>QNQO01000936.1:0-439637 GCA_003290165.1 Berberis thunbergii | reverse complement strand
GATGAATACTAACAATCACCCAGCCTCGATTTACCTATTATTAGTTATACTAAATTACATAGATATCAAATACTGTCTTCTTGAAACAATAAGGCCTAAGGCCTGGTTACTTCAACCAGTACACAATATGTTTGAAAGCCACATAGATAAATAAAGATAGTGAAATGTCGCAGTTAATGTAGCATCAGAGATTTAGAGATCCACTTGACACTACCACTTGACACTAAGTAACATGCACTCAGAAGGTTAAGAACTTTCAAGAGATAATTTCCAAGATGAATTTAGAGAAATAAATTTGGATTGGGTAAGCAAAGTCGTCCATATTAGGGTCCTTGTAAGCTGAAAATGAGCCTAATCCAAGTCCTTGTAACTCATACATGTTTCCTTATCTCACATGATGGCACAACCTGAAGTGTTTCTGAAACAAATTACTAATATTTCTCAAAAGTGTAGCAAGTTAATTAAGATATGCATGTCATATACAATGAGAACACCAAATATGAGTTTCAACAATTTCAACATGCTCCTTGGCAATATCTGGTATAAATGACGATGCAAAAGTTCCAGACTGAAAAAATGGGGTGTTACCAATTAGATTCTCGCTTACGCCTTCTTGTTACTCTATCTCAACTTCTCCATCTCCACAAACATTTGTTCGCCTTCTTTTCTCATCTTCAACCAAAAACTCAATGAGAGAGACAGAGCAAGCAAAAAAATAATGAACAGAGTATCCTCCAACCCTGAATGTAAGCTGACCAATCTCGTACCAACTCGAAGACTCAAAATATAGAATCCACATACTAATTGAATTATACGTAATTTATGATTAAACCAAAACTTAGCATGCTAGTCTGCGAAGGTGAAGCAAAGCAAGGTTCTATTTGTGCTCAGATTGAGGTTTTGAACAGTCAAATCAGATCAATGTTCATGAGATAGAAGTCAAGCAAGCAATAACATTAATTGTTTAGCAACCAAGCATATGCTAGTCAATGTTACATTATTATTATTACACAAGTGCAACGAAATGTGTTGTTGCAAACTCTAGACAACCACAGTTTATTTTTTCTTGTAACTTTCTCTACAGGTATGCGGTTGATGTTTATAGGTGTAATGGTCAAACGACGATACTATTTTTGGTTGTTTAATTATCATATATGTGAAAAACTTGGTTGACAGTACATATTCAATAGATAGAGATCACAACATGCAATTAATTTGACCAGTCCAAACATATGAAAATTTTCCTAACTCAAAAGGCACAAGTATATAAAAGTAATAATAACAAATAAGCTAAAACAAAAAGCCATCAGGAGAATTCACACATTGGATAGAAATTTTTGGCTGCCAAGCTCATTTAACGAATAAATTGTAGCAACATGCCATATGAATACAACAGTAAGTCTTCCAGCAAATCGGGCTGAACTAAGCAATAGCTCTAGATTTCATGTCCAATTCATTTGCCCATTCTATTCGAACTCTAGGCTCATCAGACTACTAATTTGCACAACATATACATTAGGTATACAAACTACTATCACAGAACATAAACAGGAAGACAAGAAATTTATTCAATATAGAAGTGAGGATATCATACTAAGCAAAGCTTCTCACAATCAGTCAAGTTGATTACAGGGAAATGCAAATAAATGAAGATGCCTGCATACCTCACTTTACTGCATTATGTAGCCCTTCTACTAGTTGTTTTAAATTGTGCAGCAATCAAAGTACTGCTTCCTCAGGATCAAGAGCCAGTTAGTGTTCCCTTACTTCAACTAATGTTCTAAAAAACACATTAAACTCACTCTGCAAAAGAGTGAAATATTGCATTCATGTACATTAGCTATTTAAAGATGGAAAAAAAAGGACACAATATACGCTCTGAAGGTCGATAAGCATCCAAGACACTAAGATTGAATTCAGAGAGTAGTTTTGGGCGGTGTAAAGCTAAAGTGGTCCATATTGCTCATGCGGGCCAGAGTCTAGTACAAAGACTTGCTCATGATTTCATTAGTCCATCACATGAGCCAATTTAATTTAGGGTCCTTGAACAAACACACAATCTCTTTATTGCATTGAAGCCATTGTTGACTCATGCATTAATAGAAAGACTGACATGATGAAGAATTCACAAAATGTCTAAATAGTCTTGAATGATACACTGAAAGTTTCAAGATATGTATCTCCTATCTCCTAGCATGATAACATTAATATGACTTTCAATTTCAACAAGCTCAATATCTCATTTAATATCCTTAAGAAAAATTTGCCAAAAGTGGTACGGAAGAGGAAGGAAAGAAGAAGAGAGAATGAAGAAAATGCCAATTTACGATAATCACTATCCTCTTGATTTTTTATAAATTTGTGGAAAATATTTTCTTAGGAGGGGACCTAATTTTTCCTTCTTTTTTTTTTTGTGCCAAAAATGAAGTCATTTTCAACCTCAAGATAGAGAAGTTTTTCCCACTTCCTCTCCTATTTCTTCATTATTTTTAAAATATCCCCATGACAAGATGCCTATACAACTTAGTGAAGCTAAAGATAAGTAATAACAATCACCCCGCATCAATTTACCAACTATTAGTATATACTAAATTACATAGATATCAAGTACTTTTCTTCTTATTAACAATAAGGCCTGGTTACTTCAACCAGTACACAATATGTTTGAAAAGCATGTATATAAATAAAGACAGTGAAATGTAGCAGTTAATGTAACATCAGAGATTTTGAGATCTACTTGACACTAAGTAACATGCACTCAGAAGGTTAAGAACCTTCAAGAGATAATTTTCCAAGATGAATTTAGAGAATAAATTTTTGACTGGGTAAGCAAAGTCATCCATATTAGGGTCCCTTTAAGCTGAAAATTGAGCCTAATCCAAGTCCTTGCAACTCATACATAGTTCCTTATCTCACATGATGGCACAACTTGATAGTGTTTCTTAAACATAGTTACTAATATTTCTCAGAAGTGTAGCAAGTTATTTAAGATATGCATGTCATATAAAATGAGTTTCAACAATTTCAACATGCTTCCTTGGCATATCTGGTATAAATTGACGATGCAAAAAGTTCTTGAATGAAAAAATGGGGTGTTACAATCAGATTCTCGCTTAAGCCTTTTTGTTACTCTATCTGAATTTCTCCGTCTCCATAAACGCTTGTTCGCCTGTTTTTCTTACCTTTAACCAAAAACTCAATGAGAGAGACAGAGCAAGCAAAAAAATAAATAAATGAGTAGTGTATCCTCCAACCCTGAATGTAAGCTCGCCATCTCGTACCAACTCGAAGACTCAAAATTTTAGAATCCACAGACTAATTGAATTTAATGTATTTTATAATTAAACCACAACTTAGCATGCTCTCACCTGATTTCTACTGCTATTAACATTCTTAGATTCCAAGCATGCATATGTTTTCTGATCGAATCAAACGTAAAAATCAAAGATAAAAGACGATCAAAGCTAAAAGTCTCAATCCAGAACATATAACTTATTCCAAATAGACAGCATTTATGCAACTGGATTACTAATTGAAGCCAAAGCTAGTCTTGAACCACACAACTGAGCCCAAAACCAAATCAGATTTCAGCGGAAATCCAAAAGCCTGACCTAATCCAAAACCAAATTTCAGACACCTACAAACCCAAAAATACAAAAATTAGTCTAAGCCAGGGCAATTTGCGCTATAATCCACAAGAATGTTTAGAATCCCAAAAGAACGATTTCAAGATATTTTACAAGGTCTATAATCTTTAAAATCAACGTCAATGGTATAGGAACAAGAGTGTATAAGGTCCCAATCAGTATCAGTGCTAAGCAATTCAATTCAGCATAACTACTGTGAAAATACAAAAGTGTGACATGCTGTAATTGATTTTACTACCACAATAAGCTTTCTGAATGCATTTTCACGGCTACAATACTAAACTAAAAGAACATTTTAATCAAATCAAACCAAAATCAGGCTTTAAAAGTACAGATAGCAGCACTTGCTAGAATTTGCAATAATTGAATTCTCAAAGGTTAAATAGAGGCCTGTAAGACTTGAAAACAATAGACTTCCAAAGCGCAAGGTAACCATTTACACTTCAACAGCTGTGTGCTCCAGTGGAATGAAACAGCTTGGAGAAGATTTAAGCATGCAAGTGAAAGGTCAGTGTATCTCAAACATGCACACAAAAGATAGACATTGGTATGTATAACCTACTAAAAACAAATTGTATGGAATTTATGCCTCGGAATTAGTTCATGGATCAATAACCAACATGAAAGAAGAATATCATAAACCCCTGAAGACCTCACTTTGCTGCATGTTGTAGCCCTTCTGATAGTTGTTTGATATTTGTGCAGCAATCAAAGTACTACTTTCCTCTTGGGGGATCAAGTGCCAGATCAGTGTTGCCTTACTTCCACTAATGTTCTAAAAAAACAGATTTAACTCAGTTCTGCAAAAGAGTGAAATATTGCAGTTCTTGTAACATTAACCATTTAAAGATGAAAAAACAGATAACACATACACTCAGAAGGTCATTAGCATCGAAGATATTAAGATGAATTCAGACTAGTTTTGGGCTGTATAAAGCTAAATGGTCCACATTAGCCATTTAAAGATGAAAAATACAGATAACGCATACACTCAGAAGGTCGATTAGCATCAAAGATATAAGATGAATTCAGACTAGTTTTGGGCTATATAAAGCGAAGTGGTCCACATTGCTCATGCATGCCACATTTCTAATGAATTGCTCATGATTTCCTTAGTGCATCACATGAGCGAATACGAATTCGCCAAAATGCATTTTTATACTGGCCACATTAAATCTTAGAAACAGACATGATACGAATTCCAAAATGCTCTTGATACTTGGAATAATTTAGAAAAATCCACAAGTTTCAAGATGTGCATCTCTCAGCAATGATAAACATAATTATGACTTTCAATTTCAAACCAAGTCAATATCTCATAATTCCTAACAAAATTAGCCAAAGTCCTGAGAGGAAGGAAGGAAAGAAAGAAGAGAGAACGAAGAAGATGCATTTGTTAGCGAGACCATTTCATAAACAAAATTAAATCAACTCGAAGAAAATTAGAAAGGCATCAGATAATAAAGGAGTTGTAGTCTACACAGAAATTCAGTGTTTAGGATAAGATATTACATCATTTGCCTTTCCTTCTCAAATAAGAATCCACCAATTGTGCAATCTAAAAGCCAGAGCAAACTAAATCAAATCAAAAAAAATAAGCAACATTATCAGTAATCAATCAAACGAGCGATTAAGAGAATGATAAATTGGCATCAGATAATAAGTGATGGTAGTCAACACAGAGATTCAGTGTATAGGATAAGACTGTTTCACATCATTTCCCCATTCGTTCAATCTAAAAACAGCACAAATTGATTGAGAGTTCCGGATACACGCCCATTATATCTCTTCAACCTTAAAAATAAAGATTGCGAGAAGAGGGTGATGCAATGAACTGAACGAAACCCAAATTCTTTAAATCCAAAAACTAATGGCATACAATCTAGTTAAAAAAGAGGGGTGTGGTAGTTGAAAACAAATGAGCAAGGGACTTCCAAAGCAAGGTAACCATTTTCACTTCAACACGCATATGTTCCAGTACAATGAAACGGCACACTAAGCTTCACTTTGGAGCAGATTTCAAGTATGCGCATGGTTAGCGTATCCCAAGTATGCATGCAGAGGTTATTTGCATAGAATTCGGGATAGTACCCATCTGATTCTTGCACAGGACTGAATATTAGAGTTAAAATAAAAAAAATAAAAAAAAACCATTCGAGTTTAATTGTATGGAATTCAGGGTAGAATCCGTATGATTATTGCAGAATACTGAAATTTTAATAATAAAATAAATAAACAAATACAACCTTCAAGTGTAGTAACCATATGATTCTCACAGACAATTGAATAAGTGAATCAAAATATGGTTAAAAATCAAAGAACCCAAAATTGCAGTTTGATTGTATGGAACCCCACTCAATTTAAGCATGAAGTTAAACAGATAAATGACCTAATACGGGTGGTGGAGGGGCATCAATATGCACTTATAGACCGATTCTAGGCATCATTAACACGTAAAATAATTCAATTCTCAGGTCTTCATTGAAAAACCCAATTTTTTTGGGTCAGATGTTAAAAAAACAAAGCCATTCAACGGGTAACTATCATATGATTCTGCAGAGGATTGCATATTTGAATCAAAATATGGAACTCAATGAATTCAAGAATTAAGTTAAACAGATAATAAGACCATCAAATATGCGAATATAGAGTGATTTTGTGTATCACATAAAGAACCAACATAATGCAATTCAACTCAAAGAGGCATTTGCTGAAAACACAAAGAACTAGCCTCATATTTGTCTTAAAATAGTATCTATGATTCTTGCAGACGATTGAAAATTGAATCAAATATGGTTTTTAAGATGGAAAAGTACACACAATAAACTGTATGGAATTTAGGGCAGTATTCATATAATTCTTGCTCCAAATGATTCTTGCAGACGATTGAATATTAGAATGCATATAATTCTTGCACACAATTAAATATTTGAGTTAAAAAAATTCAATTCAGCGTAACTACTGTGAAAATACAAAAGTGTGACACATGGTGTAATTGAATTTTACTACCACAATAAGCTTTCTGAATGCATTTTCACGGCTACAATACTAAACTAAAAGAACATTTTCATCAAATTAAACCAAAAGCAGACTTTAAAAGTACAGATAACAGCACTTGCTAGAATTTGCAATAATTGAATTCTCAAAGGTTAAAAAGAGGCGTGTGAGACTTGAAAACAATAGACTTCCAAAGCGCAAGGTAAACATTTACATTTCAACAGCTGTGTGCTCCAGTGGAATGAAACAACTTGGAGAAGATTTTAAGCATAAAAGTGAAAGGTCGATGTATCTCAAACATGCACACAAAAGTATAGACATTGGTATGTATAATCTACTAAAAACAAATTGTATGGAATTTATGCCTCGGAATAATTCTTAGAAAACCACAAGTTTCAACATGTGCATCTCCTAGCATTATAACATCAATATGACTTTCAATTTCAACAAGCTCAATATCTCATAATATCCTAACAAAATTAGCCAAAAGTGCAGTTTGATTGTATGGAACCCCACTCAATTCAAGCATAAAGTTAAACAAATAATAAGACCATCAAATATGCGAATATAGAGGAGTGGATAGTTCAATAAAATTATGGTTAAAAATACCATTCCAGTTGAATACTCGATCAATTCAAGCATCAAGAAATCTCTCTTTATCTCTCAGCCCATTTCCACCTCACCACCCCCAAAACTCTGCAACCCCAAAAGAAAGAATCATCAGAACTGATCCATCAGGATAGATTTTGGGGGTGAGTGGTTTTGGGGTTGTTGCTGTGGGGAAGAACCCCATTTCCACATTCATCAAAACCAAGCCCCTAAAACCCTCTTCTGATTGACATAACCTAGGGCTGGGCAGGTCTGGTTGACCAGCCCCAATTGCCAAAACGGAGACCGGACCGGACTTTAAAATGTTGAATTTTCGCGGACCGACCCCGAACCGGATGAAGCCGGTTAACTGGGTCCCGGTTAACCGATATTTCGGATCGGTCTCAGTCCAATCCCTTTTTCAACCCTTTTTTTTCTCCTTTCTGAGTAGACGTTTTGCTGAAGGCCTATCGGACTTGATCTTCTCCAACTATATCCTGAACAAGATTAATCAAAACCCATCTTCAAAATCAATCCAAAACAAAAACAAAACCTTCAAATCACTCTAAAAACAAAACCATCTTCAAATTAACTCTCAACAAGAGAACAACCCACTGACAAAATCACTATGGGATCGAAAAAAAAACATTGTCAAATTTTACTCTGTAAAAATAACCCACTCTAAAAATTACACAAAAAAAAACCCAGATAAAATTTAACTAATAACATTCTCCACTAGGAGAGAAGTCAGAGAACCATGAATAGAAAAAGAAACAAAAAAAATCAACCATAAACTTATCTGCAAATTGACTATGAAAAAACAAAACTCACAGAACCCCTTCTTCGATCCGATCCTCCGCTTCTTCTTCTTCTTCTTCTTCTTCTTCTTTTGTCTTTCTCTGTCTCTCTTGATACAATAGAAAAGAAAAGGAACAACAGCCATGGAGGTGTAACAACCATGCGAGCAACAACGAAGGTGGTGGGGTTCGAAATCAGCGGTGACCAACGGGGCGCCACAGTGAGTCTCCTTGTTGAAGTTGTTCGTCGCTGCACGCACCTTCACCCTGCAATCGGCCTTTGTTTCTCTCTATCTTTCTCTAAGGAGAATGTGAGAATGGTCTATAAAATTATATCCTGACCGTCCCTTGATATAGACGCAACATGTGAGTGTCAGATGTAAAATAAATAAAAAATTAATAAAGGGTGGATCAACGGGCCGGGCCGAGTCTAGTTCAAACTGTTCAAGTATACAAAAACTCACCAGTCTAGTTCAATATACAGAGGATTGAATATTTGATTCAATATATGAAATTTTACAAAAAAATCACCACTCTAGTTCAAGTGTACTAAAACTCAATGAATTGAAGAATTAAGTAACAAATAAAAAACCACACAGTGATAATGTGTATCACATAAAGAACCAACATAAAACAATTCAACTCAAAGAGGGCTTTACTGAAAATGCAAAGAACTAGCCTCAGATTTATCAAATAGTATCCATATGATTCTTGCAGACGA
Organism: Berberis thunbergii; assembly: GCA_003290165.1. Taxonomy (NCBI): domain Eukaryota; kingdom Viridiplantae; phylum Streptophyta; class Magnoliopsida; order Ranunculales; family Berberidaceae; genus Berberis; species Berberis thunbergii. The sequence continues at coordinate 430,887 of QNQO01000936.1, read as the reverse complement.
TTAAACATTGAATCAAATATGGTTTTTACGAGACAAAAAGCCATACACAGAGGATTGGATATTTTAATAAATATATGGTTAAAAAAAAACCATTCCAGTTCAATTTCATAAAACTCAATCAATTCAAGCATTAAGTTAAATAGAAAAAATTAAATAAAATATGCACAATATACAGAGCAATTCTGTGTATCACATAAAAAACCAACATAAAACAATTCAACTCAATAATGCATTTAGTGTTAACAACAAAGCCCATGATTTAAACAAAAAAATAGTATCCATATGATTCTTGCATACGATTGAACATTTGAATCGAATATGGTTTTTAAGAGAAAAAATTAAACAATATGGATTTCAAGGTAGTATTCATATAATTCTTGCAGATGATTTGAATACAAAAACCAACATTCGAGTGCAATTGTATAAAATTCATCGTAGAATCCATATGTTTTTGGAGACGATTGGAAAATCGTTCAAGGGCAATAACTATATGATTCACGCGGACAATTGGATAACTGAATTAAAATATGGTTAAAAATCAAAGAACCCAAAATTGCAGTTCGACTGAAAAGAACCAACTCAATTCAAGCATGAAGTTAAACAGACCAAATACGGATGGTATAGGACATAAAATATGCACTACTAGACTGACTCTAGGTATCATTAACACGCAAAATAATTCAATTCCCAGTTCTTCATTGAAAACCCCAATTTTTTGGGTCAAGATTTTAAAAAAAAAAAAAACGCCACTCAGGGGCAATCATATGATTCTGCAGAGGATTGAACATATGATTCATGCAGACAATTGAACATTTGATTCTGCAGAGGATTGAATATTTGATTCAAAATATGGAATTTTAAAAAACAACAGTACTCTAGTTCAACTGTAAGGAACTCAATGAATTGAAGAATTAAGATAAACAGATAAAAAGACCATCATATATGCGAATACAGAGTAATTCTGTGTATCACATAAAAACCAACATAAAACAATTCAACTCATAATGGGCTTAACTGAAAATGCAAAAAACTAGCCTCAAATTTGTCTTAAAATAGTATCCATATGATTCTTGCAGACGATTGAACATTGAATCAAATATGGTTTTTAGGAGGGAAAAAGCCACACACAGAGGACTGGATAGTTCAATAAAAATATGGTTAAAAAAACCATTCCACTTCAATTGTATAAAACTCAATCAATTCAAGCATTAAGTAAAACAAATAATAAGACCATCAAATATGCGAATATAGAGTGATTTTGTGTATCACATAAAGAACCAACATAATACAATTCAACTCAAAGAGGCATTTACTGAAAACACAAAGAACTAGCCTCATATTTGTCTTAAAATAGTATCTATGAACGATTGAAAATTGAATCAAATATGGTTTTTAAGATGGAAAAGTACACACAATAAACTGTATGGAACTTATGGCAGTATTCATATAATTCTTGCTCCAAATGATTCTTGCAGACGATTGAATATTAGAATACATATAATTCTTGCACACAATTAAATATTTGAGTTTACAAAAAAATTCAATTCAGCGTAACTACTGTGAAAATACAAAAGTGTGACACATGCTGTAATTGAATTTTACTACCACAATAAGCTTTCTGAATGCATTTTCACGGCTACAATACTAAACTAAAAGAACATTTTCATCAAATTAAACCAAAATCAGACTTTAAAAGTACAGATAACAGCACTTGCAAGAATTTGCAATAATTGAATTCTCAAAGGTTAAAAAGAGGCGTGTGAGACTTGAAAACAATAGACTTCCAAAGCGCAAGGTAACCATTTACACTTCAACAGCTGTGTGCCCCAGTGGAATGAAACAAGTTGGAGAAGATTTTAAGCATGCAAGTGAAAGGTCAGTGTATCTCAAACATGCACACAAAAGTATAGACATTGGTATGTATAATCTACTAAAAACAAATTGTATGGAATTTATGCCTCGGAATAATTCTTAGAAAACCACAAGTTTCAACATGTGCATCTCCTAGCATTATAACATCAATATGACTTTCAATTTCAACAAGCTCAATATCTCATAATATCCTAACAAAATTAGCCAAAAGTGCAGTTTGATTGTATGGAACCCCACTCAATTCAAGCATGAAGTTAAACAAATAAATGACCTAATACGGGTGGTAGAGGGCATCAAATATGCACTTATAGACCGAATCTAGGCATCATTAACACGTAAAATAATTCAATTTCCAGGTCTTCATTTAAAAACCCAATTTTTTGGGTCGAGATGTTAAAAAAACAAAGCCATTCAACGGTCGGTAACTATCATATGATTCTGCAGAGGATTGCATATTTGAATCAAAATATGGAACTCGATGAATTCAAGAATTAAGTTAAACAGATAATAAGACCATCAAATATGCGAATATAGAGGAGTGGATAGTTCAATAAAATTATGGTTAAAAATACCATTCCAGTTGAATACTCGATCAATTCAAGCATCAAGAAATCTCTCTTTATCTCTCAGCCCATCTCCACCTCACCACCCCAAAAACTCTGCAACCCCAAAAGAAAGAATCATCAGAGCTGATCCATCAGGATAGATTTTGGGGGTGAGTGGTTTTGGGGTTGTTGCTGGGTAAACACAGATCTCTTTATTGCATTGAAGCCATCATTGACTCCTGCATAAATAGAAAGACTGAGTGACTGACATGATAAGAATTCACAAAATGTCTTAATAGTCTTGAATAATACGCTGCAAGTTTCAAGATATGTATCTCCTATCTCCTAGCATGATAACATCAATATGACTTTCCATTTCAACAAGCTCAATATCTCGTAACATCGTAAGAAAATTTGCCAAAAGTGATTAGGAAGAGGAAGGAAAGAAGAAGAGAGAATGAAGAAGATGCAATTTATGATAATCACTATCCCCTTGATTTGTTGTAAAATTTGTGGAAAATATTTTCTTAGGAGGGGAGCTAATTTTTCTTTTTTTGCCAATAATGAAGTCATCTTCAACCTCAAGATAGAGAAGTTTTTCCCACTTCCTCTCCTGTTTCTTCATTATTTTTTAAATATCCCCATGACAAATTTTTCTAGAAATCAAACACACCCTTAGGTTCAACACCTTGATGTTCATCAGGCACAGCCAACCGGATTTAAAAAAAGAAAAAGATGATACCTATAACTTAGTGAAGCTAAGATGAATACTAACAATCACCCAGCCTCGATTTACCTATTATTAGTTGTACTAAATTACATAGATATCAAATACTGTTCTTCTTGAAACAATAAGGCCTAAGGCCTGGTTACTTCAACCAGTACACAATATGTTTGAAAAGCACATAGATAAATAAAGACAGTGAAATGTCGCAGTTAATGTAGCATCAGAGATTTAGAGATCCACTTGACACTAAGTAACATGCACTCAGAAGGTTAAGAACTTTCAAGAGATAATTTTCCAAGATGAATTTAGAGAATAAATTTGGATTGGGTAAGCAAAGTCGTCCATATTAGGGTCCTTGTAAGCTGAAAATGAGCCTAATCCAAGTCCTTGTAACTCATACATGTTTCCTTATCTCACATGATGGCACAACCTGAAAGTGTTTCTGAAACATAATTACTAATATTTCTCAAAAGTGTAGCAAGTTAATTAAGATATGCATGTCATATACAATGAGAACACCAAATATGAGTTTCAACAATTTCAACATGCTCCTTGGCAATATCTGGTATAAATGACGATGCAAAAAGTTCCAGACTGAAAAAAATGGGGTGTTACCAATTAGATTCTCGCTTACGCCTTCTTGTTACTCTATCTCAACTTCTCCATCTCCACAAACATTTGTTCGCCTTCTTTTCTCATCTTCAACCAAAAACTCAATGAGAGAGACAGAGCAAGCAAAAAAATAATGAACAGAGTATCCTCCAACCCTGAATGTAAGCTGACCAATCTCGTACCAACTCGAAGACTCAAAATATAGAATCCACATACTAATTGAATTTAACGTAATTTATGATTAAACCAAAACTTAGCATGCTAGTCTGTGAAGGTGAAGCAAAGCAAGGTTTCTATTTGTGCTCAGATTGAGGTTTTGAACAGTCAAATCAGATCAATGTTCATGAGATAGAAGTCAAGCAAGCAATAACATTAATTGTTTAGCAACCAAGCATATGCTAGTCAATGTTACATTATTATTATTACACAAGTGCAACGAAATGTGTTGTTGCAAACTCTAGACAACCACAATTTATTTTTTCTTGTAACTTTCTCTACAGGTATGCGGTTGATGTTTATAGGTGCAATGGTCAAACGACGATACTATTTTTGGTTGTTTAATTATCATATATGTGAAAAGCTTGGTTTGACAGTACATATTCAATAGATAGAGATCACAACATGCAATTAATTTGACCAGTCCAAACATATGAAAATTTTCCTAACTCAAAAGGCACAAGTATATAAAAAGTAATAATAACAAATAAGCTAAAACAAAAAGCCATCAGGAGAATTCACACATTGGAATAGAAATTTTTGGCTGCCAAGCTCATTTAACGAATAAATTGTAGCAACATGCCATATGAATATCAACAGTAAGTCTTCCAGCAAATCGGGCTGAACTAAGCAATAGCTCTAGATTTTCATGTCCAATTCATTTGCCCATTCTATTCGAACTCTAGGCTCATCAGACTACTAATTTGCACAACATATACATTAGGTATGCAAACTACTATCACAGAACATAAACAGGAAGAACAAGAAATTTATTCAATATAGAAGTGAGGATATCATACTAAGCAAAGCTTCTCACAATCAGTCAAGTTGATTACAGGGAAATGCAAAGAAATGAAGATGCCTGCATACCTCACTTTACTGCATTATGTAGCCCTTCTACTAGTTGTTTTAAATATGTGCAGCAATCAAAGTACTGCTTTCCTCAGGATCAAGTGCCAGGTAGTGTTCCCTTACTTCAACTAATGTTCTAAAAAACACATTAAACTCACTTCTGCAAAAGAGTGAAATATTGCATTCATGTACATTAGCTATTTAAAGATGAAAAAAAAGGATACAATATACACTCTGAAGGTCGATAAGCATCCAAGACACTAAGATGAATTCAGAGAGTAGTTTTGGGCGGTGTAAAGCTAAGTGGTCCATATTGCTCATGCATGCCAGAGTCTAGTACAAAGACTTGCTCATGATTTCATTAGTCCATCACATGAGCCAATTTAAATAGGGTCCTTGAACGAACACACATCTCTTTATTGCATTGAAGCCATTGTTGATTCATGCATTAATAGAAAGACTGACATGATAAGAATTCACAAAATGTCTAAATAGTCTTGAATGACACACTGAAAGTTTCAAGATATGTATCTCCTATCTCCTAGCATGATAACATTAATATGACTTTCAATTTCAACAAGCTCAATATCTCATAATATCCTAAGAAAATTTGCCAAAAGTGGTACGGAAGAGGAAGGAAAGAAGAAGAGAGAATGAAGAAAATGCAATTTACGATAAATCACCATCCTCTTGATTTGTTATAAAATTTGTGCAAAATATTTTCTTAGGAGGGGACCTAATTTTTCCTTCTTTTTTTTTTGTGCCAAAAATGAAGTCATTTTCAACCTCAAGATAGAGAAGTTTTTCCCACTTCCTCTCCTATTTCTTCATTATTTTTAAAATATCCCCATGACAAGATGCCTATTACAACTTAGTGAAGCTAAAGATAAGTAATAACAATCACCCAGCCTCGATTTACCAACTATTAGTTGTACTAAATTACATAGATATCAAGTACTTTTCTTCTTATTAACAATAAGGCCTGGTTACTTCAACCAGTACACAATATGTTTGAAAAGCATGTATATAAATAAAGACAGTGAAATGTCGCAGTTAATGTAACATCAGAGATTTCGAGATCTACTTGACACTAAGTAACATGCACTGAGAAGGTTAAGAACCTTCAAGAGATAATTTTCCAAGATGAATTTAGAGAATAATTTTGGACTGGGTAAGCAAAGTCGTCCATATTAGGGTCCCTGTAAGCTGAAAATGAGCCTAATCCAAGTCCTTGCAACTCATACATAGTTTCCTTATCTCACATGATGGCACAACTTGATAGTGTTTCTTAAACATAGTTACTAATATTTCTCAGAAGTGTAGCAAGTTATTTAAGATATGCATGTCATATAAAATGAGTTTCAACAATTCAACATGCTCCTTGGCAATATCTGGTATAAATGACGATGCAAAAAGTTCCAAAATGAAAAAATGGGGTGTTACCAATCAGATTCTCGCTTAAGCCTTTTTGTTGCTCTATCTCAATTTCTCCGTCTCCATAAACGCTTGTTCGCCTGCTTTTCTTACCTAGAACCAAAACTCAATGAGAGAGAGCAAGCAAAAAATAAATAAATGAGCAGCGTATCCTCCAACCCTGAATGTAAGCTCGCCATCTCGTACCAACCAACTCGAAGACTCAAAATTTAGAATCCACAGACTAATTGAATTTAACGTATTTTATAATTAAACCACAACTTAGCATGCTCTCACCTGATTTCTACTGCTATTAACATTCTTAGATTCCAAAGCATGCATATGTTTTCTGATCGACGCAAACATAAAAATCAAAGATAAAAGACAATCAAAGCTAAAAGTCTCAATCCAGAACATATAACTTATTCCAAATAGACAGTATTTATGCTACTGGATTACTAATTGAAGCCAAAGCTAGCCTTGAACCACACAACTGAGCCCAAGACCAAATCAGATTTCAACGGAAATCCAAAGGCAGAGCTAAGTGACCTAATCCAAAACCAAATTTCAGACACCTACAAACCCAAAAATTAGTCCAAGCCAGGGCAATTTGCGTTATAATCCACAAGAATGTTAGAATCCCAAAAGAACGTATTTCAAGATATTTTTACAAGGTCTATAATCTTTAAAACCGACGTCAATGTATAGGAACAAGAGTTGGTGAGATTGGATCAATCAGTTCATGACAAATTTTCAGAGCAATCCAACTGAACACTAAACCAAAGTCATAGCTAAAGCCCAAATAGTATAAGGTCCCAATCAGTATCAGTGCTAAGCAATTCAATTCAGCATAACTACTGTGAAAATACAAAAGTGTGACATGCTGTAATTGATTTTACTACCACAATAAGCTTTCTGAATGCATTTTCACGGCTACAATACTAAACTAAAAGAACATTTTAATCAAATCAAACCAAAATCAGGCTTTAAAAGTACAGATAGCAGCACTTGCTAGAATTTGCAATAATTGAATTCTCAAAGGTTAAATAGAGGCCTGTAAGACTTGAAAACAATAGACTTCCAAAGCGCAAGGTAACCATTTACACTTCAACAGCTGTGTGCTCCAGTGGAATGAAACAGCTTGGAGAAGATTTAAGCATGCACAAGTGAAAGGTCAGTGTATCTCAAACATGCACACAAAAGTATAGACATTGGTATGTATAACCTACTAAAAACAAATTGTATGGAATTTATGCCTCGGAATTAGTTCATGGATCATAACCATCAACATGAAACAGAAGTAAAATATCATAAACCCCTGAAGACCTCACTTTGCTGCATGTTGTAGCCCTTCTGATAGTTGTTTGATATTTGTGCAGCAATCAAAGTACTACTTTCCTCTTGGGGGGATCAAGTGCCAGATCAGTGTTGCCTTACTTCCACTAATGTTCTAAAAAAACAGATTTAACTCAGTTCTGCAAAAGAGTGAAATATTGCAGTTCTTGTAACATTAACCATTTAAAGATGAAAAAACAGATAACACATACACTCAGAAGGTCGATTAGCATCGAAGATATTAAGATGAATTCAGACTAGTTTTGGGCTGTATAAAGCTAAATGGTCCACATTAGCCATTTAAAGATGAAAAATACAGATAACGCATACACTCAGAAGGTCGATTAGCATCAAAGATATAAGATGAATTCAGACTAGTTTTGGGCTATATAAAGCGAAGTGGTCCACATTGCTCATGCATGCCACATTTCTACAATGAATTGCTCATGATTTCCTTAGTGCATCACATGAGCGAATTTAATTAGGGCCCTTGAAAAAAATATAATGTTGCACGACACACTAAAATACACTGGGTAAACACAGATCTATTTATTGCACTGAAGCCATCATTAACTCATGCATAAATAGATAGACAGACATGATACAAATTCGCAAAATGCTTTGATACTTGGGGAATAATTCTTAGAAAACCACAAGTTTCAAGATGTGCATCTCCTAGCATTATAACATAATTATGACTTTCAATTTCAACAAGCTCAATATCTCATAATATCCTAACAAAATTAGCCATAAGTGCTGAGGGAGAGGAAGGAAAGAAGAAGAGAGAACGAACAAGATGCAATTTGTTAGCGAGACCATTTCATAAACAAAAATAAATCAAACTCGAAGAAAATTAGAAAGGCATCAGATAATAAACGGAGTTGTAGTCTACACAGAAATTCAGTGTGTAGGATAAGATAATTCCATCATTTGCCTTTCCTTCTCAAATAAGAATCCACCAATTGTGCAATCTAAAAGCCAGAGCAAACTAAATCAAATCAAAAAAATAAGCAACATTATCAGTAATCAATCAAACGAGCGAATAAGAGAATGATAAATTGGCATCAGATAATAAGCGATGGTAGTCAACACAGAGATTCAGTGTATAGGATAAGACTGTTTCACATCATTTCCCCATTCGTTCAATCTAAAAACAGCACAAATTGATTGAGAGTTCCGGATACACGCCCATTATATCTCTTCAACCTTAAAAATAAAGGATGCGAGAAGAGGGTAATGCAATGAACTGAACGAAACCCAAATTCTTTAAATCCAAAAACTAATGGCATACAATCTAGTTAAAAAAAGAGGGGTGTGGTAGTTGAAAACAAATGAGCAAGGGACTTCCAAAGCAAGGTAACCATTTTCACTTCAACAAGCATATGTTCCAGTAAAATGAAACGGCACACTAAGCTTCACTTTGGAGCAGATTTCAAGTATGCACATGGTTAGCGTATCCCAAGTATGCATGCAAAGGTTATTTGCATAGAATTCGGGATAGTACCCATCTGATTCTTGCACAGGACTGAATATTAGAGTTAAAATAAAAAAAAAACCATTCGAGTTTAATTGTATGGAATTCAGGGTAGAATCCGTATGATTATTGCAGAATACTGAAATTTTATAATAAAATAAATAAACAAATACAACTTTCAAGTGTAGTAACCATATGATTCTCACAGACAATTGAATAAGTGAATCAAAATATGGTTAAATATCAAAGAACCCAAAATTGCAGTTTGATTGTATGGATCCCCACTCAATTTAAGCATGAAGTTAAACAGATAAATGACCTAATACGGGTGGTAGAGGGCATCAAATATGCACTTATAGACCGATTCTAGGCATCATTAACACGTAAAATAATTCAATTCCCAGGTCTTAATTGAAAAACCCAATTTTTTTGGGTCGAGATGTTAAAAAAACAAAGCCATTCGACGGTAACTATCATATGATTCTGCAGAGGATTGCATATTTGAATCAAAATATGGAACTCAATGAATTCAAGAATTAAGTTAAACAGATAATAAGACCCCAAACATGCGAATATAGAGTGATTTTGTGTATCACATAAAGAACCAACATAAAGCAATTCAACTCAAAGAGGCATTTACTGAAAACACAAAGAACTAGCCTCATATTTGTCTTAAAATAGTATCTATGAACGATTGAAAATTGAATCAAATATGGTTTTTAAGATGGAAAAGTACACACAATAAACTGTACTGAATTTAGGGCAGTATTCATATAATTCTTGCTCCAAATGATTCTTGCAGACGATTGAATATTAGAATGCATATAATTCTTGCACACAATTAAATATTTGAGTTTACAAAAAAATTCAATTCAGCGTAACTACTGTGAAAATACAAAAGTGTGACACATGCTGTAATTGAATTTTACTACCACAATAAGCTTTCTGAATGCATTTTCACGGCTACAATACTAAACTAAAAGAACATTTTCATCAAATTAAACCAAAATCAGACTTTAAAAGTACAGATAACAGCACTTGCAAGAATTTGCAATAATTGAATTCTCAAAGGTTAAAAAGAGGCGTGTGAGACTTGAAAACAATAGACTTCCAAAGCGCAAGGTAACCATTTACACTTCAACAGCTGTGTGCCCCAGTGGAATGAAACAAGTTGGAGAAGATTTTAAGCATGCAAGTGAAAGGTCAGTGTATCTCAAACATGCACACAAAAGTATAGACATTGGTATGTATAATCTACTAAAAACAAATTGTATGGAATTTATGCCTCGGAATAATTCTTAGAAAACCACAAGTTTCAACATGTGCATCTCCTAGCATTATAACATCAATATGACTTTCAATTTCAACAAGCTCAATATCTCATAATATCCTAACAAAATTAGCCAAAAGTGCAGTTTGATTGTATGGAACCCCACTCAATTCAAGCATGAAGTTAAACAAATAAATGACCTAATACGGGTGGTAGAGGGCATCAAATATGCACTTATAGACCGATTCTAGGCATCATTAACACGTAAAATAATTCAATTCCCAGGTCTTCATTTAAAAACCCAATTTTTTGGGTCGAGATGTTAAAAAAACAAAGCCATTCAACGGTCGGTAACTATCATATGATTCTGCAGAGGATTGCATATTTGAATCAAAATATGGAACCCGATGAATTCAAGAATTAAGTTAAACAGATAATAAGACCATCAAATATGCGAATATAGAGGAGTGGATAGTTCAATAAAATTATGGTTAAAAATACCATTCCAGTTGAATACTCGATCAATTCAAGCATCAAGAAATCTCTCTTTATCTCTCTGCCCATCTCCACCTCACCACCCCAAAAACTCTGCAACCCCAAAAGAAAGAATCATCAGAACTGATCCATTAGGACAGATTATGGGGTGAGTGGTTTTGGGGTTGTTGTTGTGGGGAAGAAGAAGAACCCCATTTCCACATTCATCAAAACCAAGCCCCTAAACCCCTCTTCTGATTGACATAACCTAGGGCTGGGCAGGTCCGGTTGACCAGCCCTAATTGCCAAAACCGAAGACCGGACCAGACTTTAAAATGTTGAATTTTCGCGGACCGACCCCGAACCGGATGAGGCCGATTAACTGGGTCCCGGTTAACCGATATTTCGGATTGGTCTCAGTCCAATCCCTTTTTCAACCCTTTTTTTCTCCTTTCTGAATAGACGTTTTGCTGAAGGCCTATCGGACTTGATCTTCTCCAACTATATCCTGAATAAGATTAATCAAAACTCATCTTCAAAATCAATCCAAAACAAAAACAAAACCTTCATTGTCAAATTTTACTCTGTAAAAATAACCCACTCTGAAAATTGCACCAAAAGAAAAACCCAGATAAAATTTAACTAATAACATTCTCCACTAGGAGAGAAGTCAGAGAACCATGAACAGAAAAAGAAACAAAAAAAATCAACCATAAACTTATCTGCAAATTGACTATGAAAAAACAAAACTCACAGAACCCCTTCTTCGATCCGATCCTCCTCTTCTAGTTCAACTATAAGGAACTCAATGAATTGAAGAACTAAGATAAACATATAAAAAGACCATCATATATGCAAATACAGAGTAATTCTGTCTATCACATAAAAACCAACATAAAACAATTCAACTCATAATGGGCTTTACTGAAAATGCAAAAAACTAGCCTCAGATTTGTCTTAAAATAGTATCCATATGATTCTTGTAGACGATTGAACATTGAATCAAATATGGTTTTTAGGAGGGAAAAAGCCACACACAGAGGACTGGATAGTTCAATAAAAATATGGTTAAAAAACCATTCCACTTCAATTGTATAAAACTCAATCAATTCAAGCATTAAGTAAAACAAATAAAATGCCATAAAATATGCACAATATACATAGCAATTCCCTGTACCACATAAAAAAACCAACATAAAACAATTCAACTCAAAAATGCGTTTAATGTTAACAACAAAGCCTATGATTTAAAAAGAAAATAGTATCCATATGATTCTTGCATACGATTGAACATTTGAATCGAATATGGTTTTTAAGAGAAAAAAATTCAACTATATGGATTTCAAGGTAGTATTCATATAATTCTTGCAGATGATTGAATACAAAAACCACCATTAGAGTTCAATTGTATAAAATTCATGGTAGAATCCATATGTTTCTTGGAGACGATTGGAAAACCGTTCAAGGGCAATAACCGTATGATTCGCACAGACAATTAGATAACTGAATCAAAATATGGTTAAAAATCAATGAACCCAAAATTGCAGTTCGACTGTAAAGAACCAACTCAATTCAAGCATGAAGTTAAACTGTTAAACAGATAAATGACCTAATACGGATGGTAGAGGACATCAAATATGCACTACTAGACTGACTCTAGGCATCATTAACACCTAAAATAATTCAATTCCCAGGTCTTCATTGAAAAACCCAATTTTTTGGGTCGAGACTTGAAAAAAAAAAACGCCATTCAGGGGGGCAATCATATGATTCTGCAGAGGATTGAACATTTGATTCATGCAGACAATTGAACATCTGAATCGAATATGATAGAATTCATGGTAGAACCCATGTGTTTATTGGAGATGATTGGAAAACAGTTGAACAGTAACCATATGATTCATGCAGAAGATTAAATAAAAAGAACCTAGAATTCCAGTTCAATGTATGGAACTTGGTCAATTAACGTGATTAAACAGATAAATGACTTGATACGCATGTAAAAGGGTATCAAATAAGCACTCATAGAGCGATTCTAAGTATCATGTCTGCTAACCTGTAAAGAACCCACATAAAACAAATAAATTCAAAGTGGTTTCCATTGAAAACACTAATCTTTTTGGGTCCAGGCTTTGTTCTTTTGCCAATAGCAAAATCAGGGACAGATTTTCTAAAGCAACTATAAATCAAGATGGTTCAGAGACTGTTCGTTGTTTCCGTTTAATACCGTTTGTAGGATTTTGATTAGGTATCTGAACAAATACAAACGGACACTGTTCCAGAAACCACAAAATAGGGTTTCCGCGATCAATACCCTATTTGATTGTGAAAATTGAGAACAGATAATCGAAAACACTTTGGAGCATTATTCGACAAGAAAGCATCATAAGATAAAATGGAAATCCTAACTCGCTACACAATATGGGTTTGAGAACACAAAAAAATATTCGAACAAGAAATTAGGGTTTGGGGAAATGAGGGATTACCGATGAAGGAATTCTCCTTCCCGTTACTCCATCTAATGCTCTCAGCAAGGCTTCCATCTCGTTACTCGAAACCGTCTCTCTTCTTTGTCGTCTAGAAGTAATGCGCTTGAAGCTGAAAACTCAACTCGACGAGAGAAAGAACGAAATAGCAGAACAGAAGAATTGAGCGATAGATTGACGAACGAGAGAGAGAGAGAGTGTGGAAACCTCTGTCGAGTGAATGAAATAAGGCGCAGATGTGTTTCGAATTCGGCTTATATAGGGCGCGACTGCGCGTAATAGTTACACGTCGTGTGTATCACGCGTGCGTTTCGCGTAAAAATAAATTTAGAAACCCATTTTTCAGAAAGAAAAAAAAACCTATCGGATAAACAACAACATTACATTGTCTATCAAACTTTTGTAAGATTGTCAATGATGTGTTTGCAAAAGAATATCAAGATGTGAAACAATTGCTCGTGGAAAATGAAAAACGAGGATATCTTGGAATGTTAGGGAGCATCGATTGCCTAACTACTTAGAAATGTAGTTTTCAAAATTACAAACATGATTCTTGAGGCGATTTCATCTCATAACTTGTGCATATGACATGTTTCTTTGGTATTAATGAATCATTCAGTGACATCAATAACATCTACTGTTCAGCTATGTTTGATAGGAGGAGAGTCAAGTTTTTTGGGCCGACAATTCCCTAATCAATTACCTAATCTAGGAAACAATTCCCAGCAAATCTAAACAACTTAAAGCAACTGCCTAATCTAGGAGACAAGTCTCCAACAAAATCAAACAACTAAAAAATAACGCAATATTTAAATAGATACTGCAGCTCGAATTTGATGGAGTTTTTATTAATCTAAATTAATAATTTAATAAATTATACTTGTAATACTGCAAGTGCACGACTGCCTAACTAGTAGACAGCGGCAAATACGGGTCAATCCCACGAGGATTGACTAGATAGTCGAATTCTAAAGTAATATGAGAGTAGACCGAGACATCGAATCCACCACAGGTTCTTCGAGATTTATGTAATCCAAATTATTATTTTCAAGAATCAACACGACCAACCTAAAGATTAATCTAAGTTTGCAATTGATTTCAGCAAAGGTATAAACCCCTAGCATTGCATGTCTTCTTACGGCACACACAATCACAGGTTTATTTTAACTAATTCTAAACCCCTAGCATCGCATGTCTTCTTACGACACACACAATCACAGATTCATATTAATTGATTAAAGCAGACTTTGAATATCAATAAAGGAAACTTCTAACTACCGGCTAGTCTAGATAATTATTTCGAATATAATCGGTGAAAACAAATTATTGAAATTCAGAAGATCATGGTCGATGATGTCACAACACGGATATAAGTGTAATCTATCTCATCACGAACACGCATCCCGAAAAAATAGTTGCAAATGCACATTGGTGAGATGAAATCGCCTAGAAATAATAACAGGTCGTGAAATAATAACTAGTAATAACAATCAATGTTGATGATTCATTAATACAAACAGTAAGTGTCGATGAAATAATAACAGGTAAAATATCATCAAAACCTAAAAACTAATACTTGAGGGTCTTAGGTAATGGTTTAAGGTCAAGCTTGAGTGACTTCTCAACTGAAGGAACGGATTTTGACTCACTAAGTGGAAGGGGTTCCACTTTAGACTTCCATGAAGAACCAGAAACCATACTAGGGGATGCATCAAGCAAAGCATTCATTTCCCTAAAGAAATTATTAATATCGAAGTCTATACCAGAATGAGTCAAACAAGCCGTTAAGGGATCATTTAAGGCGGACTGCATTAAAGAATTTTCCACCAAACTCTCAATCTTGTCAACCTCATGGATATCCTCGGACTCGGGAAGTTGTTGACTAACATTAAAAACGTTGAGTTCAACGATCATGTTGCCACATGACAATTTCATAATTCTATTCCTGCAGTTAATAATGACATTGGATGTGACAAAAAATGATCGACCCAAAATGACTGAAATGTGACTAGAGAGATTGTGAACATGTTGTGTATCAAGAACTATAAAGTCCACAGGGTAATATAATTTTTCAACATTGATAATCACATCATCTATAACACCACGGGGGACTCTAACCGACATATCTGCCAATTGCAATGTTACTCTAGTCGATTTTAACCCGCCGAGACCTAATTGCTCATACACATAATATGACAATAAATTAACACTCGCCCCTAAATCCAATAATGCTTTATCTATCATATAATCACCGATAATACAAGAAATAGTCGGGCAACCAGGATCCCTATACTTAGGCGGGGTTCTGTGATGAATAATTGAGCTCACTTGCTCGGTGAGGAAGACTCTTTTGCACATGTAGCTTCCGCTTCTGTGTGCAAAGATCCTTAAAAAACTGGCATAGCTAGAAACTTGTTTGATAGCATCGAGTAATGGGATATTTATGTGGACTTGTTAAAAAATTTCCATTACAAATAGAAACCTAAAATTAAGCAACTACTTAATCTAGGAAACAACTAAAATTAAGCAACTACCTAATCTAGGAAACAATTACCAGCAAATTTAAACAACTTAAAGCAACTGCCTAATCTAAGAGACAAGTCTCCAACAAAATCAAACAACTTAAAAATAATGCAACATTTAAATAGAAAACTGCAGCTCGAATTTAATTAGCGCGTCTTTTGTACACGCGTCCCACAAATGAGTCCATAACAATCTGCTTTCCTAAAGCAAGTCTACTATTGAATATGAAACTCGACTTGGTACGCGAATGCCTCCCCTATGTGAGAGTGAAACCGCAACTAGCTAGCCAAAACCAAATTGTAGGAGCAAACAAGCAATGGTTGTACTAAATTACATAGATATCAAATACTTTTCTTCTTGAAACAATAAGTCCTGGTTACTTCAACCAGTACACAATATGTTTGAAAAACACAGATAAATAAAGACAGTGAAATGTCGCAGGTAATGTAACATCAGATATTTAGAGATCTACTTAACATTATGAAACATGCACTCATAATGTTAAGAACCTTCAAGAGATAATTTTCCAAGATGAATTTAGAGAATAAATTTGGATTGGGTAGGCAAAGTCGTCATTTATTATGATAAATGGAGTAAACGAGATCTAACAACAATCTCTAATTTCATCTAAATAAAAAATAAAGTCAAACAACACTTTGCTATCTAAATAGAACTTTTTTAGGATACAATCTGAACATTGAAGGATTTGATTGAACAAAATGACTTATTTTGACCTCTAACCTCTAATTATGTTTTTATCATGACAAATGGGGTAAATTAGATCCAACAACCGCTAATTTCATTTAAATGAAAGATTAATTCAAACTTCACTATGTTTCGAAGTTATTTTTGTTTATGAGATAACCAATTAATTTTGCTATCATTTTAATAACTAATGTCACAAATAAGTATAGTCACATTGATCCTAGTATAAAGCTTTTAGTTTTCTTAATTTTTTAAAATATTAAAATTTTGGCTTAATAGAAAGGCTTTGAAATACGATTTTTAACGATTTGGACAATTTTTTATTCTTTTAATTTATTACTCATGTGATAACCTTTGAATTCTTTCAACCATTCCATTAACTAATGTCACAATAAACTTGTAAGCTAAAAATGAACCTAATCCAAGTCCTTGCAACTCATACATGGTCTCTTTATCTCACATGATGACACACATAGTTACCAAGGAAACACAGACTCTTCGAAAACTTATCGTATTCGTATCCGACACACGACACTCGCTCGACACGCCTTTGACACGTGTCAGACACTTGGTCAACATGTCGACAGGCGTCAGACACATGGTCAACGTGCCAGACATACCTCCAATACACTCGAAACTTGGTCAAGACACAGTCAAGACTCGAAAACAAACTTTGTTTTATTTTGTACTTTTAGATGTTTGCAAATAATGACATAAATAATAGTTGTTTATCCATTTGAAGTGAATTACTATAATCTACGTATCAATCAGTTCATGACAAATTTTCAGAGCAATCCAACTGAGCACTAAACTAAAGTCATAGCTAAAGCCCAAATAGTATAAGGTCCCAATCAGTATCAGTGCTAAGCAATTCAATTCAGCATAACTACTATGAAAATACAAAAGTGTGACACATGCTGTAATTGATTTTACTACCACAATAAGCTTTCTGAATGCATTTTCACGGCTACAATACTAAACTAAAAGAACATTTTAATCAAATCAAACCAAAATCAGACTTTAAAAGTACAGATAACAGCACTTGCTAGAATTTGCAATAATTGAATTCTCAAAGGTTAAAAAGAGGCGTGTAAGACTTGAAAACAATAGACTTCCAAAGCGCAAGGTAACCATTTACACTTCAACAGCTGTGTGCTCCAGTGGAATGAAACAGCTTGGAGAAGATTCAAGCATGCACAAGTGAAAGGTCAGTGTATCTCAAACATGCACACAAAAGTATAGACATTGGTATGTATAACCTGCTCAAAACAAATTGTATGGAATTTATGCCCCGAAATTAGTTCATGAATCATAACCATCAACATGAACCAGAAGTAAAATATCATAAACCCCTGAAGACCTCACTTTGCTGCATGTTGTAGCCCTTCTGATAGTTGTTTGATATTTGTGCAGCAATCAAAGTACTACTTTCCTCTTGGGGGGATCAAGTGTCGGATCAGTGTTGCCTTACTTCCACTAATGTTCTAAAAAACAGATTTAACTCAGTTCTGCAAAAGAGTGAAATATTGCAGTTCTTGTAACATTAACCATTTAAAGATGAAAAAACAGATAACACATACACTCAGAAGGTCGATTAGCATCGAAGATATTAAGATGAATTCAGACTAGTTTTGGGCTGTATAAAGCTAAATGGTCCACATCAGCCATTTAAAGATGAAAAATACAGATAACGCATACACTCAGAAGGTCGATTAGCATCAAAGATATAAGATGAATTCAGACTAGTTTTGGGCTATATAAAGCGAAGTGGTCCACATTGCTCATGCATGCCACATTTCTACAAATGAATTGCTCATGATTTATAACATTATAACATCAATATGACTTTCAATTTCAACAAGCTCAATATCTCATAATATCCTAACAAAATTAGCCATAAGTGCTGAGGGAGAGGAAGGAAAGAAGAAGAGAGAACGAAGAAGATGCAATTTGTTAGCGAAACCATTTCATAAACAAAAATAAATCAAACTCGAAGAAAATTAGAAAGGCATCAGATAATAAACGGAGTTGTACTCTACACAGAAATTCAGTGTGTAGGATAAGATAATTACATCATTTGCCTTTCCTTCTCAAATAAGAATCCACCAATTGTGCAATCTAAAAGCCAGAGCAAACTAAATCAAATAAAAAACATAAGCAACATTATCAGTAATCAATCAAAAGAGCAATTAAGAGAATGATAAATTGGCATCAGATAATAAGCGATGGTAGTCAACACAGAGATTCAGTGTAGAGGATAAGACTGTTTCACATCATTTCCCAATTCGTTAAATCTAAAAACAGTACAAATTGATTGAGAGTTCCGGATACACGCCCATTATATCTCTTCAACCTTAAAAATAAAGAACGCGAGAAGAGGGTGATGCAATGAACTGAACAAAACCCAAATTCTTTAAATCCAAAAACTAATGGCATACAATCTAGTTAAAAAAGAGGGGTGTGGTAGTTGAAAACAAATGAGCAAGGGACTTCCAAAGCAAGGTAACCATTTTCACTTCAACACGCATATGCTCCAGTAAAATGAAACGGTACACTAAGCTTCACTTTGAAGCAGATTTCAAGTATGCACATGGTTAGCATATCCCAAGTATGCATGCAGAGGTTATTTGCAAAGAATTCGGGATAGTACCCATCTGATTCTTGCACCGGACTGAATATTAGAGTTAAAATAAAAAAAATAAAAAAAACCATTCGAGTTTAATTGTATGAAATTCAGGGTAGAATCCGTATGATTATTGCAGAATACTGAAATTTTAATAATAAAATAAATAAACAAATAAAACCTTCAAGTGTAGTAACCATATGATTCTCACAGACAATTGAATAAGTGAATCAAAATATGGTTAAAAATCAAAGAACCCAAAATTGCAGTTTGATTGTATGGAACCCCACTCAATTCAAGCATGAAGTTAAACAGATAAATGACCTAATACGGGTGGTAGAGGGCATCAAATATGCACTTATAGACCGATTCTAGGCATCATTAACACGTAAAATAATTCAATTTCCAGGTCCTCATTGAAAAACCCAATTTTTTTGGGTCGAGATGTTAAAAAAACAAAGCCATTCAACGGTAACTATCATATGATTTTGCAGAGGATTATCAAAATATGGAACTCAATGAATTCAAGAATTAAGTTAAACAGATAATAAGACCATCAAATATGTGAATATAGAGTATTTTGTGTATTGCATAAAGAACCAACATAAAACAATTCAACTCAAAGAGGCATTTACTGAAAACACAAAGAACTAGCCTCATATTTGTCTTAAAATAGTATCTATGATTCTTGCAGAGGATTGAAAATCGAATCAAATATGGTTTTTAAGATGGAAAAGTACACACAATTAACTGTATGGAATTTAGGGTAGTATTCATATAATTCTTGCTCCAAATGATTCTCGCAGACGATTGAATATTAGAATGCATATAATTCTTGCACACAATTGAATATTTGAGTTTACAAAAAAATTTAAAATTTTTAAAAATAAAAAAAAAGTCCGAGCACATAACCATATGATTCACACAGAGGAGTGGATAGTTTAATAAAATTATGGTTAAAAATACCATTCCAGTTCAACTATATAATACTCAATCAATTCAAGCATCAAGTTAAACAAATAAAATACCATCAAATATGAGCAATATAGAGCAATTATGTGTATCACATAAAGAACCAACATGAAACAATTCAACTCAAATATGCATTAAGTGAAAATGTTAAAAACTAATTCTCAGATTTTAAAATTTAAAAAAAAAAAAAAAGTATCCAGCTATCCATATGGTTATTGCAGAGGATTGAAACATTTGAATCGAATATGTTTTTAAGAGAGAAAAAAAAATTATATATTGAGTCGAGATTTAAAAAAAAAAAAAAAAAAACAAACCCATTCAAGGGTAACAACCATATGATTCTGCAGAGGATTGAATATTTGATTCAAAATATTGTATTTTAAAAAACAACACTAGTCTAGTCCAACTGTAACGAACTCAATGAATTGAAGAATCAAGATAAATAGATTAAAAAAAACATCATATATGCAAATACAGAGTGATTCTGTGTATCACATAAAAACCAACATAATACAATTCAACTCATAAAGAGCTTTACTGAAAATGCAAAGAACTAGCCTCAGATTTGTCTTAAAATAGTATCCATATGATTTTTGCAGACGATTGAACATTGAATCAAATATGGTTTTTAGGAGGGAAAAAGCCACACACACAGAGGACTGGATAGTTCAATAAAAATATGGTTAAAAAAACCATTCCATTTCAATTGTATAGAACTCAATCAATCCAAGCATTAAGATAAACGTATAAAATGCCATAAATATGCGCAATATATAGAGTAATTCTCTGTGTATCACATAAAGAACCAACATAAAACAAAAACTTAAAGAGGCGTTTAACTAATTGTTGAAACTGATTATGTGGAGCAGCAACTAAAATGTCACAGTAAGACATTTCCAAGTATTTTTGAAAAAATAAAAACTCATATACTGACCATGTTTGCTAGTATAATGTATTGGATGTTTTACTCAAGCAAGTTCCAATATGCAAATATAAAACATAAATTTCATCCAAACATTAAGCATACGAACAATAGCAAATGCAAATAAGCATACTAATGTAAGCAAGCATTCTTTGAAAAACAAAGGAAATCTATGAAATAAATTCATCCTTAACATACCTGTTTGTTGTAACTTCTGTATAAGATTCAACTGCTGTATACAATTCAAATAAATAGTTAGGAGCGAATGTACCAATTTTGCTTGGGTTGAGTCGCGGACTAGGTCGCTCTCTTTAAGACGTTTCGCGGCTCTGCCCAAGATTGTGCAAGCAGTTTCGTAGCCCCGCCGTCCCCAGGATAAAACAGCCCTGAATCTTCTCTGTCTCGTTCAAAATTTGCACAATATATGAACGGAATACAAATCACCCTTAATCTCCTTATTTGCTCGGAATCACCAATACCATTGAAAGAAATCAGCAAGAAGCAGAAATTTAATAGACGAAAACGGATTGTTGTAAACATGAAGACTGTTTGCAATCTGTTTCTGATTTGAAAGAAATCAAAAATTGAATAGACGAAAATTGATTGTTGTAAACACGAAGACTGTTTGCAATATACTCTGAAAGAACACTCTGTTTCTGATTTCGAAAAAGACTCTTTGCAAGGAGCAGAAACTCGAAATTTGCTGGAAGCAGAAAATCGAAAAGACTGATTGCAAGAACTCTGTGTTTCTCTGTACGAAGTATAAACTACTCTTGTTTTTGTACTTTTTTAAAACTCTAAACTAGATGGTATTTATAGGTAGAAAACGTACAATCGAAAAACGAGAAATAGACTAGGTTCATTGGTAGGATCAAGTCGTGGAAAAGATATGGCGGCGGGATTTAAGCCAAAAATCGCGGAGCCAAAACGTGGTTTAGAGAAACCGTTTAGACTCAGTCCTCTTCAAAAATTTATTTTACGTTTAAATAAAATTTCAGCAAAAAAATGTTTTGCTATCTAAATGACCCGACCCGACCGACCGGACGGCGGGCGCGAGGGTCTATCTCTCCCCTCCTCATAAAAGAGTGGTACCCCCAAGGGGTCCAAACCCAAGTCCTAACAATCTTCTTATATACTCTACCTCCTCAAAGAGATATATAGTAGATATGGGACTATAAAATAGAGAGTGATTCAAAGATCAAAATTATAGGTAGAGGTCCAGGGTTCAAAATCAGGTAAACACACATTTGTTTTTATTTTTTAAAAGCCAAATTTGCGACACTAAGCCTCAATTTTTTTTTTAAAAATAGTATCCATATGATTCATGCAGACAATTGAACATTTGAATCGAATATGATTTTAAGAGAAACAAAAAAAAATGAACTGTATAAATTTCAGGGTAGTATTCATATAATTATTGCAGATGATTGAATATAAAAACCACCATTCGAGTTCAATTGTATAGAATTCATGGTAGAATCCATATGTTTATTGGAGATGATTGGAAAACTGTTCAACAGTAACCATATGATTCATACAGAAGATTGGATATGCAAAATATGGTTAGATAAAAAGAACCCAGAATTCCAGTTCAATTGTATGGAACTTGGTAAATTAACGTGATTAAACAGATAAATGACTTGATACGCATGTAAAAGGGTATCAAATATGCACTTATAGAGCGATTCTAAGTATCATGTCTACTAACCTATAAAGAACCCACATAAAATAAATAAATTATAAGTGGTTTTCATTGAAAACACTAATCTTTTTAGGTCCAGACTTTGTTTTTTTGCCAAGTTTTAGCTCATTGGAAATTCGTTTTGGTCGTGATCAAACAAAAAGAACCGGACTTTTCCATATATGGTGGATAAAAATAGCAAAATCAGGGACAGATTTTCTAAAGCAACTATTAATCAAGAAAATCGTTGGTTCAGAGACTGTTCGTTGTTTCCCTTTAATCGCGTTCCAGAAACCACAAATTAGGGTTTCCGCGATCAAGACCCTATTTGATTGTGAAAATTGAGAACAGAAAATCGAAAACACTTTGGAGCATTATTCGACAAGAAAGCATCATAAGATAAAATGGAAACCCTAACTCGCTACACAACATGGGTTTGAGAACACAAAAAGATTCGAACAAGAAATTAGGGTTTGAGGAAATGAGGGGTTACCGATGAAGAAATTCTCAGCAAGAATCCTTCACGTTACTCCATCGAATGCTCTCAGCAAGGCTTCCATCTCGTTACTCGAAACCGTCTCTCTTCTTTGTCGTCTAGAAGTATTCCGCTAGAAGCTGACAACTCGACTCGACGAGAGAAAGAACGAAAGAGCATAACAGAAGAATTGAGCTATAGATTGACGAACGAGAGAGAGAGAGTGTGGAAACCACTGTCGAGTGAATGAAATAAGGCACACGCGCAGATGTGTTTCGAACTCGGCTTATACAGGGCGCGACTTCGCGTAAAAGTTACATGCCATGTTATCGCGCGTGCGTTTCGCGTAAAAATAAATTTTGCAACCCATTTTTCAAAAAAAGCCTATTGAATAAACAACAACATTCGATTGTCTATCAAATTTTTGTAAGTTGTCAATGATGTGTTTGCAAAGGAATATCAAGATGTTAAACGACTAATCGCGGAAAATGAAAACGAGGATTTCTTGGAATGTTAGGGAGCATCGATTGCCCAACTGTTGGGCTTAGAAATGTAGTTTTCAAAATTACAAACGTGATTCTTGAGGCGATTTCATCTCACGACTTGTGCATATGACATGTTTCTTTGGTATTAATGAATCATTCAGTGACATCAATATCATCAAACGTTCAACTGTGTTTGATAGGCTTCTCAAGGGTGAGAGGCACTACAGTACAAGTCGCTCTCAAAGGAAACGTCTATAACACAACTTATTTTTTTGTTAATTGTATCTATCCTAAATTTTTAACTATAGTGCAATGAATCTTACCCCTGTCAAGGAGTTAGATTGAACGAATATTTGGGGTATTATAAGCAAGAGGGGTGTAATACCCACCTAATTAAATAAATATAAAAAAAAATATTTATTAATTGTGGCATATATTGTAATCTCAATTATTGGGAAAAAAAATTGTTTTGTTTGCCATTGCTAAATAGAATAAGGTGTGCGTGTGTTTAGCCAGAATTTGGAAACCCCAAAATAAGACTTTTGCCTTAAATAAACTAGTTAGCCATACACATATACTTTAGTTAAACCCTAATCTTGATGGGTTTTATTCAATTTTCTTGGGCTTAAGTTTGGGCTTTCATGAAGTAATGGTTACGAACAGTATTGGTTAGAGGGAAATAAAGGTTAAAATAATAAGAGAAGGAGGATATGGTTTCTCTATTCATTGTACAACACATTTTGAAGAAAGGGAAGAAAAACAATCAACATGGGAGAAAGGGAGGAACACAGTTCTTTTCTTCTCACCTCCTTCATAGTCATAAACACACACCGAAAGAAAAATGGAGGTCTTCCCCCATTAACAATTTGAAGTTGGTGGTGTTTGTTCACGTGATGTGAGTTTTCTCCATTATTTTCTTGTATGTGAGTTATTATGATTTCATTGCATCAACTAAGCTTTCGAACCCACCTTTTGCTTCCACCAATTTATGAAATGGGTTTTATTTGTTTAAGTTTTGGTTTGAAAGTTTGAGATTTGTATCTTGTGTTTCTTGGGATTCTTGCAAAAAGAGGTGAGTAAAACTTTATCCCTCTTCAATATTATTTTTCCAATGTAAATACGATTCACTAGACATTTTGATTTGATTTTACGTCTTTAATGGAGAAAAAAAACGATTTGACATCACTGTTCACATTGCCTATTTCAACACCACTATTCACGTTGCCTATTTTGACGTTACATGTGATCACACTGTTCAATGTTCTTGTTTGACACCACTGTTCTTGTTTGACATTACTGTTCATGTTTTGTTTGACATCGTTGTGCACTGTTCACTGTTTCCGTTCCTGCTTAACATTACTGTTCATGTTCCTGTTTGACATCACTGTTCAATGTTCATGTTTTAAAAAAAAAAAAAAAAAAAAAGTAACCCATACTAGTTTTATCTATAGGGAATAATTTATCTTTCCATTGGTGTATAAGGTACATAAAACATATTTATCCATTTAAGTCACTGTGCATGAATTAATGGAAGTTCAATACAGTTGAGTTCCCAACATTTCATTTTTATGTTATAATATCTATAATTTTTATAAGCTTATATTGTTATGAACTGAACAGAGGTATGGACTTGGATGTAAGTTGATCCTTATGTGATTGGTTTTCTAAAAACAACGACACATAATCTTCTTCATTGTGATGGGTGAGCGTGGTCGGGAGTCATATTGTGAGTTTTCTTCATTCTCCCTTTTTATGTATATTTTTGTATGAATTTAACAATGCTGAGTTTGTTGATTAGATATGAAATCTGCGAGTGTCTTTCTGATAAATGGGTTCGGTTTAATTTTTATATTATATGGTGGGTTTTGATGTTTATTGTGTTCTGGTTTTTTTTTATAGTTAAACATATTGTAGGGATACATGGGATTTGCCAATTCACTTGATGATTGGTCTTATTGTAATGTACATAACTTTATTGTCTATTATTTATCAATAAAGTTCAATCGTTTTATGACAATATGTATATGGCTAGTTCAAACACATTCTAAGTGTGAGCTTCATTTGACGTGTGATATAAGTGACTTGTGCGCGATGTTGTGAAGTGTATAACTTGAGGCTTGGTAATTATGAAACTGTTATTTGTTTCCCCAATAGAATGGGTGAACATTGTGGTTGACAAAGCATCACCATAAAAGAGTTTTGAGGTTTTATTTATTTTTATGCTATTTTCCACAACTCAAAAAAAAAATTGTGAAAAGAAAAATAAATTGTTTTGTATACAGACTTACTTGTATACGTGTGATATAATTATGGGTATGTAGACTTGCTTGCATGTCGGTGCACCATTCCATACGAGTTCGGTTGTACGTGTAGATTTAGGAAATGTTTGCCATGGATCGAACTTCTGGTGAGATGACATGATCCTCGATGTGGCACCCCACTTGGAACATGTACGCTGCGAGTGGTTTCAAAGGCAAATGAGACACATTTGGGTGAGGTGTGTTCGACACAAGGAGGATAGTGCGATTGTGGAAAAGAAGCGATATTTTTTCTTGTGTATGTGCATGATTACCTTAAAGGAAGAAACTAAATGTTCATTCAACCATTGAATGAAAACTATATATCTTCCTAAAGGTAGAAAATGGGTTATGTTGATATTTTAATAATAGTCTGATATGACTATGATTTGTATCGTAGTTTGAAAATAAATTACATTTATGAGGATCGATAACTTAGAAATATTATCCTATTGTTTTTAACTTTTTCATGCAGGATGGCAAGTCCGCTCATATTTCTGCAGGTCAGACTTGCCATAGTCAACTTTTATAGTGTAAGTACTAGTAAATGCATATTTATTTATTAAGATGATGACACATTCACCTCATTGAGGAACTACTTGTTGGTGTGATTGTTTATCATTTTTGATTAGTTTGATGTCATCACGTACGGATTTATTGATTTTGGAAATGAAGATTTTTCACACTAGCTTTATTGCTAATCCAAGTGAGCTTTTGTTTCTTGGGTACATTCTTTTGGAAATGTAGCCGATTAGCCTTTCAGAGTTAGAGACTTTTGAGCAGCGCTACTGGAGTTCCGCTAGTAGGCTAGCAACGTCAGTCTTTTCTTGGTTAGATTTTTTATTTGTTTTAGTAATTAAATAATGTTTTAGTTGTTGCTGCTATTTGTTTATGTTGTTATTGAATTTTCACGTTCCGATTTTGGGGGTAACGGATAATCCTATGTGAATTTTAGGATTTTCGTTTTTCCTCGAAAATCGGAGCGTGACAAGGGGACAATTATTTGTCAACCTGCCAGAACTTGGAGCAATAGATATATGCATGACATTATATTCACGTGCATTATCCCTGCACAACATGATTGTTGAACACGAGCGTTGAACATGAGCATGGATCTTCACCTGATCATGATCGTTATATATCGAGCAATGACCATTAGCTGAGCCTACCATGATGTTGAATCGGAATCTCGATACGCTGAATATATTTAGCTCTATTCCAAACTTCGAGATTCGAATATTCACTATCAATTGAAACGTGATCTTGTCCAACACATTTGGGATAACTTTGCTAACCAATGACTAGCAATTTGAGAGATTGGTATTTGCTTGTTATTTTAATTATCATGCTTTGTTTTTACTTTCGTGAACTGTATGATCTGTAGTATTTTTAATTGATGTTTGTGTTTATTTCAATGTAATTTTTATTTATTTTATATCCATCCAATGCATAACACTTTAACTAATTAAAAACCTTTTCATATTTCATTGAATAATGATAAAGTTACAACTCCATTTTTTTGATTATATGTTACAACAACTACTGATTATTCATTCTCTTCATAATGTCTTCCTCATAGAGAAGACAACCATGCACGGTGTTGGTCTTCGATACAATTTCCAAATTTCAAGTTCATTACTTGCATTTCGGTATTCACCATTTTATTGCGCCCCGAATATCCTCAACTCTTGCATGTTGTGGATCCACTTGAGATCGTTGCACTAAAGAGAACACTTTCATTTCTTATATTTCTAACAACTTTGCCCGCTTTTCTTTGTTTTTTGTCCTCATTTCCATCCTAAGTGAGTTCATGACCCATCTCCTCTCGAACTCATGGTCCACGACGCTGCTGCGCGAGCGCCTCGTGCCATAACTCCATTCATCTGAGAGATGATCCCAGCTTGTGTATTTGTTAGGTTCTATTGTCTTTTTTGCTGCTGCCTTTGACTTATTTCCAACTTTAGGCACATTGTTACTAAACTGATTGTCGCGCTTCCTTTGTCTTTTTTTTCCAGGAAGGCATATTGGTTCTTCAGCCATATTGGTTCTTCATCATCAGCGATAAACTATACTTCTTCATTATCAGAATCTAGCTCCACTGTACCAACCACTTCGGTTGCCAAGTCGATCCCATCAATCAGATGCAAACCTTTTGCCCCCACTACTGTAGAAAATGGAGTATTGGGTTTAGAAAACACCTTTTTGCCAGCTTTGGAAATACTCCTTGAACTAGCAGTCATGAACCTGTATCATGGTGATTTCACCAACTTTGGATAGACATCCTGAAATTGGTACTTGTGACCATTTGCATTTTTGTACATCTCATTTGCTAGTTACATTTGTATAATTATAGTAATGATATATTAGTACAACTACTCAAGTATAGTAGAATGTACGACTAATCAATTATTAAGAACTTACCTGATCGTGATAATTGGATCCACTAAAGTTCAACGTGTCAACTCTGGCGAGGATGGCTGCCTACTTGCCCATTACCTTCTTCAAATTTTAGAATAAATTCTCCAAAGATGTTGGATCTCTATGCCCGTATTGGTTTGGGAATGCACTGGTTGTAACAGTCTGCGACTTGCTCCCACAATGTTTTCCCCTCTCAATCTACACCATCAACATGATCTTTCGATGTTCTTATAAATAAAGGACATAAAGTTGCATCTTATTTGTAAGAAACATTTCCCCTTTCTTATTCATAGATGGTTCATCATCGTCTATGTCCCCGTCTACAATATGTGGTTGACCCTTGCCCTTTTATGGAATTTGGATTTGAGGATTTGGGCTTTCTAGATTTTGGACATGAGAACTATGGGTTTGAGAGCTTTGGAAGAATGGATTTGGAACTTGGAGAGTTTGATTATAGAAGAATTGGCTTTGATTATTTTTAGAGAAAATGGGTTGGGACAAAAGAATTTGATAATAAAATAATTGTGGTTGTTGGAAATGAGATATAATAGGTGATTGTTGGTATGGAAGAGGTTGAAAATGTTGGGGCATATATTGAGATTGTTAAAAAGATTGGGATTGAGAATTATCAAGATATGATTCCATGTTATGAGATTACGGGTTTGAAATTCGAAGTGATGAAGATTTTCTACTAAAAAATGGATTTGAAATTGGTGAGTTGGTACCGGTCCTATTTTCAAAAGAATTCCTAAGGTTTGATGGGGATGGAACCATCACCCACTCTACATTCAAATTAGGGATGCCAGATATATTATCCATGAGAAATAATTTTCAAAAAACAAATATATAATGCAAGGACTAAGGAGATAAACTAATCCATAATTACAAATATTTGGAGGTTATAATAAAATATGTTTTGAAAATGTAGAGCTAAAAATTATACTATTGCTCGAAGAATATAAACTAGTGGTATGCTAAATTTAAACTATTGCTATGCTTGAAAGAAGGAAATTGAAACTAATGCTTTAAAAAAAATTGAATTTTCTCTAAATTGGAGAAGAAGAGGCTTCGTCCACCCTGTAAACTCCACGAGCATAAGGAACAACACCATGGTTGAAATTTCTTAGAACATGTATAATGAAGCGATATTCGACTTCGATGTAACGGTCCTTTATAGAGGCAACTTAGAGGGAGGGGTGGGTGGAAGTAGGCTGGGGTGCCCAAGATTGGCTACTTTTGGGATGAATTAAAGCATTAAACCCAATAGTTAATTTTGACAAAAGGCACTCAAATAACCTTTGGCAGGACTAAACCAACTGATCATTTCTATTGCAATTTTCACAAAAAAAAAAAAAATCCCTCTCTTCTTCAAACCTTCCTCCCCTGCCTTTCAATCTCTCTTCTTCAATCATCAAATAAATCCATTCTCACAATCTCCCAATTCTCTTCACAACCCATTTCAAGAATCTCATTTTCCAATCACGCCATATCGATTTCTTCCACAAATTCTGCCCACTCTTTGACTTCTGCTTCCAATTCTCTACCTTCATCTACCTATTGGAGATGTTGTAATGGTTCTGTTTGTTTGATTTTGTTTTTTTTCATTTTTAGGGTTCGTAGTTCACTGCTTGACTTATGATGTTGAGGTAAATGAAGATCAAGAAAAACAAGAAATTCAGTGTTGGAATTTTAATGCAATAGAGATTACTTTGTGACGAGCCTTCAATGTGTCAGTTTCACACATGTTATGAAGTTCAATATAGAAGCAACAATGTTGACGAATGAGGTGGAGAAGCGGTGTATGTAAAATTCTTCTTCGCAGATACAAAAGAAGATAATACTGAAATTTATCTTACAACTCACATGGGTTTTTTTTACTGTTTATGAACAGTGTTATGTGAGAGTTTGTCCTGCGTGACTTTTTTTTATGGCCTTGGCAAAAGTTAAGTGAAAAAAAAAAAAATCGATGCGTTTCTCACTCTCTCCTTTCCCCTCTCTTCCTCTACCCAAACCCTTCTCATCAAGCAGAGAAGAAAAAGGACAAAAAGGTAAAATTGCCAAGTTGGGGTTCTTCCTTCGACACCCCAAACTGAATTAACATGAACTTAAAGCCTAAATTGCGTGATCTAAGTCTCAAATCTAGCAATTACATAACAAAAAGTAGATTGAATTGCAGGGCCACCATTAGAGAAGAGAAGAAAAAATAACCATCAACAAAATCTCACTCTGTTTTCTAGAATTTGAATTACAGGGCCACCATTAGAGAACAAAACATCAATCACCACCAACTCCTTGCAACTTCTCCCCCACCAGAATCCCGAAATTCCCAAAATGAAGACCTTATTTTCCTTACCTTTTCTTGGTTTTTATATGTCAATGGGTCCTAACCATGGTTAATTTTAAACCCATGACATGGGTTCACATTTTGCTAAAAAAAAGTATTATTTTAGATGAAAAAAGGCAACTTCATAAAAGGATTTTATGATATTTCATTTTGAATTACATTACATTTTATTTTGCTGATAATTGGGGTGGTGATTGGAGTACTATTGGGATTTCAGGTAGGTAGTAGTAGTTTAGATCTCTTCTCCTCACTCTCTCCTTTCATTCATCAATTCGGTAGAGGAGGAGGAGAGGGGGAGCCGAAGAGGAAAAGTAAGATCCTTCTTCTTCTTTTTCTTCAGATCTGAGTACTTGCTTTTTATTTTTATTTTCAGATCTCTTCGCTCTTAAGATCATTCTTCTTCTTAATTTTTTTTTGTTTTTGTGGTTGTTGTTTGGTTTGATGAGTTAGTGACTACGATGTTTCAGGTTCCATTCACGCCGAACTTGGTGTGGGTTCAATCACAGGGTCATTGCAAACTCAAATTGTTATTGCACTTCGTTTGGGGAAAGAGGTAGAGCTTCCAACCTACTTTCAAATCTCAGTCATGGAAACATTCCTTTAAGAGCTCAGAACTTTGTTTATATACTCGACTACTGTGCAAGATCTCCAGATCCTTTCGTGACATTTGGATAAAATTAAAAACCATAGTCTTCATTATTTTTATTGATATGTTTCACTATGTCCGGGGTTATGCTTTGAGCTACATATACTTACTCAACCTTGTTGGAATATTCTTGTCATTAGATAGTTTCAAATTAAAGTGGTGTCTGGGCATTAGTCCATTATCTTCACAGTTTAAGTTGTATTTTTATAAATTTCTCCAATTGTTTGATGGCTCTACATTTTCATGTGTTGAAAGATTTTGTTTTGATTTTGTGTGTTTTTAGGTTTTTGATTTGATTGTTTGTTTTGGGTTTTGATTTGTGTGTTTTAAATTGGAAACAGTGGAGACTTATCCGCCGAAATCTTTGAGGGCGGAGTTGTCGGTGAAATACGGAAGCAAGAGCTATAGAGTTTGTTGATGCACAGTTAGGGGAGCGTGTTAGAGAAGATGAGTCGATACTTGTGATGGAGTTTGATCCATTGCCACCTGCTGCTTTTGGTGCACCAATAGGTATGACACGACAATTTTCATATTTGAGTTTAGTATCGTAGAGATTAATTTGGTATTTTTGTTTATGGGTTCAAAGAGATTCAATAGTCGTAAAATTTATGCAGCGTCTCTCAATCTCTAATAGTCGTAAAAACCCAATTGCAATTATTCGATAATTTCGTGAAAGTACGATGTATTCTGTAATAGTGTCAACGACACGGGTATTACACTAGTGACTATACAAAGGCCAAGGTGATTTGGAGATGGGGGCAATTTAAGGAACTGTCACGAGCTGAAATTTAAGCGGGACATTAGGCGCCAAAAAACAAATTCAATAGAATTTAAGTGGGAAACTAAGCGCGAAAATCAAATTCAAGGAAGGGTAGTTTAGTAAAAGTCTTTTTTTTTTCTTTCTGTTAGTAGGATTTACAGTTGGAAATCTCTGATTGGCCCAAAACAAAATTTTGTAAGAACTTTTGTTCTTTAAATAGGAGAGAAAGAAAAGAGAAATGTAGAACAGAGTGAGTTGAGGCTTAGCACCTGTTGGGGCTGAGAGTTGTTTGTAATATTTCATTCCATTTTGTTTTCTATATATTTTTTTTGTTCTTGAGAAATTTGTTTGAACTTGACAATTGGTATCAGAGCGTTGGCCGATCAATTGCTTGAACAATCATGGAAACGAGGGCAAAAGAGATGAAAATCTTCATGCGAGAGACAAATAAATATCAGGCGGATAACACCAATCAGGTCAAAACTATCAAAGCAGAGCTGAGGAAGATGAACCAATCTTATGAGTCCATGGAGTAGATGATAAAAGGTAAGTTTGAACAGATGTTGAAGCTGTTACAACCTACGCAAGGAGCATCAGGATTGACGAGCTCCAATGTCTCACATTCTGCTGCACCTCCAATCTCGACTAATCAATTCCACCATCCAATCTCCCAGAATCACTGGGAGAACCCTGGTATGTACTCAAGGAACCCTATAATTGAATTTCCCCAATTCGATGGCTCAAACCCTAGGTCTAGGTTAAAAAAATGTGAGAGGCATTTTCAATTCTGAGTAATTCTACATGGTGAGGAAACGAGCAAGGGGAGGGAGGTGGAGGGGGGGGGGGACTGTTCACCTCCTCAGGATGTGTGCCGTCATTTTTTGCACGCGCATCCCGAGGGGGTGAACGGTCCCCCCTCCACCTCCTTCCCCTCGCTGTTTTCCTCGCTTGTTTCCTCGCCATTTAGAATTTTTGTTCAATTCTACAACATTCCTAGAAGAAAACAAGGTGGCTATGGCTTCAATCCATTTCAGTGGGAGAGCCGATGCTTGGTTCTTAGATTACCAAGTAGGGAAACGCCAATTTCTGTGGAATCAGTTTATAAATGACTTGTGTGATCGGTTTGAGGACCTCTCACTAGACAACTACGTAGATTCCTTTAACAAATTGCAACAAGGATCTACTGTAATAGAGTATTATGACCGATCTGAGGAACTCAAGTCATTAATGCTCACTCACAATCAACATTTGGATGACACCTATTTCGTTTTTTAAGCTTCATCAGTGGCCTCCAACCTGATATTAAGGCTTTGGTGCAGTTGTTTAAACCAAATAATGTCTCTCAGGCCTTCTCACTAGCCAGGATGCATGAAGCTTCAATACTACAGAAAAATGCCACCAACAGGAACACTCAACAAACAACTCATACAGCTAGGAACTACAACTGTACGACCTCCCACTACACAGCTCCAAAGATCACCAACTTCCCTCAGTCACAACCTTATTTGAACTTCAGTACCAACAAAGAAATGAGCAACCCCAAGAACAACTACTCAAACACTCACAACAACCAAAACAAGATAGCATTCACTACCCCACCTATCCGGAGACTCACACCCTCCCAAATGAGGATTAGAAGAGAAAAGAGACTATGTTATAATTGCGAGGAACAATACCGACCAGGACATGTTTGCAAGCAGCAACATCTGTATATGCTGATCCCTGAAGATGAAGGAACTAAGGATGAGTATGGAACCTCCTTAGAGAGTGAAAATATGGTTCAAGAAATCCAGTATGATATGGAGATATCTCTCCATGCTATCCATGTGAGTATGGCAAGTAATACCATATTACTAAGAGGAATCCTCAAGAAGAAACACATCTCAATCCTCATAGACACGGGAAGTACTCACTCATTCATAGACCCAAGCATCATCAAGGAGACCAAATGGCCTACAATTATGACACCACAAATGATAGTAAAAGTGGCTAATGGGCAACAACTTCTAAGCAATGCAATATGTGATGACTTACAATGGACAATGAAGGGAAGGGTGAGATTGCTACCACTTGGAGGATATGACATGGTTCTCGGAGGTGACTGGCTGAGAACATTTGGGGACATCACCATCAACCTCCAGAAGTTACAACTTACCTTGAACATTAATGGAAAACTAGTGACCCTTCAAGGAGTCATTGACAATGGATCTTTATGCCTGATGGAAACCAAAGGATTCTCCAAATTCTTTAAGAAACATACACCAACCTTTATAGGGCACCTATTTTCCATATCAGATGCACCAAGACATGTCACACCACCTCCTATAGTTACCTCCATCATCAATGAATACCAAGACATATTCCAGACACCCTCTGAACTTCCGCCTACTAGACCATTAGACCATAAAATACCTCTCAAAAGTGGAACCAACCCTCCTTCTCAAGACCCCTACAAGGTACCCTATATGCAAAAAGCTGTAATTGAACAACTAGTCAAATAAATGATGGAAGCAAGCTTGATACAACACTCACATAGCCCATTTGCAGCCCCAATCCTATTGGTAAGGAAGAAAGACGGATCATTGAGGTTTTGTGTTGACTATAGGAAGCTCAATGAGATCACAATTAATGATAAATTCCCTATGCACTTAATAGATGAATTGCTTGATGAACTTCATGGAGCTTCTATTTTTACCAAGATGGATTTGAGGTCAGGATACCACCAAATACTGGTTCACCCCAATGACATTCATAAGAACGCTTTTAAGACACACCACAGACACTTTGAGTTCAAGGTCATGCCATTTGGCCTCACCAATGCACCCGCCACCTTTCAAGCTCTCATGAACCAAATTTTTCAACCTTACCTCAGAAAATTTATGCTAGTATTTTTGATGACATTCTCATATATAGCCATACCTTAGAACAACACATCACCCACATTCGTTTGACTTTCTCCACACTTAGGAAGCACCAACTCTATGCAAAACTCTCCAAATGCTCATTTGCACAGGTTAAGTTGGAATACTTGGGCCATATTGTCAGTAAACAGGGTGTAGAAGCTGATCCTAGCAAGATTGAAGTTATGAGAGATTGGCCAATTCCTTCCACTCTTAAGCAATTGAGAAGCTTTCTTGGATTGACAGGGTATTACAGGAAATTTATAAGGAATTATGGTAGCATTGCTCAACCCTTAACCAACTTATTAAAGAAAGACTTCTTCACCTGGACTCAAGAGCAAACATATGCTTTCAACCTATTGAAACAGACTCTGTGCCAAACACCTGTATTAGTATAACACCCGTACTTTTTTAATAACAATTAAAATTTATGCAACTAAAAAAAAATTCAATTAAAAATTTTGTTTTAAAATCTTATTTCGTTTGACAAGTTATATTTTTTGAAATTCGCTTAACTTTCTTTTCTACCGAATCTCGGGCCGAGATTCTTTTGAGTTGTATATATTGTAATACCCGCCTAATTAAATAAATATAAAAATTTCTTCTTTATTAATTGTGGCATATGTTGTAATCTTAATTATTGGGAAAAAAATTTGTTTTGTTTGTCATTGCTAAATAGAATAAGGTGTGTGTGTGTTTAGCCAAAATTTGAAAACCCAAAAAATTAAGACATTTTCCTTAAGTAAACTAATCAGTCACACTCTAAAAAAAAGGGTGCACATATACTTTAGTTAAACCCTAATCTTGATGGGTTTTATTCAATTTTCTTGGCTTGAGTTTGGGCTTTCATGAAAGTAATGGTTAGGGTATTGGTTAGAGGGAAATAAAGGTTAAAAGAATAAGTGATGAGTGATGGTTGTGTTTAGCCAAATAAACCCTAATTAAAAACTCATTTAAGCCCTAGCCTCCTTTTTTTCTCTATGGATACACACAGAAGAAAAGAAAAACTTACGTTGAAAAAGGTGGGAGGTGCTGAAGGAAGAAATTTGCTCAAATCTTGGGATTCTTGCAAAAAGAGGTGAGTAAAACTCTATCCCTAGACATTTTGATTTTATTTACATCTTTAATGGAGGGAAAAAAAATCGATTTGACATTGTTGGTTTGATTTATATCTTTAATGAAAAATCGATATGAAATCTTGGTTTGATTTAAACCTTTAAAAAAAAAAACGAATTGACATCACTGTTCACGTTCCTGTTTGACATCACTGTTCATTGTTCTGGTTTGACATCACTGTTCCTGTTTGATATCATTGTTCACTGTTCCGGTTTTACATACTGTTTTTGTTCCTGTTTGACATCAATGTTCACTTTTCCTGTTTCGATTTTACATCACTGTTTCTGTTCCTATTTGACATCAATGTTCACTGTTCTTGTTCCGATTTTACATCACTATTTTTGTTCCTGTTTCTGTTCCTGTTTGACATCAATGTTCACTGTTCCTGTTTAACATCACTGTTCCTTGTTCCTGTTTGACGTCACCGTTCAAAAAAAAAGTTATTGTCCTTATAGGGATAGTTTGCATGACATCATATGAGTATGTGACTATTCCTACTACTCAGTGTACATTTTAATATTAGTTCATTTTTTAATGGAGTATTAGATATTTGTGCACAACAATGGTTTAAATAATAATATTATTTGCTTTATTAGTATAATAATCAAGTTTGTTTGATGTATGGTGTAAATTCCTTGATTTCTGGGTATGTTGATGTGGTGTAATGATCCTAATTATGGCCCATTATAAATTTTAGGGTTTTATTAAAATTTTCTAAAGCTATGACTTTTGTCAGTGGAGGCAACTTTCTATGTGCCTCCACTATAGTGTGAATACTGACTCTATAGGGATTGGTGTAGTGAGTGGGACTTGGTACATGGTTTCAGAATAGGTTGAATGAAAGTTTATTTTTGACATACAAAATAGTTTTGTACTGGTGGTTATGAACATTTTGAACTCCCTTGCTATATGTTGTAATGTATGATAATGAGAATTTGAGTATGGTTTCATATATATACATGTGTTGGCCTTTATATAGATAACAATGTTATTAAGTAATGGTGCTATTTAATCGATTGAATTGGGCTCAATAATGAGCTATGATTGAAAGTGTGATATTCTTCATGCGCATAGGAAGATGAATCTTATATTGAATGAGTTTGATCCCTGTTGGGTTATAGAAAATTTATTTATGGAAATATTATTTGTTTCCCCAAAAGAATGGTGGATACTGTGGTTGATTTATTTATGGTTGACAAAGTGTCACCATAAAAGAGTTTTGAGTTTTAGTTTATTTTTTTATGCTCTTTTCCACAACTTCGGAAAAAAAATGTGAAAATGTGATTTATATACAGACTTGCTTGTATACGTGTGATAGAATTATGAGTATGCATACTTGTTTGCATATCGGTGCACCGTTCCATGTGAGTTCGGTTGTACGTGTAGAGTTAGGAAATGTTTGCCCTGGATCGAACGTCAGGTGAGATGACATGTTCCTCGATGTGGCACCCCACTTGGAACATGTACGCTCCGAGTGGTTTCGAAGGCAATGGAGACACACTTGGGTGAGGTGTGTTCGGCACAAGGAGGATAGTGCGATTGTGGAAAAGAAGCGAGATTTCTTTTTTTGTGTATGTCCATGATTACCTTAAAGGAAGAAACTAAATGCTCATTCAACCATTAAATGCTCAATATCATCAAAGAGAAACTGCAAAAGCTCATGAGCGTATGAAGGTGTATGCAGATAAACATTGCACAGACCAAGTATTGCAGACATGGGATTGAGTGTATTTGAAACTACAACCATATAGGCAGACTACGGTGAACCTTCGCAAGAACCTTAAGCTATCTGCAAGATATTATGGGCCTTTTGAAGTGCTGGAAAAGATAGGACAGGTTGCATACCGCCTGCAATTGCCTCCTTCCTCAAGAATACATCCTGTGTTCCACATATCTCAATTGAAAAAGAAGCTAGGCAGTTCCATCATACATGCACCCTTGCTGCCACTTGTAGATGCCCATGGAAATTTTAGAGCTGAGCCTACAACTATACTAGCTAGAAGACTGATTCCCAGGCACAATCGTGCAGTCACTCAGGTCTTGATCCATTGGTCAAATTCGACTCCTAAAAAAGCCACTTGGGAAGATCTAACTCATGTCCAGGCCATGTTTCCAAATTTCAATCCTTGAGGACAAGGATGGTGTCAAGGGGAAGGCATTGTCACGACCTGAAATTCAAGCGGGACATTAGGCGCCAAAAAACAAATTTAACAGAATCTAAGCGAGAAACTAAGCTCCAAAATCAAATTCAAGGAAGGGTAGTTTAGTAAAAGTCTTTTCTATTAGTAGGATTTACAGTTGGCAATCTCTGATTGGCCCAAAACAAAATTCTGTAAGAACTTTTGTCCTTTAAATAGGAGAGAAAGAGAAGAGAAAGGTAGAATAGAGTGAGTTGAGGCTTAGCACCTGTTGGGGCTGAGAGTTGTTTGTAATCTTTCATTCCATTCAATCCATTTTGCTTCCTATCTTTTTTTTTTTGTTCTTGAGAAATTTGTGTGAACCTGACGTGAACATAGAGTGATGAAAAGAGTAAACATAAATATTTTTGTTCAAATGTTGAATCTTAATGTGGTTTTTTTAATTAGTTGAAACCATTGTTTTTTATAAGGAGCTGTGGCTCTTTAGTTGAATCTTGATGTGGTTCTTTAATTAGTTGAAACCATTTTTTTTTGAGATGTGGTGGTTCTTTAATTAGTTGAAACATCATTTATCATCAAGACCTGAATTTCACTTTGGTTTGGTCAATAATTGGTAGTAACAATGAAGTCGATTGCTAATGGTAATCTGATTGGATGGTTAAGATTATTATGGTTTAATCTTCACGTTTTGGGTTCTATACCCACTGGCGGCACGCTAGCTTTTCAAAAAAAAAAAAAAAAACAATGTATTCGATTCATAATGGCCTAACATATATTTCCTCTATAAGAGATTCTATGTCACTCTAAAAGGCTTTATCCACCCAGTAAACTCTTTACCATTTCTTAACTGGTTTGGTATCATAACATGTATAATGAACTTCGATAGTGGTCCTTTATACTAGAGGCAACTTAGAGGGAAGGGTGGGGTGGAATTAGGCTGGGGTGCCCAAGAATAACTCTACCTTTAGGATGAATTTAATCCCAATAATTAATTTTGACAATAGGCACACAAATAACCTTTGGCCGGACCAATCTTCAAACAGCTTAGTTAAGCATAACCAACTGATTATTTCTTCTGCAATTTCCACAAAAAAAATCCCTCTCTTGTTCAAACCTCCTCCCCTGCCTTTCAATCTCTCTTCTTCAATCATCAAATTAATCCATTCTCACAATCTCCAAATTCTCTTCACAACCCATTTCAATAATCTCATTTTCCAATCACCCCATATCGATTTCTTCGAATTCTATCAAGAATCCAATGAGAATTCGTGCTACTTCAATCATCTCTTCTCCTTCTTCGTTCTCCACAAATTTTGCCCACTCTTTGCCTTCTGCTTCGAATTCTCTACCTTCATCTCAATCAAACTTAAATCATTTGACCCATTGTGAAGGCCTTGATCTTTTGGTGAAAGCTGCCATTCATGTTGCAGGAGAGTTCTTCATGGACGCCCCCATTACTAAAAGAAGAGTCATTCGAAGAAGAACCAAGAAGACTGTCAAGTTCAGTGAGCTTTCCATCAATGAAGTCAGAAGAAATGAAGAGGAGAAGAAGTTGAAGAAAGAAGAAGATGCAAATGAGTTGATTTCGATGACTTCAACACCAAAGAAGCAAAAGAGAGTCAAGTCTTTGCCTTCCAAGTATGGTGATTCAGTTCTTCAGCCATGGAAGAGAAAAACCCGTAAACGCCGATCGAATGGGATATCTGGTTAGTTCTTGGTTTTTTTACAATGGGGTTTTGATTCTTGGTTCTCAATTTGATCTTCCTTGTCATAAACAACAATCTTGATGGAAATGGAGTTTCGATGGAATATTGTAATTGGGGTATTTCCATTTCCTCTGTTTAGGTACTTGCAGTTTATAGAAGAAAGAAACATGAAACTTGTATTTTGGGTCTTTGGGTTTTGTTACAGATGTTTGAAATCTCATGTCAATCACTGAAGTTTGATGGAAATGTTGGGTTTTGGTGATTTATCTTATCTAACATTTGAAATCCAATTTCATCTCATATATTCTCTGCAATTTTACATTCAATTAATTATCCTAGAACCAAATCTAATTATATTTAATTTTCCTTCTTAATGAACAACATGTTTGTAGTAAACTTCATCTTCTTATGAACCCTAGCTCTGTGGTTTTTGTTGTTTGAATCCAGAATTATCTATCCATCTATCGCTTTATGTTCGCTACTTTATTGAAAAATGGCTTACCTTTGAAAAACCATTTTGAAGTTACATTGTTTTTGAGGTACATTGTTAGTATTAGTATTGTCGATTCAGTAAACCGGCTCTTAGTTTTTTTTTTTGAAAGGCAACAGCTGTTGGTTTTATCAGTAACTCAGTACATCAACTGAATTTGTTATTGAATTTCATTCTCGTTGAAAGACTTTTTTTTGTGTGGAGAAATTCATCTTATTTTGTTATTTGAATCCAACTTTTTATTTCTTAAAAGAAAAATGTCAGTTGAAGATTTTAGTAGGAAGTAGGAAGAGGATGAAAAACTTTTATGAACTACTGACTGGTAATCTGGATGTTGACTTCGAACAATATGGAGAAAAAATTTCATGCCACTGGGCGTGTTATTTACGGAACACCAAGTAGCGCTAGGCCGCCACTAGCTAGCAATCTTCAGGTTAGGCTGGTTAGCTGTTGGTAAGCCTGAATCCAAACACATTTCCGGCACAAGATCAGTTCAACAGTAGGTTTGGAAGGACAGACCAGGTGATTTTGTCCAAGTCAGATGACAGATCCAAGATTACTTAGGCATTGAACTCCATACAGGTTTTCTGGGTCTTTAAAAGCCGCCCATATTTGGTTATATATGGTGAATGAAGCCCATGGGGCTAGTCTGGCTGATGGCAAAACATTCCAAGCAACCGAAGGAATGAATATGACTTCTTTCCTTTTCATCTCAGAGGATGAACACCAGGAACACAGAATTTACTGAAACAATTTCGAATTTTTTGCCTTTCTAGCAGCTATGAAAGGAACAAAAGCAAAACCAAACTGATACGAATCACCATCTTCATCCACCACCAGCACAAAAGACAAATCACCATCTTCATTCACCACCAGCACACATGAAGAAACCACCATCATAATCTAGAAAAGACCGTGCTTTTTGAAAGTTTGGATGGAAACTTCCAAGAAGGCTACTGTTAGACCCTTGGTAACTCAACATGGATCAAATAGCATGTTGATGCATATATATGCGTGTATGGGCTGGGTGTACGTGAAGGCGTGTGTGCAGAGTTGCTAGACAGAAATTGAAAGACTTTGTTGGACGGATCCAAATAAAGAATACAGTCGGACTCTAGTGGGGTGATCAAGTATAGATGCTGGACCACTCTAGGCCATGAACAATGTTATCAATGTTTATGTTTATGTATTATTACCTTTACTTGTATGATTTGTATGGATTGGTTTTGTACAAGGGCTTTGCTCATAAGACAGGTGTTTGTGTGGGTCTTGTAAGGGTAATTGTAATGAAATGTATGTCGATGTCTGAAAATATGTGTCGAGATCATTGTTGTAGGGAATGCCTAGGCCAAGGGTGACCTAGTGGGCATTCCTGATTGTCTCAATCCCCAATGTTCCCTTTCGAAAAATGCCCAAATGCTTAACATTTATATTGAGGGGAAGGTGTCTCCCGAGTCTGTGTCAAGGTGGATGTAAAGTTAGTGCATAGCCAAGGCAAAGCCAGACATAGCCATGGCATATGTTTGAGAATGAGTTGGAATTACTTGAGGATGGATGAGATGTTCCAAGGACTGACTAGACGTGCATGGGACACAAGCCAAGTGTAAGGCACATTGTCTTAGTGATGGATTGATAGATTAAGGATCGTGCATGTTTGCACGATGCATAATCGGGCAATTCGTGGATGGTTGATGGTACTTGGATGCTGGACTGTGCGCGGGCGGACTCATGTAAGTGTTGAATCTTGATGTGGTTCTTTAATTAGTTGAAACTTTTTTAAAATAAAATCTAGAATTGGCAGTAACAAAGAGAAAATCTAGACCACTATAATGTCCGGATGGTGCGATAATAATGGCCTAACATATATTTGAATAGCTCAAAAAAGAAAATCTAGACCACTATAATGTCCGGATGGTGCGATGAACATAGTGTGTGAAGTGTTCAAATTTGGTCTATTGAAAATCCAACCTGCAAAACAAAGGTAAGATTGTCAAAAATCACCTGTTTGGTGGCCGAAGGCATTCCGATGCTTAAAGTCAGTAAATCTGTAAGAGATGAAGATTAATCTGGATAAAACTCAATTAAAATTGCATACCTTTGTCGAATGTTCATTTTACCTTATATAGTGGTCGTTATTAATTCTTTGCGTGACTTAAGCATGTGAGGCTTAACGAGATGAGATGTTCTCTGTAACAGTTTCATCCTTTATGAAGATATGTCCTTCGGGGAGTAACTCCCACCACGACTCTTTTTCTCTGTTCCTCCTCTTTAAGGGAGAGCTTTGTTGGGTCAGGAATTGGGCATCTGACTTAGATTTGTTCTGACAGACACTTTTTGGGCTTTACTAATTGGATTAGCCCTTTTTGGGCTTAGTGATTCGGACTTGAAATGCTTGGTTCTCGTAATAAGTGATTTTTGTCACGTGTGTGATCGTGATGATAGTCTTATTTTTTTATGTATCATTAGTGTGCATACATATTCAATTGGATACTTTAATTGTTTTACAAACCTTGTTTCCTCCTTAAATCAACCATTCCTCCAAATTCTAATAACCTACAGACAGCTTGCAGCTAAAGCATTCACTTATGCAATTCGAATCTTTTGTTAAGACTAATATTTTAAGACAGAACAAAAAGTTATTCTCATAGAATACTCCAGTCGTCCTCAATTTGAGTTGGTGATTAAGGATAAAGTTCAAAATTATATTTCTTGATTCAATCATGTTTCACAT
Organism: Berberis thunbergii; assembly: GCA_003290165.1. NCBI lineage: Eukaryota > Viridiplantae > Streptophyta > Magnoliopsida > Ranunculales > Berberidaceae > Berberis > Berberis thunbergii. Next base: position 387,679 of record QNQO01000936.1, on the reverse strand, counting down.
TTGATTAGATAAAGTACCCCATTGTTATCCTTATAACTACATGCTCATTGTTTGTAGTTCTCATAGCTTTGGCATTCATTTCCTTTCATCATCAATTCTACCCTAGTTATTATTTGAAAGTCTTTATCACTGTCTTTAGACATTTCATTGTTCTCAAGGAATTTGAATCATTGTTTAACAACATTGGAGTTCTCTAAGCTTGAGATTTAAGATGATCTTCTTCTGCTGTCAGTTCATTCCACACTTACTTGAAACTTAAAAGATGAGCCTTTGCTGATTGTGTCGTCTTAAGAGATTCTAGTTTGTAAGTGCCATTAGAAAACTATGTCACTCTAAAATGCTTCATCCACCCAGTAAACTCAACCATTTCTTAACTGGTTTGGTATCATAACATAGGGGAGCTCCATAAGCACAAGCATACGGAACAACACCATGGTTGAAATTTCTTAGAACATGTATAATGAAGCGATATTCGACTTCGATGTAAAGGTCCTTTATAGAGGCAACTTAGAGGGAGGGGTGGGTGGAATTAGGCTGGGGTGCCCAAGATTGGCTACCTTTGGGATGAATTAAAGTATTAAACCCAATAATTAATTTTGACAAAAGGCAACTCAAATAACCTTTGGCAGGACTAATCTTCAAATAGCTTAGTTAAGCAAAACCAACTGATCATTTCTATTGCAATTTTCACAACAACAAAAAAATAAAATAAAAAAATCCCTCTCTTCTTCAAACCTCCTCCCCTGCCTTTCAATCTCTCTTCTTCAATCATCAAATTAATCCATTCTCACAATCTCCCAATTCTCTTCACAACCCATTTCAAGAATCTCATTTTCCAATCACGCCATATCGATTTATTCGAATTCTATTAAGAATTCAATGAGAATTCGTGCTACTTCAATCATCTCTTCTCCTTCTTCATTCTCTACAAATTCTGCCCACTCTTTGCCTTCTGCTTCGAATTCTCTACCTTCATCTCAATCAAACCTCAATCAATTGACCCATTGCGAAGGTCTTGATCTTTTGGTGAAAGCTGCCATTCATGTTGCTGGAGAGTTCTTCATGGACGCTCCCATTACTCAAAGAAGAGTCATTCGAAGAAGAACCAAAAAGACTGTCAAGTTCAGTGATCTTTCCATCAATGAAGTCAGAAGAAATGAAGAGGAGAAGAAGTTGAAAAAAGAAGAAGATTCAAACAAGTTGATTTCGATGACTTCGACACCAAAGAAGCAAAATAGAGTCAAGTCTTTGCCTTCCAAGTATGTTGATTCAGTTCTTCAGCCATGGAAGAGAAAAACCCGTGAACGCCGATCCAATGGGATATCTGGTTAGTTCTTGGTTTTCTTACAATGGGGTTTTGATTCTTGGTTCTCAATTTGATCTTCCTTGTCATAAAGAGCAATCTTGATGGAAATGGAGTTTGGATGTAATATTTTAATTGGGGTATCTCCATTTCCTCTGTTTAGGTACTTGCAGTTTATAGAAGAAAGAACCATGAAACTTGTATTTTGGGTCTTTGGGTTTTGTTTCAGATGTTTGAAATCTTATGTGAATTACTGAAGTTTGATATAAATGTTGGGCTTTGGTGATTTATCTTATCTAACGTTTGAAATCCATTTTCATCTCATATAGTCTCTGCAATTTTACATTCAATTAATTATCCTAGAACTAAATCTAACTATATTTGAGTTTCCTTCTTACTGAACAACATGTTTGTAGTAAACTTCATCTTCTTATGAACCCTAGCTCTGAGATTTTTATTGTTTGAATCCAAAATTATCTATCCATCTATCGCTTTGTGTTCGCGACTTTATTGAAAAATGGCATACCTTTGAAAAACCATTTTGAAGTTACATTGGTTTTTGAGGTACATCGATAGTATTGTCCATCCAGTAAACCAGCTGTTGGTTTTTTTTTTTTTTTAAAGGCAACAGCTCTTGGTTTTATCAGTAATTCAGTATATCATCTGAATTTGCTTTTAAAGTTGAAGCGAAACCTGACCTTATTGAATTTCATTCTCGTTGAAAGACATTTTTTTGTGTGGACAAATTTATCTTATTTTATTATTTGAATCCAAATTTTTATTTCTTAAACAAAAATGTCAGTTGGAACTCAAATTTCACTTCAAAGATTAGTGGCTTTCACATAAATCTCACTGTGAGTCTATGTTAGTTCCTTTAAGTAACATTGCTACAATCATTGCAAAGTTACCTGGAAGGTACACTGTTGGTATTGTTTCTTCACCGAATTGTCCTTGGTATGTAAAATCATGCTTCATATTCTAATAATTTTCTGTTAAATCTCTTGGATGTATGAAATGTTATTGTGTTGTCACATTATTTGTAGTATGATTTAGTGAAATATGGTCTTAAGTTCATTTATTTGCTCACAACCTTCTTCAGCTCAAGGCTAAAAAAGAGAGATGTTTGATCTATGTAAGCGTATTTTAAAATCCATGGGTGGTGTTTAGGTATGATGATCTGATTGTACTTGTAAGACAGTAAGAGAAAACTGGCAGCTATTGGCGGCCGTTGTTCTTCTTTCTCTTGCATTTTTAATAAGAAATTTTTTGTAGGATGTCTAGTAAGAAGATGAAAAACTTTTTTGAACTATTGACTTGTAATCTGGATGCTGACTTCGAACAATATGGAGAAAAAACTTCATGCCACTGGGCGTGTTATATAAGGAACACAAAGTAGTGCTAGGCCACCACTAGCTAGCAATCTTTAGGTTAGGCTGGTTAGCCGTAGGTAAGCCTGAATCGAAACACATTTCAGGCAACAGGACAGACCAGGTGATTTTGTCCAAGTCAGATGAGTCAGATCCAAGATTACTTTGGCATTGAACTCCATATAGGTTTTCTGTGTCTTAAAAAGCTGCCCATATTTGGTTATATATGGTGAATAGAGCCCGGGGGCTAGTCTGGCTGATGACAAAACAGTCCAAGCAACAGAAGGAATGACTATGACTTCTTTCATTTTCACCTCAGAGGATGAATACCAGGAACACAGAATTTACTGAAACAGATTCGAATTTCTTGCCTTTCAAGCAGCTATGAAAGGTACAAAAGCAAAGCCAAACCGAAATGAATCACCATCTTCATCCACCATCATCACCAAAGGAAGAAACCAACATCATAATCTGGAAAAGTCCGTGATTTTTCAAAGTTTGGATGGAAACTTGCAAGAAGGATACCATAACGAAATGTAACATAAATGACCTTTTGGAAAACAATGATACTTCTTATTATATCAGGAAGCAGAGTCATGGCATAGTATATATATATATATATATATATATATATATATCAATGTGCATCATTGATTTTACTATTACTACACATTTTTACAGTTGGTGGGCATAATAGGTTTCTATACAACAGAGAATTCACGCAAACAAAATAGGAACGTCCGAGTTGACTCACAAGTCCTAAATTAGCCTTTAGAGGGAATTATTTCTGAGTTTTGAAAATACTAGAATTTTTGTGTTGTCATGATCATGACTTCTTAGTTACCAAACAAACTCATGCACCAACAACTTTTAAGCTTCAATAGAAAATAAAACCTAACAAAACTAAACATGGGCTACTTCTATTCTGGTTTGCTCCAAACTTTGGCCTGTGCTTCACACGAGAAATTGCTCCATGTATAAAAAAGATGAAAAATCTGGAAATGCTTTATAACTGCCAACACTTTATCCTGAAAGTTGTAACATGATTTATCAAGTAAGTTCTCGTGATTTCTTCCAAAGCATCTAACTAAAAAAACATTGCAGACTGCAGAGTACAGTCTACTGTCTTACTGGACTAGAAAATTCACAGCTATACACTATTGACCGTGTCTATGTTATGGGGTTTAACTTAAAAGTCGCCAACTAAAATACTAACTCAACCCCAACTTCGATGTTTTTATGCTCGTTGTAACTGAAATTCAGAATTCTCTTCCTGGCAAGACAGCCAAAGTGACATGGAGAATCCTTTCTTTGTAGAGGAGGAGCTGCTGCATGGGAAGGGACACTTTGGCCTGAAAGCACATTGCTTTGGTACTCAAACCCAGCCCAGGGGGTTAGAATTGAGAATATGGTTGCCGAGCCTAGTGGTCAGAAAATGAACCACAGAATGAGTTCTTCGACTGCCACGAGTAATGACCAATTAGACATAGAAAGAGACCGTGGTTATCGACACATGATAAATGAGCGACTAAGGCGTGAGAAGGAAAAGCAAAGCTATGCTTATTTGCATCATTGCTTGCAAGAGACCAAGCACGTCGCCAATTAGAAAATGAAAGAATTAGGAGATACTTAGGTAAAACTCGTAAGGATAAAATTAGAAATGAAAGAATTAGGAGATACTTAGGTGTAGCGCTCATAGAGAACAAAATTACAGAAAGACGTTTAACTTGGTTTGGTCATGTGCGGAGGAGACAAAACACGGCGCCAATTAGAAAATGTCTAGATTGGCAAGTTAATGGAGGGTGTAGATGGATGGATGACCGTTGAAAACTTTGATGAAGGCGGTGAATGAAGATATCATTGAGCTTGGATTAGGAGAGGATATGTGGGAAGACCGCATTGCTTGGAAAACCAAATCCATGTAGCCGACCTCGAAAATATCGGGAATGAGCTTTGATGATGATGATGATGATTGCCTGCAGGAACCAAGGTGGGTCTTTTGTTTAAATTGATTGAATCCCAACTTTATAAAGATGAATCGGGAAGTTTGGAATCTAAGAATAGAGTACTAATCTATCCCCACTTTTGTAATATTTTTTCATTTTTTGGCAATGTAGATGGACAAGAACTCAATAGTCCATATGGCAATAGCACGAGTGCAAGGGTTGACGAACCTAAAGGAAGAGCTAGAACTGCGAAATAAAGAGCTTGAAAAGAGGCTATTGGAGGAAGAAGGGAAAAAACGGAGGTTACTATTATCAGATTACAAGTACCACACCCATCTTCTGCAATTGATTCCATGGTTCATGCTCTTAGATGCTTGAATAAATATGGGAATAAACTGAAGAAGGATCCGGTCTGAGTTCTCTGCAAACAAAATTTCAGCTGTAATTGAACTTCAAACAAAGGTATATATGTTTGTTTAGGCAAGATTATATCTTCAATCATACTAAACATTCTTCTTACACTTAGTTGATCATACATGAACATATTTCCGCGCATTTTGTATATTCAAGTATGTAATATTAAAAATGCATTGCCCAATGTGATTGTGCAGTGGCATTGCATCCCAGTGGTTGGAAGAGAATGCGCGTAACAAGCCCTTATTATTATTATCAATTTATGACATATATAAGTTGCTTGATGTAAGCAGATTGAACCAGAGGAGGTGGTACAGGAAGCTGTCAAGATAGCTCTTGAAGAAGTTGAGAGGAAGTCTATCATGATCATGACAAGAGAGTGGTAGAGGGCAGTTGAGAACTCAAGAACAGTTTTACTCCATTGAGATGACAACAGGTGGCATCATTCTCTTTGTTTGGCGCCATTGTTGAAAGTTTTTTATTGGTCGCAAGAAGTGTTTTAACTTACTAGGAATAAGGGTCAAGTCTGTGTCCTTTCCTTTTTTTTTTCTTCATTTTGCAACGTGACGTCGTGATATGGGAAACTTAAGCAATGTGACTGTCAATACATTTAGATTCCTCTGTTTATAGGCGGCACTTTATATGGGAAACTTAAGCAATGTTATATGTCCATTAGAGTACCCATGCTACATGTACAATGGTTATTCATAGTTTGATTCTTCACATTAACTTCGCCTCATCCATGTTGTTTACTCCAAAAAAATTGCTTCATTGCTGCTAGAAATTCAGAATGACGAGAGTGACCATCCCGCGGGATATCACATTTCTGAACAGGTCCATTGCTGCAGACCATCAGATGCATCTTATTGTGATCAAATCCTCAACCTTATCATTATCTTTTGAGCTGCAAGTTTTCAACCGATGAGCAACTTAATTTCTTAAGAACTAAGAGTCTACATTTATTAACTTAAGATGGGATATTAAGATACAATATTTTCATTAATTAACTATTCTATACAGCTCAATTAACTCTAATCAGTTACTGAAGATAATTTACATCAATTTTTTTTTTTGCATTCTAATCAGTTCAAGGCATGGAACTGGGAGCTGCCTTCTCTTCCAGGTCTCTAGGTCCTGGTGGCTGATCAGGCTCCACATATGCATATGATGTAGATGCCTCATGGTCTGTCTCCCATGACTGATCATGCTGGTCATCAAACAAGATATCAGATTCCGAATGGAGACTGAAGATTGAATCATCAATATCTCCACTGTTTCCAATATCATTATCCCTCTCACTCCCACTATCATAAGTTTCAAGGTATGCATCATCACCTTCATCCTATTGCAGAAAAAAAAGGATAAAGGTTAACCAGCCAGTCTTGTACATTCAAGGTAAAAGATCTAATAGATTGTACTAAATATCAACCTCAGTGTCTTCATCTTCTTCGGAAGAATAAGAAGAATCAAGTTTCGCATACAACTCTTCATCTCCTTGGTCCTTTACAGTTTCCATTTGATTCTGCATGAGAACAAGAGAAGACTTGAGATTAGATGAGAAAATGTTGAAGATGATTAACATACACTAAGGTGTCAACATGATGCAGGTCATACAAGTTCAGATCTCAATGATTCCACCCTCCTCCTCATAGCAGAGATATGCTTCTCAAGAGCCTGAAAAGAAAATTTTAATGTTAGCCTTCTAGTTTTGAATGAATGTTCATAAATCAAGAAAAAAAATGAAAAGATTGAAAATTCAGACTCTTTTTTTATTCTTCACATAGAATGCATTACAGAAATAAGTAAGAACTTCAGATTTTAGGTTGGAAACGATGATCAATAAGCCCATCAGCTAATTGGTAGAAACTATTTTTCCTCTGCCTTACTCTTATTCATCTAAAAACAAATGTACTATCACTATGCAACTAAGGTTACTTCTCAACTACACCTATTAGAAGGTATAAACTACAGCTATTTCCACCTAACACATTTCTTCGAACCGTGGGATGCTTGGAGTTTTTGCTAACCTTTCCTTGATAATTAATTTAATTAAGAAAGTAAGATCCTTGTACCATTTGAGATTAAACCAACTAACTGAAGAGTTGGTCAACTGCATCATGAACAGGATTCAGCATTTAGCAAACCAGCAAGGAATGTGGAGAATGATGGCATAGATAACGCTCAACCTAGGATGAATGCATGCAATTTTATTTTCCATCATGTCTTGAAGTTACCTCATGCCTTTGAAGCTCAATTGAACGTGCCAATGCCTTCCTTTTTGTAAGAAGATTCTTAGGCCTCAACATAGGAGGTCTCCTATATTCCCTTCCGCGAAATACAATGATGGCATACCCTTTGGAAACTTTGTCGACTGAAACCAAGATGCCCCCACTTTCTGCCTCAAGTGCTAGTGCAGTTTTCTTAACGTGCTCAAATGATTTAGCTTTCACAAGAATCTTGACCAGTTCCCTGTATTTCCAGTGCAAGTGCATGTTCTCGACGGTACCGTCAAAGACTCCTCTCCTCCCTGAACAATGGAATGTGTAAGCTTAATCTTATTTTAAGGAAAATAACCTAGAGAAAATAACTTTTTTCTTTTTGTTTGTGCATGTCACTAATTACCAAGAAGCAGGTAAGCTTTCATCTTCAAGCCAATTTTGCGAAACATAAACCTCTCCTCATCAGATATGCTTTCTTGATCAAGGGGCGGTTCCGCTGGTGTTAGAAATACTTCCACCTTAGCTAAAGCGCTTTCTGCTTTCCTTAACTTACGCTCGGACTGTTACAAAGAATATCAGCTATTCATGCAAGGATCTCATTGTTCAAAAAACAAATTACCACATGAGATGAATAATGATCATAATACTAAAGTACATGAAAGGAACCTTCAGGGTATTTACTTGTAAAGAAAATACTAAATTAGAAAAATTGCAACCGAAAAAGGAAATGAGAAATCATTGGCATTTCGAATTTTGATAATGTTAAGTGCTTATTTTTGCAAGTAACATAGTCTCCTGATTTCCCAGATCAGTGTACATTAATTAGTTATGTATGGTAGATTTTGATCACATATGGATTAACAACATCGACCACATAATTCTGAAAAAATGGATAGAAGTTCTTCTTGATCAGTTGTTGACAGATCTGGTTCAGCAAAGAAAAACTGTTGATTAACCTTGAGATACTTGGAGCATTTGGGTTGTAAAAAAAGTTTCTTTTAAGGGGCTTTTTACGCTTGTAGGTAGCGGTGGACCCTGGATTTTAGTTGAGGGGAGGCAAAATAACAAATAATTATTAGTTGATAATAGTAGTTATCAAGGGCGGAGTAAAAAAAAAATTTCCTGCTCGAGCTAGTAACTAATAAAGAAATATAACTATCAAAAGTACATTGCATATACCAAATTGAATCCAGTGTAGTCCAATTTAAGCCAAAATAAGGTGACAATATCGATAATCTTATTAAGGGCAAATGAACATAATAACTAGAATATATAACTAAAATAACAAAATAATTAGGACAAGTATCTAGTTGAAGCTTAAAAAATCATAGAAAAAATGGTTTATACGAGCTTCAAATTTTGTATGAGTTGGCTAATGACCTATATTTTCATAGAATTATATAGTTATTATTTTAGATATTAATTTCAAATATTTTTTTGTTGGAGGTATTATACCACTTGTGAACAAACAATTCATTTTTTTTAATGTTTGCAATTACATATAAAATTGCATTGAAAAGCCATATAGAAATTATACGCTCCAAGAAGACCGAAAATAAGTTTTCATTACACTAAATAATTTTTTAATATCTGTAACTTCTAATCAAATTGGTGAAAATAAAAAGCTCCAAGAGTATCGAACTTAGGTTGTTTACTAAAAATGTTAACCTTCCAACCACTACGCCAGTAAAGACATGTACAAGTAGTATAATGAATAATTATCATATTGTATTATACATTTATATAATTAATTTTTTTATAAGGCAAAATATTTAATAGAATTATTTTGAAAGTTGAGGGGGGCAGTTGCCCCCCACCCCCCGGGGCCCCTTAGTAGATCCGCCCCTGCTTGTAGGAAAAGTTTTAACATCTTTCCAATAGTAACCAGGAAAATGCCGAATGATTCCAATAACATCACCAGAAATTTTAGCATTAAGTTTCACATACAAGTTAACGAGTCAGGGGAACTTACAAAAGCAAGCTTCAGCTCAAGCTTTCTAACAAGGTTTGCATGCCTTTCTACCTCTGCAGCTCTGAGTACTCTTTCTTTATGATCAGCGTCTAACTTCTTTCCCCATCGAGCATCAGCTTCTAAAGTTTCCCCAAGTGTACCAGCCGTACCAGGTTCCTCAATAGTTTCAGATCCCTCCATTGGAATGACAAAGGATGAGGCTCTCAATCGTGCTTGTTCTTCCTCATCTTGCAGATCCTTCACCATTCTCTCCTTTTCTAACAATGCAACTGTCAACTCCGGAGACAAGAAATTTTTTCCTCTATAAAAGACTATAAAGTCTTTGTTTCTGGAAAGAATTTGACCTCCGGTCAGTCTCTGCAATCAATCACCAAAAATTAAAATAAAAAATTGGTGCCGGTAACAAGCTATGGTTACATGTGCAGATGTCGACATGAATTTGAGCGATACTACCTCAGAACCATAAATGACTCGTATTATGAGAAATACGTTCCGCAGATACATAGATGGTAAAGAAAATTAATGCTTCATACGAATTACTGTTAGGCATCAAATATTACCACTTTTAACCGTGACACTTTAAATGTTCTACATGAATGTTATCTCATATAACATGCAGCACCAAATAACTCTTAACTCTAGTGATTTGTCCTTCCAAAGTGTATTTAACCAACGGATGATACATGATGACAAGACAAGCATTATGATACAGTAATTAGGTTGGTTCTGCACATCATGAGTTGATAGATATTTTCATTCGTAAATGATGTTTTCAAAAAGTTCAGGTTTGTCTATTTTCAAAAAGTACAGGTTTGTCTGAACATCATTCGCCCAGATGAGACAAGAAAATAAAATAAAAATCCCACAACAACAATATTAGGAACCACCAACGAGTCAAGGAATAACATTTGTGCTGGATTAGCATGTGAAACAATCAGATACATCTTTTAGGCTCCCATGCTTTGGATGGAGTTTTGCTGTGAATTTGTTTTCTAGTTAATGTGCCTACAGGAAAGTTGCTGCTGGTTTGTCTCACATGAAGTTCCAATCAAGAAGAAATTTTGTATGTGTAGTACCTGTTGTGGCGTGTTACATCCCTAGCTGGTAATGACTACTAAATTACTCAAATTCTTTAGTGATGTGAGAAAGGTCCCTTCTAAATGAGTTTTCGTTTTAGTTTCCACATACATACAAACTTTGGCAATCTTAAAATCAAAGTAAGGTTATTTTGTAACAACCTAAACAAAAGTAAGGTGACGATGGAAATGTATGACACAAGGTTGGCCACAATTTAGGTCATTCGTTTGCTGTCCACTCATAACTAATGTCATAGGTAGGTTGAAATGAATGAATAGTTAAGATTTAGGTTGTCCCATTGTGTTCTAGGGTGAAAATGATGACAACATAAGAGACCCTTTACCCTTTCATAAACTATGTGTTTTTACTCAAGTGTGATTTCTGGAGCTACAGTGAATTCTTAGATCACTGCAGGAAAGTTGAATGAATTAAGATTACAGTACTAGTACAAGATTTAGCATTCTATGTCATATGATTCAGAATTATAGTAAACACCAAAATTCATGAAATCCTCCAAATGCAGAAACCTGAAAGATAGATGCAGTGGTAATAGGGAGAAGATAATGAGCAAAAATAGAGGACGAACAGATACAGCAGAATCAAGTAAATGACATATATTAGAAGTAAAGTGACACAAAACACAACACATTAAAGATGAGTTTTTTAAATCTTGAAGTTGCAGAACAAAGTGGATTTATTTTTCTTATTTATCAGACAAAACAAAATTTTATTTCATGGAAATGTGGAAAATATAAACCGAGATCCATATGCAAGATGAATAAAAACAGAGATGCCATATACTGAAATTGCATATTTGATATTTCAATTACTTTGATATCTTCAGCCATTCTTTCGCTAGTTGTAAGCTGCACACCGCGCTTTAGTGCCACCTTTGCAATTGAACTTCTTTCCCATAACTTGACCATGGCCTTGGCCAGCCCCTCATGCTGTCTGCTTCTACCTAATAAATTAAAAAAATTATAAATCACAATTAAAGGGAAAAGGGGAGTTGAAAATGAATAAAGATAACATGTAACAATGATTAGTACCAATCGCAAAATGTGGAGGTAGAACTCTGGAAAGCCTTCTTAGAGCTGTTGATTCCTTGAGTCCAAGAGTGGATCTAACTCCATGAGGAAGTACTCTGAAGGGAGGTTCGTATCCAGGAATCACACCTGGGAGCAAATCAGCATCTACAGGTAAAGGATCACCACCTGGCCAATCAGTGTATCGCGGGCCAAGACCATCTAATAGCTGGTCAATCTCGTCTTCATAATTGACTTTTGGTTCTGGGTTAGTCTCGCTGTCAAAATTTGCCAATGTTCCTTGAGGCAACTTATTATCACCATGAGAGTTGTGTTCCGTGGCAATCTTCCTACTGAAATACGCATCTTTTGCATATGGATTCATTTGTTTCTTTGCTTGTTTTGTTGAAGGAACATCATAGCTGACTCCTCTGTACAGAGAAACAGTAGTGCCAGACCTCCAGATCACTAAGCCACCAGTTTTTCTCTAAACAACACACAAGAATATGTAAAGAGAACATAAGCCTACCCACTATAAGATAGAATGAAATGGATGTAATATGACATTTTTGAATTAAACTAACAGCTTTGTGTTAATCAGTCTAAGCAAAGTGGGACTTGGGCAACCCAAAGAGCTATTCATAAAAATTTAAAGAACCGAAAGAGGTATTTCAATTAGTTACAAAGTGAGTGGCATAATACAGGAACTCAAAGAGAAGGTGATCTGTATGGCAGGTCGAATGCATACCACGAAAAGCGATTGGGATCTGAAATCAAGTTAATGAGAAGGTGATGTACAGAGATGATCATCTTATGTACTTCTCGTTCTTCTCTAATGCGTTTGAGCTTTCAACCCACGCTGGTTTGGGCAAAGCTAGACATACAAAATAGTTATAAGCATGCAAGACTATTTTGCGTGCTTAGCTCAAATAGTATAAAGATGGTTATTTGCTCACCGGAAATTTCTTTTTAGTTTTTTTTAGATTTTATTGAATGCTTGTTGGAGTACACCCATCCTTGTCACGCTCCGATTTTTGGAAGAAAACGAAAATCCCAAAATCCACATAGGATTATCCGTTTCCCCAAAACTCAGGACATGAATTGTCATTCACTAAAAGTAACAGTTGGCATCTATGAAAAATAATCAATTGCACAATTTACTTAACTAAAGAAAAGTAAAACAACTGATCTAAAAGCCCATCAAAAGGAAGAAAACTTAAAGTTCGTAGAGCCAACGCTAACAAGTTCAACAAATCACTTTGTATCTCTCCGAGGAAATAATCAATAAACTCCAAGTTTTTTTTTACACAATTTGTGATATGACCCCAGGTTGTTCTAATAACTACTCTCACAAAACTAAGTAGGATGGGCCTACAAATTAACTATGAGGCCTATTCATGTCCAATTCAAAGATTGGTTTCAGTAACCATAGCTATAACCAAAAAAATTGGGGTCGAACTGACAGCAAGAGCGGCTTGGCACTGTTTCTTTTAGTAAGCATGATAAAGTTTTCTTCTGACACATACTCCTTTTTTTTTTACCAATTCATGCCATGCTTTTGACTTTAACAATGCTAGTCTTTGTACCAATGGATTCCCTAAATTTGGTCACATCAATTACATCATATTCAATAGGATGAAATATAAGTCATACTATTTGATATTTTCTCTACAAGTTGACAGAAATAACAACTTTTCCAGGCATTAAAGATATGAGAAAAGCATGTCAGGAAGTATGACAAAAAGTTATGTCAGACATAGTCTCCATCGACTTCAACACAAAATAACAAAAACACGTAGAAAGAGAAGAAAAAATTCACCTTTTTGGCTTTAATCTCCCTCTTCTTTTCTTTGGTTCTTTCTCCCTTCTTGCTCCTTCTTTTCTTTTTCCTCTCCTTTTTTTTTCTTTCTTCCTAAGCGGCGAGAGAAACAAAAACCCCAAATCTCTATTTAATCCCACTAGAGACAAACCCTACAAGGTTAGGGTTTTGCTCACGGTTAGTGACACATTTTTTTTTTTGTTATTACTTGACTTAGCCTCAAATTTAATAAAGACTACCCAAAGATAAATAAAAATTATAATGTGTTAAATTTAAGTCGTTACATTATACACACCTCAAAAGGAATCTCGTCTCGAGATTCACTGAATGAATAGCTCCGGGTGCAACTGGATCACTTTGTCCTCTAGTTCTCAAGTTACATCATTCTCCTTTTCACTCCATTGGACTTTCACCAAATTCACTATCCTTCTATGGAGTTGTTTCACATCACGATCCACAATCTTGATCGGTCGCACTACTTGGGTGAAGTCGTCATTAATCTCAATTTCTGTGGGTTGGACGATGTGAGCAGGATCCTTCACACACTTCCTCAGCATGAAAATGTAAAATACATCATGAACTAGAAGTGGGCAAACGGGTCGAGGATCCGCGGGTTCAAATCGAACCGGACCATTTTGCTCTAAACGGTCAGGATTTTAATTTTGTGTTTTTCGATACGGTCCGGATCAATCCGAATCCGTTATAAAACGGTCCGGTCCTGGTTCCTATTATATAAAAAGAAACGGTCCGGGTTGGACCCGTTTCAAAACACATTTACAAATCTAAAAACCTAAATATGGAATGGAATGGAAGTAAAGAAGAGAAGAGAAAATGAGAAACAAACAGAGCACGGAGCACCCACAGCCGCACCCCGCAAGCCGCCTCCTCCACACCTGCATCCTTCGCCCACATCCTCCGCACCTACATCCTTCTCAAACAGAGCACCCGTATCCTCTGTAGCCTCACCCAGCCTCTGCTTCTCTCTCGATTTCTTTCCCAAATCTCTGCTTTACTCTCTCTATCTATGATGCAAAGATGGAGCAGCCGCGGCAGCAACAGAAGGAAGACAACCACTCACCACATCCCTCTCATTGCTCTCATCTTCTTTGTCATCTTAATTGCTTCAATTCTCTACAATGTACGCAACATTCATGAAATTCACCAACACAAACAACCAGATTCCATCACTCATACATCACTCCCCAACACAATCCACAAGTAGAAGCATCAGCCAAGTATGTACCTACATCCATTCCTCTTCAACCCCATCTCCATTTTAGTCTTTGATTTGATCCTAAAATTTCTCTGGGGTTGTTTTAATCGGTGTATAGTGATGGGTTCCCTACTTTATTTTGTCTCTGGGTTTTCCATGGTTTTAGCTACCCTCAATAGATTCACCACATGCGTATCTACTAGAGAGTATAGTGGACGAAAAGCCGATTCCTCAATTCACCTTGAAAAATCTCATCTTGGTATAAAAAGAGGAAAGCAAGTTTGGACGACAAATGTGATTTGTTTTCTGGGAAATGGGTATTTGACAATGTTTCATACACAATCTACAAGGCGTCATCTTGCCCTTATAATATGTCAGATCAGCTTGCATGTCAAAAACATGGCAGATCAGACTCTGATTACCATCATTGGAGATGGCACCCTCATCATGCAACTTAAAGAGGTCTTCCTTCATTTACTTATTCTTGTTTTTACACTCTTATCGTGTGTGTGAAAGTGGGAATATTTCATGATTTGGGTTTTTTTCCTAATTGAAGATGTCGTTTTCATATTTTTGTTGTAAAGGTGGAATGTGACTTTGACGTGGGAGAAATTGAAAAACAAGAGGTTGATGTTTGTGGGGGATTCATTGAATAGAGGGCAGTGGATATCCATGGTGTGTTTGTTACAGTCGGTGATCCCGGTTGATAAGAGATCAATGTCACCTAATGCTCCACTCATCATTTCTAGAGCCGAGGTAAACCAACAAACACCTTTTATTTCAAAAGAAACATGGATTTCTTTATGTTGTTTGCTTGCAGTTGTTGCTGCAGTTTTATGTACGTCCTGTTCCTGTAAATATAAAAAGATTATTTGTATGTGTGCCAGGGGGAAACACTTGATTTGGAAAGATTTAAAAAGGAAATCAGTGTAAAACATAATCAACTTAGATTTGGAACCGTTTTGAATCGGACCGTTCCAAACGGTTCGAGTTAGGTTCGGTTAATTTTAAATGGTTCGAGTTAGGTTCCTCCAAATTTGGAACCGATCCGGACCGTGCCCACCCCTATCATGAACAACTGATAAGCTCAATGGCAGGGCGAGTCTATAGGCTAAAGTCCCTACCCGAGCAATGATCTCAAATGGTCCTACAAATCTAGAACTTAGCTTCCCTTTTTTACCAAACCTCAATACACCGCGCATAGGTGAAACCTTGAGAAAAATAAGGTCCCCAACCTGAAATTCTATCGCCTTACTCTTTTGTCGGCTCTGAGCAGTTTTGATCCGCTCTCTAATAATCTGCACCTTCTCCGATGTCTCCCGAACCATCTCTGGTCCCAACAAGACTATGTCGCCAACCTCTGTCCATTAGGATGGTGATCGAGAAAGTCTCCCATATAAAGCCTCAAACGGGGCCATGCCAATACTACAATGGTAACTGTTGTTATAAGCAAACTCTATGAGAGGTAAGTAATCCTCCCAACTACCACCAAAATCGAGCACACATGCCCGAAGCATATCCTCTAGAACCTGATTTATCCGCTCCGTCTGACCATCAGTCCGAGAATGATAAGCTGTACTCAAATCTAGTTTCGTCCCCATGGCTCGCTAAAAACTCTCCCAAAACTCAGCTGCAAACAAGGGATCTCTATCAGACACAATGGACACTGGTACTCCGTGAAGCCTAACTACCTCACGAATGTATCATCTGGCTAACTGTTAGGTAGTACGATGCACACCAACCGGAACAAAATGTGCGGACTTAGTCAAACGATCAACTATAACCCAAATTGACTCGTTACCTCGTCGGGTTTTTGGTAAACCATCTACAAAGTCCATAGAAATGTTCTCCCATTTCCAAATAGGAATTTCTAGTGGCTGCAACAAACCTGAGGGCCGTTGATGCTCGGCCTTCACTTGTTGACAAGTGAAACACCGTGATACATAATCTCCCACATCCTTCTTCATACCGCCCCACCAGAAAGTTCGTTTCAGATCATGATACATTTTTGTGCCTCCCGGGTGAATGGTAAAACGTGACTTATGAGCCTCGTCCATAATTTCTTTCTTCAATCCCTCAATCTCAGGCACACAAAGTCTCTCGTAAAATCGCAAACCACCATCGGACTCAACTGACCACTCTGATGGGCAATCATCTAGATTATCAAGTACTAAGTCCTCTAAAACCTTGCTGATCAAAGAAGGTCGAACAGATAAACTACCAACATAAGCTGTGTTCGTTTCCTGAACAATCCGAACATCACAAGAAGAAATCGCCTAAAGAGACTTCCATTCCTCTACCATAAGTGAAGCCATAATAGTGTGATGCCGACTAAGAGCATCGGCTACTGCATTTCCCTTACCTGGGTGGTAAAGGATCTCGAAATCATAACTACTAATGAACTCCACCCACCTTTGTTGTCTCATATTCAGCTCATTTTGCGAAAACAAATACTTTAGACTCTTGTGATCCGTGAACAACTCAAAATGCTCTCCATAAAGGTAGTGTCGCCACATCTTCAATGCAAACACCACTGCCGCTAATTCCATGTCATGAGTAGGATACCGCCTCTCGTGAGGCTTCAACTGTCTTGAGACGTACAACACAACCTTCTGATTTTGCATTAATACACAACCCAGACCTGTGCCACTAGCATCAGTAAAGACCACCAACTTTTCACCTTGCACTGGGATAGTCAGGATGAGTGCAATGGTTAATCGGTGCTTCAACTCCTGAAAAGCCTTTTCACACTCATTGGTCCAAATAAACTGAACATTCTTGCGGGTCAACTTAGTCAAAAAAGCAGCAATGAGAGAAAACTTCTCTATAAATCGTCTATAGTAACCAGCTAACCCTAAAAAGCTTCTCACCTCTGTTGCATTAGTAGGTTGTTTCCAATCTTTCACTGCTTTCACCTTATCAGGATCAACTGCTATCCCTTACTAGAAACAACATGCCCTAAGAATTTTACTTCTTTTTCCCAAAAATGGCACTTGCTAAATTTCGCATACAATTTCTGATCTCTCAAGGTCTGCAAGTCACTAACCCTGAGCAAAACCCTAACCTTGTAGGGTTTGTCTCTAGTGGGATTAAATAGAGATTTGGGGTTTTTGTTTCTCTCGCCGCTTAGGAAAAAAAAAAAAAAAAAAAGGAGAGGAAGAAGCAGAGAAAGAGCAAGAAGGGAGAAAGAACAAATGAAAAGAAGAGGGAGATTAAAGCCAAAAAGGTGAATTCTTTCTTCTCTTTCTACATGTTTTTGTTATTTTGTGTTGAAGTCAATGGAAACTCTGTCTGACATAACTTTTTGTCATACTTCCTGACATGCTTTTGTCATATCTTTAATGCCTGGAAAAGTTGCTATTTCTGTCAACTTGTAGAGAGAATATTAGATAGTATGACTTATATTTCATCCTATTGAATATGATGTAATTGATGTGACCAAATTTACGGAATCCAATGGTACAAAGACTAGCATTGTTAAAGTCAAAAGCATGGCATGAATTGGTAAAAAAAAAAAAAGGAGTATGTGTCAGAAGTAAACTTTATCATGCAAGCATGCTTTCATGCTTACTAAAAAAAACAGTGCCAAGCCGCTCCTGTTGTCAGTTTGACCCCAATTTTTTTGGTTATAGCTATAGTTACCGAAACCAACCTTTGAACTGGACATGAATAGGCCTCATAGTTAATTTGTAGGCCCATCTTGCTTAGTTTTGTGAAGGTAGTTATCAGAACAACCTGAGGTCATATTACAAATATCATGTCATTAAATAGTCAACACTTATCATAAAGTTTAGCCACAATTATTAAAGATACAACATAGACACAAACAGAAGTAAGGGTAATGGTATTTTTATATCGTGGAGTGGTATTTATGGGATACAAATATTTTTACATCCAATTGGTTTTTAAGTAAAGGGCATTCATGTGGTAATGTGCAATAATGAGATTTGGAGTTATTATTGTTGTACAATAATGAGAATTTGAATATGAGTTTATATACATATATGTGTTGGCTTTTACATGTTAACGATACTTAACGTAAAAATACATTTCTTGATGGATTGTATTAGGCTCAATAAGGAGCTACTATTGGAAGTATGATTTCTCGATGCACATAGTATTATAAATTTCTAGGGGTTTGATCCCCATGTTGATATAAAGTATGATTTATGATTATGTTATGTTTCCCCGAAAGAATGGGATGAATAAATGACAAAAAGTCATTGTAAAAGAAAAGTGAGATATCACAATAAAGGATATGAATAAACTTTGGTTCGCGAAAATTTAAATCACCTAGAATTGTATCATTTAGAACTACCACACCTTTTAGTTCATAATTTCCCCCATCTTACTAGAGAAACTAAATAACCAGCAGGTTGTCTTACGGAGGTGGGACGCCTATTTCCTACTAGAGAAACTAAAATAACTCTCGGATTAGTCTTGTGGAAATGAAGTGAATTCGTATGCCAAAAATAGGCTTTAATATTTATCCGTAAAAAATGTGATGTGAGTTTATGCGCATTGATAGCCCAAGAGTGGCTTTTGGTACTCATATAGTTAGGAGTATCCGCGATGCATGCATGTATGTGATGTCCTCACTTGGGCATGGATGACGGAGAAATCCTTCTTTATATGAGAGAGGCATACATACATGTATGTTCGGAACGAAGGTGGTGCGAATGTAGTATCGTCTAAGTGATCAATCCGTTAAAAGATGAATCATAATTTAAATAAAAATAATTAAATTATGTGAATATTGTTTCTAACCCTTTTTCATGCAGGATGGCAAGCCCACTAATATTTTTGCAGGACAGACTTGTCATAGTCAACTCCTACAGAGTAAGTGTAAGTAAATGCACTTTTACTTAGTAGGTTTACATAATGGTCTCATGGAGGAACTATCTATTTGTTTTGGTTATTTTGTCGCATTTTATTACATGATATTTTTTATTGGTTTTTTTTGGGAACAAAGAATTTTACACCAACATTAGTGCTGACCCAAGTGAGCTTTTGCTTCTTGGGTACATTCCTTCGGAATGTAGTCGACTAACTTATTTTTCAGGGTTTAGTAGTCTCGGGCGAGCTTAGAGCAGTTCGTTTGTACGTGACGAACATTTCTGGGAGTTGCATGTTGTTCGAGGGATTAAGTTATTTTTATTTGTAGGTGACAGTTTAAATTTTGTGTAAAAAAAACTTGGAGTTTATTGATTATTTCCTGGGAGAGATACTCTACGAACTTTAAGTTTTCTTCCTTTTGATGGGCTTTTAGATCAGTTGTTTTACTTTTCTTTAGTTTAGTAAATTGTGCAATTGATTATTTCTCGTAGATGCCAACTGTTACTTTTTTGAGATTTTTGTTTTCTTCCAAAAATTGAGGCGTGACAATCCTCAACCTCAAATTGGTCCACCTTTTTTAGCTAGCGATTGTGCTCTCCATTGGAGATGCTCTAAGTGACTAAAAAGTAGCATGTGTGCTTGCTTTGTTAAGACTTGCTAGTCATTAACTTATATATACACCCTTAACTCTTGGTGCCTCCAATGACGGGAAATGGTCTCTAGTCCATAACATGGAGGCAATCTATCATCAGACGTAAATGAAAATTTGAAGTTATATGGATGGGATGGATGTTTTCAATATGGATGTCAAAGGTTTTTTTTACCAGTTCATATGTACTTTTTGAGGATTTCATTGTCACAGGAAGAGGCATTTGTTCTCAAGCTAATTCGGCCAGTGCTTTGGTTGTATTGTTTACTTCTGTATTGTGATGATAGCTTTTCACTTTATAATCCTATGCCATTCTTCCCTTCAAGTATACGTATGCAGTGTTTATGTGTTTAGTGAGAGATACTAACCTCTAATACTTTACAATTGTCATGAATAATGATAGCTCCTTGAATTTCTATACTATGCTTTCGGTCGTGTAAATTTGCAATGTTTTTGTATAGTGGGAGATACTAACCTCCAATATCTCATGCATCCGCTTCATGTTAAGCGCTGGAGGACCCTCACATCTGAGCCTTACCACCTCGGACGTCTGCCACCTCTCATGAATCACATCCACAACAGACTGCGTAACACCAGAACCTCCAATCTTTATCTTGGACTTTAGCCGCATAGATAAGTTCCTCAGCCTCCTGATTTCCGATTCCGGAAGTGTCAGTTCAGCTAATTCAGTCTTGCTTTTCCGCCTCACTGAGAACCTCTCCAATTCTTCTTTATTCACCACCGGTTTCTCCCATGGAAACCGAATCTCCCCACCACATTCAAAACCAGTTTCCCCCAATGGCATGTCTTCCGAAAACCCCCTCGTGCATTCGGCAACCTACCTTCTTCAACATAAAAGATATCCTCCACTGACCCTCTCTCTGGCAACCTCTTCTTCTTCTCACCCACATCATCCACATACCCAAATTTCTTCAATTTCTCCACAATCCTCTCCATTGTACTGCCACCACTACTACCACCATCCCTCTCATCATCTTCGCTCGAAATACCCTCATCATTTCTATAATCAACCAATGCCTGGGGCTTTTTGGGAAGCTTCAAATAGTGGGTATTGCTCCATTTCCCAATCCAACTACCATCACTCAAAATGGGGGCTTCTGCAACTAAATGAGGTTTTCAACCTTCTTTTGGGGCACTAAATAAGATTTCCTTTGAGGGTATTTGTCAGGATTTGAAATTGAACCAAGTGAACTATGGGTTATGTAAAAGTTGTGTTTTTTGAAGGGAATTGATGAACCATACCTCAAAATCTGCAGGCGGGCGCCATGGAAAGAGCTTTGAAACGAATCCAAGAAGGTTGTTTGGTATATTTGGCAACTGGGTACCATAGACATTAGAGAAACCCAGACTCAACTGGAGTATAATAGTGGAGGAGGCGATGGAGATGAAGAAGTTGTGGTGATTTTAGTTGAATGTTTAACTAAAGCCCTCTGTGCTGTGGCTACGGGGACGAAAAGGAGTGAGCTTTCTTGGAGTGATATTTGTGTTTGGATGGTAGATTTGATCCACTAACTCTGTTATGACGTAGCACAGTGTATCCTATGTGCACCACCCAATGGTTCTGAGGTCCACCACATAAGAAAACCACTTCGTGGTGAAGTCGAGCTAGGTGCGAGGAGTTGCGGTATGATTTCAATCCCCATGAGGGAGAGATGTGGAAGAATAAGAGGAAGGATATGTGGTGTGTTTCTATGCAAATCAACCATATTTACTATCTTACAAGATGAGCTAGCAAGTGTTGATGAAGTGTGATTCATTCACATCTCTAAACTATACTCACTTCTCCTTTGATTTGATTTGAAAGTTTAAGTGTTATGTTTAATAGACATGTATTATTAACAAAACTTAATGACAACTGACACGTCCAAATCTGTGTTCTCCGAGGTATGATATACAAAACAGGGTTAGATTGTTAAAAATCATCTTGTTGGTGATTGAAGGCACTCCACTGCTAAAGTCAGTAAATTGAGGAAAAATGTGAATTTAGACAAATTATAGTTGTAAAGTTGTTTACATGTACATTCTTATTCTCCCTCCTTTATCTAATATAATAAGAGTAATTAACTCTGTATATAACTTAAGCACACATGACACAATAAAGGAGAATGTTTTTTATAACGGTCTTCTCCTTTATTGAGATACGTCATTGGAGAAATTTCTGCCATGACTTGTCTCCGTCTTCTGGGGTGAGATTTGTTTGTTCCTAAGTTATGAGCATTTAATCTGGATTGTGGTTCATCATTTATGCCTTTGTTGACTTTTAGTGATTGAGTCATTTAATTATTCTTAATTAGAGATGATTTATGTCATGTGTATTGAATGACTCTTGATGTTCATCAATGACTATAACTTGCTGTATTAAAAACATATCAACCGAACAATCTCAATGCATTTTCCCAATTATTAATAGATTTGGGAATAAGTTGAGTATTCACAATCCATGGTTAACTAGTAAAACTTAAAAGTAAATAGTTACCCAATCATGTATATTTACCCAGTCATGTATATTTTTGCATCTTTAAGCTGAATCCAATCACGACCTTCAGAATAAATTTCACTGTCAAAGCTCAGGTTTCTTGGATCAGGATTTCATGCTAACCAAAATATCAAAATACAAATTGTGAAATTTTTAACAATCAACCAATTGAGGAGTTGATGATCTATTTGAACTTATACTCGAAAATTCTGACATCGATATGGGGTTTTTGCTTCATTCAAGTAAGGACAAGTTTTCAACATACTGTCGGCGATGCAATTCCTACTTCTCAAACAGATCTTTCTACATCCGAGAGAATGTTGGCCTATCAACACTACGCAAGAAAAATACTTTGAATTGACATCAAGCTAGCTAAATGTGTGAAAGGAGATGGTCATGTTGTGAATCTAGAAGTCGCTAAATGAATAAATAAAAAGTAAAGACTTTTAGGATATTGAACCTAAAGGGTACTACCCCATCAACTAGTTATTGTCCGGCCTAGCATGCAAAGGGATTAGGTAACGTTAGAAGAATTTTTGCAAAAAAATATAGACAGCCAGGACAGCGACATGGAACTTCCTGTTTGTGTGATTGTGTTCGAATGGAGGGGTATTGGAGCATCTCTAAAATGATGGAGGGCATGGAGCCTACCCTCGCCTAGGCCTGGCTCTCTAGAGTGGTTGCTCTTTGCATTGCATATATAGTAGAAGAGTAAGTCTAGGGAGCGAGCTCATCTCGAGGGTGATGGGCAGTTACACTCCCCTCCCTCGCCCCCTAGAATCGGGGATAGTAGAATACACAATCCTCTAATGGGAGTCACCCTCTAAGAGGGAAAGAGGAAGAAAAGTTGTATTTATTTTAATTAAATTTTTTTTAAAATATGTTCTTGCAAAATTTCTTGAGATGAACTTTAATTTTAAAACAAACTCAAAAGTTATATCAAAAAGTAATTACACAGAAGAAAATAGTCTGAATCATCTACACCAGGATGTAGATAGAGATCGACCCTAAGAACAGAACATTCAAAATCGTTTAATTATGTGCTAATTTAAAATACATGGGTGGGACTGCAAATAATATTAATTTCTTTAATGTGTAAACGTTGAAATTCATACACCCCATAGTAGGAGATCTCCATTCTCATCAAATTATTCTAAGTATTTGGTCAAGCATTGGCAACAATTTGATTCCAGTTTTAGTCGCATTGAACATGATTCAATATATGTGCAATATTTGTCATATACAATTCATCACAATAAGGAACGACTTGTTCTTTTCAGTGATTTTAACTGTTTTAACACTCATTGCCAGCTTATTGGTCCAATGCAATTTATTTCATATATGTGCTAATATAGGTATTTACCTACCCTCCCAAAATGCTTTTGAAAGACTTTCTTGGATGGAAATTTGAAGGTTTGAAAATGAGATTTAATTTCAAGCTAAAGAAAGGTAGAAGCAGATATGTAGACAATCTCCAATGGAGATGGATAAGGATTAGAATTAGCTATTTGCATTCATGTTTATTCATTGTTGAGACATAGGATTTGAAGCCTAAACAATGATATCCTAACTGTTAATAGTCTCCCAAAATAAATATTCCATTTGAACCAGTAACACATACATAGTTGCTTCTGCTCCATATATTTCTCCTATATTGTTATTTGTAACTCTACTCTACAATGAGAGCCACCTTAGCCAAAATACTGCTAGACGCCAAGATTGCAATGACCCTGCACCCAGTTTGAGAGAAGGATCAAAGCTCGCATCAAAATTTACAGTTACAGCAGAAGATGCTTAATCATTAAAGACCCTACTCCTAGGATAAAAACACAGGACAAGAACTTGAAGCCTGATCAACCAAAATCTGTTTCCTTGGGTGAGCATTATAATCAATACCACAATAAGTGCCCACCAACCTCAACAGATTAAGAACTCAGATATGTTCATGCCTGCTGCTTAGAGGAACCCAATAACACATGCAATGTACCCCCATTTTCCTGAACACTTGCTTTTAAAGATGCTTGGTGACGGCCTGCAAAGAAAATTCGACGCTCCTGGCTACAAGTCTTTGTACACAGCCTGAAACTAATGAGGAGAACAAAGTTCATTTTTCAAATTAGAATCTCATAAAATCTTTGTATTATATCTCATTTCAAACACATCTGTGTAATGTGTAAAATGTGCATACCTATCTTGTTTAACTGATGGTTTCTACCTGCAAACCTTGACACGCCTGGATTCCCCTATTTTGCTGTTGAGCAGAGGAGACAGAAGAGAAAGTGGAAGAAGCCATAACATTCTCATCTTCGAGGCAATGAATTTGCACATATTGAATGAAACTACGTAGATATGAAGCGAGTACAAGAGGACACTCTACGGCACACCTCCTCTCCGTTTGAGTTTCAAAGAACCAAGCCAAACATGAACAGCTATCGATAAACAACAGCCAAATCTGGATCCAACTAACATCTGATTCATTGTGTAACACCAGAAAGCACTACTATACATTTGTCGTGTGGTGAATATGCCAGAATCCACTATCAAGACACGTCTTTGCATTCAATGATAAACCACTATCAGACATCAGTTTGAGAAGTTTGGCTGCATTTTACTCATCATTACTGTGAAGAGACCATTGAATCATAATATCGAAAGAAAAACAATCTGGAGCTAAACCTTTCCTTTTCCATTTCTACAAACAAATCCCAAGCTTCCAGTAGCATCGCTTTTTTACAGAAGCCATTTATCATTATGTCATATATTCTAGGTTAATTCTAGAGAGCCAAGCCCACAACGCCAGGCCGGCCCATCACCATCCATCATCCTAGAGATGCTGAAAATGGCTCCATCTCTAGGATGATGGATGGTGCTGGGCCGGCCTGGCGCTGTGGGCCTGGCTCTCTAGCAAAGCTCTATATTCTAATGTCAGGTTGCAACTGTTGGTGTCAAGTTATGAAAGAGTTCTTGCCTCATTTATTTTCCCTACTTTGAAAATGCCATCAACGATAATGTTGTAAGTTACAATTCCAATATATATATATATATATATATATATTTTTTTTTTTGGAAAGCAAGCAGAGTTTTAAGGACCCCTTAACCTTTACAATTCCAATATTCATCCCATTGCTTTCCAGCATGTCAAACAATTTCATCGCATCAACAAAATAGCCATTAGTGAATAATCCTTCCAATAATACGTTCTCTGTGATGTGATCTATGTTATTAAATTGGTGATTAATCTCTTTTCAGTAGTAGCTTGTTATGATTTTTGAATTAATCGTTTGAATAATTCCTTAGCCGAGTAATCGGCGATTTTTGTTTGATTTATCAATTAATCACGATTAATTGCTTTCAAAATTCACCAATTAATGACAATGTGTTATAAACAAATGAGAAAAAAATCAAGTTCTTTTTTTTTTTGCCTTAACCTCATCAATACCTACCCATAAGGCAATACCAAGAGTGCGTGAAGAGGTTGGAGAAAGAAAGATGAAAATAAATAAATATACATATATATATATATAGAGAGAGAGAGAGAGAAAACGACCAAATGAATAAATAAGCAAAACTAAAGAAGTATGTAGTCACACTTTTTATTGATATTGAACTCTTAACTTTGTTATAATTTACGTAAAATTATGACAAGTGATGTTTACTACTTCAATACACAATTTTTTTTTCTTAATGTAAAATTATTACTTTGAAAGATAAAGAAAATATGTTTATAAAATATAGGCTGATTAATCTCATATCGTTCCTTAATCAATTAGGGTCCGATTAACGATTTTAACTACATAGAATGTGATTTGGACTTTGTCCCGGAACCTGCATATCTTTGGAAAGATGTCGAGTATCCAAAACCCTCCCAACTTTGCAGTGCCCATCTATAAGTGTTTTCTAGGTGATAACATAGGTGTCAATCCTTTGTGACACATCTCACTAAACAAGTTCATGGCCATATCTAGTAGCCTAGCCTTGCAATAGCCATTTATGAAAACAATATAGCTTATGAGTTATGACATTAGGCTCATGACCATTAAGAATTTTAGAATCAAAACTTTTAGTGCCTCTTCCTCAGTAGTATAAAAACCAACAACCTTAGTTCATACTTAATTGCAAAATAGCTTAGTGAATCTATTCATTTGGTAAGAAGACTAGTTGTCTATGAATGGTGGAAAAACAGTTTGTGAGTCCGAATGATGATTGAAAGATTTCGCATAGTCAGAAAATCTCAAAGCTATTATCTACTTCATGTCATACGCACATATAAATAGAACTGCAATCAAGATTTTACTAAATAAGCACAAAGCTAACAAAGATATTAAATATAACGACAATTCTTCTCTAAGTTTATTTTTCTTAACCTAGATCATTGTCACTGAGTAGATTTCCGGAGGAATCAGGACAAATTTTTTTTTATCCATAAAGTATAACATCATCTTTCAAATAACTAATGTAGTAGCAGCAAAAATTTACCAGATAACATTAAAATTGGAGAAAAGTAAATACTTAATATAGGCTAGGCCATACCAACTTGCATTCTCACAATAAATATTCACGAAGCATGTCTCTACATTCCTGATGTGATCCATCTTTGTTGAGCAAGTCCACTATCATAGCCATGGTCTCCACACTCGCTGAGAAACCCCTTTCAGTCATCTCCTTGAGAAGTTTAATTGCATTATGAGCATCACCGTTTTGAAGAAATCCTCGAACCAGAATATTAAATGTAAAACCGTCTGGATATAAACCCTTCTTTTCTATTTCCACAAACAAATATTGGGCTTCTTTTAGCAGACCCTTCTTACAATATCCACTTATCATTATGTTATATGTCTGAATTTCAAGTTGCAACTCTTTCGCATCAAGGCTGCAAACGAGTTCTCTCGCCTCGTTGATTCTTCCTTCTTTGCACAGGCCATCAATAATAATGTTGTAAGTAACATTATTAGCTTTAATTCCCTTGCTTTCCATTTCGTCAAACAATTTCATAGCATCAACAAAATAGCCATTAGAGCACAATCCGTCCATCAATGCATTATATGTGAAGGCATCTGGACTCTCCCTTGAGCTTGCATATCTTTGAAAATATTTTGAGCGTCGTGAACCCTCCTAACTTTGCAATGCCCATCTATAAGGGTGTTGTAGGTACCAGGTAGTAACATCAGGTGTCAATCCTTTCTAAAGCAACTCTCTAAACAAGTGCATGGTCTTATCTACTAGCCTAGCCTTGCAATAGCCATTTATCAAGATACTATAGCTTATGACATCAGGTTGATGACTGTTATGAACCATAGAGTCAAAAACTTTTAGTGCCTCTTCCATTTTTCCTTGTAAACAATACCCATCCATCAATGCATTGTATGTGAATGTATTAGTCTTTTCTCCTCTTTGAACCATGAGATCAAATAATTGATGTGCTTCTTTGATCATTCCTTCTTTACAAATAGCATCTAATAAAATATTGAATATTTATGTATGGTGAGATTCCTCGCTCTATCATTTCATTGAATAGTGTTATTGCTTCTTTTCCTTGATCTAAAATGCATAGACCATGAATCAAAGAGTTGTAAGTTATAGTGTCAAGACTAACACCTCTTTGACACATTCATTCAAATACTCTACGTGCTTCTTCGATTTTCCCATGTTTGCATAGAGCATCAATTGTGCAGCTAAATGTCACCACTCAACATGTCATCAAAAAGACTGCAGCTTGTTTCCATAGACCTAAATTGCCCAATCCATGAATCAAAGAAGTATAAGTAATAACATTAGGTCGAATACCCTTACCAATCATCCCTTGAAAGAGGTCAACAGCTTACTTCATCCGACTGTCCTTGCAAAGCTTGTCAATGATTATACTGTAAGTGATCTCATTGCAGGGATATCCATAATCACCAATTTTGTTAAAAAAAGAAATCATGGCTTGGTCTAATTTATCATCATACAGAGGCCCTTGAGCAGAGTGCACAGTGTAACACGATCTGGTTCAAACCCGCGTTTGAAAATGCCTCCAAGACCAGCAAATCCAAAATCAACTCTACCCGATCGACAATAACAATTGATCATTACGTTAAGAGTATAGATATCGAGTTGAATACCCGAAGAAAACATTAATCTGAACATAGACAAGACCGTGGGGTATCGTTTCATCTTGACGAGGGTTAATAACAAGTGATTAAAGGGGGGTAAATAGAGGGTGTAGGTCGGATCTGAAGCAATTGATTAAACAAACCCAATGCCTCATCAAGGTTAAGCGTTCCAGATTTACAGCGTTTCCGACAAAACAGATTAGATTGGTTGAAGAAGAAGATGGTTGTGTAAGAGTTGTTTTGAAATGAAGAAAGCCAAAGAAGAAGAAATAGTAATGAGCTTAGGAGGAGGAGGACAGTGAAGAAGACCAGACGCAAGTGCTCTTCTTCTTGATATAACCATTGGGAACGCAAGGACAAAGAAGAAGTTGTTAATTGCTACGAAGAAATAAAGCGACGGGTTGGGTTTGAATGAAAAGTGAGGAAAAGAAAATTGGGCCTGAAGGAGTTGATTCGGACGACTTGATCAATGTGTGTAACGGAACAGGAGAAAAAGCGGAGCCACGATTGAGAGGGTTCGTGAACGATAAAAGAAAAAAGAAAGAAAAAAAAAAAAAGGGCTCTCCACGCTTCACACTAGCCTAACAATTTTTACATTTCAGAGCATCGGCTGCGACTTTTTTACATCACTATTTTTGCTAAAGAACATCACCACCCCCTACTTTTTAAAAATACTACCATATTTTGAAACACATTACTGAAGATACCACCAATATAAATAAAAAACTCATATCACCTTCTTCTCCCTCGGGAACAATCACCACTGCACCGCCTCGCCCTCACTTCTACTTTCGTTATCCTCCTTTCTTCTTATTTTTTTTTAATCTTCTATCGTCTAATTTTCTTTTTTTGGGCGTTCCCCATTCACTCAAACATGTGCGAGGGCAAAAAAAAATTTGTCCTTGATGCAGACTCCTACAAATTGGGAAGCCCCATTCGCATGAGCCAATGCGAGTGGGATTAGGGCAAAAAAACATAAAAAGAAAAAGGAGAGGGTGGGTGGTGCCACTGACAGTGAAAAGAAGAGACGAGAAGGAGAACAAATGAGAATAATAACAAAAAAGAGGAAGAGAGGAAATGTGGTGGTGTGGCAGTGCAGCGGGTGGGGTGGTGCTGCTTCGTCAATTATTGTGAATAGAGAAGTAAAGGTGAAGAAGAAGATGAATAGTGAGTGAAATAGGGTTTATATTGGGGGCGTCTTTCACCACATAGAAAAAAAAAGTGGTGGTGTTCATCAGTAAACACTGGCAGTTTCAAAAACTTGCTACCTTTAAGCATGGGTTCCCTAATATATGATATTTTGTTCCAATGTTTCAAAAAGCAGCAATAGAAGTTTTTAACCATGGTACATACAATCTCAATACCAATTAATGCAAAGTAATCGAAAACAATTAATGCGAACATTGCGACCTAGGATTTTAGTTTGGGGGCAAATATGAAAAATAGTTGTTAGTTCATAATAATTATAGTTTATAGGGGCGAAGAAATGATTTTTTTTTATTCCCAAACCAATAATTAATAATAAAAAGTACTAATATCAAAAGCACATTGTATATATTAAATTGAATTTAGTGTACTCCAATTTTAAGCCAAAATAAGATCATAACATCGATAACCTTGCAAAGGCAAAAAACGTAATAACTATAGTAGATTATTAAAATCATAGAATAGTTAAGATAAACATCTAAGTTGAAGCTATAACTAGAAAAAATCTAAAATTTGCAAATATAATAAGACCCTTATACAATTTTATAGAAAAATAATTTTTATGAGCCTCAAGTTATGTATAAGTTGGCCAATGATATATATTTTCATTGAATTCTATAGTAATTATTTAGATTTTAATTTCAGGTATATTTTTTTGTTATGGGTTCTATGCCACTTGTGAGCAAATATATTTATTGTTTACAATTACATTAAAAATAAAAAAATTAGGGGCAAGTCACAATGATAGAAATAGTAATTGTCAATAGCTATAAAGAAAAACTCTAACCTCTTGACACCACCAAATCCAGTCTTTGACACCGCCACCCCACCTTTTTGTCTAAAACCACAAACCTTTTGTCTAACACCACCATCTACTCTTTGAAACCACCAATATAAACCCCAAAAAAAAAATTATCTCCCCCATTTTCATCATATTTTCTCCTAACTTCTCTAGAACAAAGCAGTAGTAGCGGCAATGTCAGCACCCCGCCGTTGGCTGTACTCCCCCTGCCTTTATTTTTTTTTTTTCCTCTTCTTCTTTTCTCTTCATATTCTCAGGAAAAACAACAAGGACTGAGCAATAGCAACCACCTCGCCCCTCTAGTTGTCGGCTGCACAACCCCTCTTCATCCTTTATTTTCTCCTAGGAATAATTAAAAAGAGCCCAACACACAGAAGGACGACAAAAACTTTTTGATGAAAAAAAGAAATCGATATCATCACCTGCTCTAGTTCGAATTGAGACAGTCTTCGAGCGTAGAATTTAGGCCATGATAGAAATTCCCCTCAATCCAATAGTACGTAGTGATCTTAGTTTGACTTCGAACATATATATTCTCAGGTATTGGTTAGTTAAATAATCATATATCCTTTCTAGTTTGTTAAGGAGTTCTATGTGAACATTTGTGTTGTGAGTTTTTTTTCCAAAAGACGGCATTACTATTAGGGAGTGGACTACCTCTTTATAAACCTCCTGACAACTCCTATTTACTTAATATGAGACTATTTAAGCCAACACTATCAGAATAGAGAATTCTCAAAAAACACTACATCCAATATGGTTAGCTCTGTAAGGCTGCAAAGATAGTTATGCACAAGTGCATGATGGATCTATTATTTCTTTTATTCAACACTAGCTTCCAAATAACTAATTCTCCGCTCTTTTTAGGAAAGGAAAATTTTCTGCCAAACCACAAAAATTTGATGTCAAACTCCCATAAGTTCGTAACCTCTAGGACCATATGTAGAATATACTATTACTTAGTTTCAGTTGATGAGAAATTGTTTGAAATTCATTTTGCAAGTTAACACTCATTTCAATGGTTGTATTATGAACCTAACTTTTTATTCTTACCCAGAGACCGAAACCTACCAATGTCTCTTGTGCATAAATACTTAATCAACAAGCTCAATCTGAAATATGAATATGAGGAATTGTTTCTAAGGATTGATGTGGTCCATTTGTGGATGTATATGTATAAATACGTGTTCTAGTATCTGAACGCAACATTTTTGTTTGTTTTTATAGATTGAACTCAAGCTCTGTGGCCAGAGACTAGTTCTAGAAGTGATGTTGGATAGCATAGTGGATACTTGGTTCTGCAACTTAGATATGCTGGTAGGAATTACTGCACCACCGAGAAGGCTATGATGCTCTTGACATACCAGACAAAATAGATAGCAAAATATTTCTTTATGATGTTCGTATATGGGACTGGCCAGTTGTATGTCCGCTATGCTCTTTTCATTAAATAGTTGGGTCATTTCCTAGATTTTTCATTAAAGTTCCATTTGGTGGGATTGCTTTATAAGTTCTTGTACAGACTTAGGAATAAGACCAGCTTTGGCTGACTCTCAGTTATAGACAAATTCTTTTTTTTTTTTTAATCTTTACTTGAAGCTCTCAATTGTTATCAATGAATGGTATAGTACTTTATTTTTCTTTTTCTTCATTAGACAGTATCAAGAACTTGGTTTTTCCATGATCTTCAATATTTTTTTTCTTTTACCTTCGTTATTTTTTACTGTATTGCTAAATCTCTCAGTTATCTGACTTGCAGAGGACTGAGGTTTTGGTTCTAAGACAAAGATCCAGTATAAAGATGAATCATATATAAGAGTGTTGTCGATCCTTTGTTTCCAACTTGTTTTATAACCACTAGATAGTGCACATCCAACTGTGAATGTGACCGTGGCAACGAGTAAATGGATGTTGCTTTATTTATTTATTTATTTTAATTTATTGTTTTTCTGTTAACACGTACCTTCTGTGATTCCCTTCGAAGCATTTCTATTTCCTTTTTTGTTTACACCTCTGAAATTAACATTATGTTTGTTATTAAAACAATTGGAAGTTATTGTCAGACTTATATGTTTCGTTCCTACAACCTCTAGTTAGAGCTTGCCTCTGCATACCATCATATGTTAGCAAAAGTTCGAAAAAGACATTTACCTCTAGTTAGAGCTTTTCTTTAATAAGAGGTTAGACATCTAACTAAAACAAACGCCCACTTTCTCTTTGTTTAGAGAAGTTATATAGTCTTTGAAAGCGATCAATTTTCAGAGTAAAAGAGGATTTACTTGTGATGAATGTCATAATTAATATTCAAAATCATAGCTGAATGCAAGTTCTCTAAACTGCTTGAAACATGCTTGGAACACAAAGTACTTTGGTGATTGACATCAACATAGCATGATGTTTTCTCTTCTGGAATGTCTATTGTTCCTTGTTTATGATCTTCGTTGTTTACTTTCTATCTAACTCACTCGGATGTATTGGATTGGATTTTGTTGAATCTGATCCGATAAAAATTTGAATTATTTAATTTTATTTCAAAATTTATAAGCTATGGACATCAATATTGAAGATGAATGTGTTTTTGGCCATTTTATCACAATCAATAAAGAAAGGCAAAGATACTTTATATGTTTATTTGATTATATTAAAGTTCTAATACAAAATCAATTGATTTAGGATCGGAATCGGATATTGGTGCACTAATTTGCGAATTAAGATTCCAATTTATATTCTAAGATAAAAAATTTGGATTGGATCAAATTTGGGTTTCAGACAATTCAACTCAAATCAAATTCGTTTACAACCCTAGATACGAGACTCTGGTATGAATTCAATCCTTGTGGAGAGAGACAAGAGGAATGGTTGGACTGGATGCAAACCGATCATATTACTACATTTATTTATTTATTTATAATTACTTCTTTTAGCCCGACCTCTTTATCTTATTTACCGTTTATTTATTTTTGTTTTATTATGTGAGTCTCAGAATTCTCCTTGTGAAATTGTTTATGAGCACTACTACAGTGCCTGGTGGTATGCCTTGTGTTATGCCTGGTGCCACCAGGCACCGTCTATCTGTTGTGAGATATGTAATAATACACATCTCGAGACAGATGGACGGTGTCTGGTGGCTACCAGACACAACACCAGGCATACCACCAGACACCCTAGATTTTTCCATTGTTTATTTTAAAACATTTGGATGTGGGAGTTGGTCACTGTTTGGATTTAAGGTCACTGAAGTTAGATTGGAATAAGAAAACTTTTGGGTGTCAAATAGGAATAACTAAAAAATAATAGAGACACAAGGAAAATAACCCAATTAAAATGCACTTGTATTAAACAAAACATCAAAGTATGGTCAAACATCATAGGTAAGAATCTGATGATTTCAAATTTATTCATATTTAACAAAGTTTTCTTAAGAATTCAATATTTGTCCTATACAATTCATCATAGAAGAATGGATTTTGCATTTTAATAAAAGATTTCCAATGTTTTATCACTCATTGCCAGCTTTGGTCCAGTGGAATTTATTTTATAGTGCTAATAGAGTTATTTACCTTCCCTCTTAAGTTGATTTTGAAAGACTTTGCTAGAGGGAAATTATAAGGTTTGAAAAAGGTTTAATTTGAAGCTAAAGATATGTAGAAATTAAAACTTGCTTTGGATGAGATACAAAGGTAATAACAAGATTGGAGCGAGGGTGAGAGGGAACACACTTGTAATTTTGTTTTGAGAATTCAAACGCTTTGGATGAAATATAATAATTTTGAGCTTTAATTAAGGGTCTGTATGGCTGCACAAAAAATTGATATGAAAATTGAAATCGTTTTCGTGAATTCGATTTCGAGGCCTCTCATTCGGATTTAGATTCCCATGAGTAATGGGAAAGCAGTCTTATGAATAATCGGTTTACTATCAATAAATAGACAACCAAACAAGGGAAATAGAATACATTTCCTAAAGAAAATGGCTAACCAAACATACCCTAAGTTCAAGATAGGTAGAAATTAAAACTTAGTAAAGCAAAAGAATGGGTAATAACAATATTTGGAGTAAAAGTTTGAGGGAAAAAATTTGTAATTTTGTTTTGAAAGTTAAAACGCTTTGGGTGAAATACAATAATTTTGAGCTTTTATACTATAAATCTATAACATAAGAACTAAACACAAATAATACGAAACACTGAGTAAGCAGAAATGAAAAGGGTAAATAAGACCAGTAAATTTCTTCTCTTCGGCTTTTGGTTTTGCAAAGCAAAGCCTCTCCACCGTATATATAATGTAAACTTAATAACTTATAGCTCTGTCTCTCTACACACACTCTTGTCTGTTTTCCCTGTTGTTGCATGTTAGTGGAGCATTGGCTTAGCAAGTTTCTTCAGGGTAAAAACTAAACCATCAGTTTTTTTTTTTTTTTTTTGGTTTTTCTTAATCAACAGTTCATTGTTGTTTGATCAGTTAGTGTTGATTTTCAAGTTACAGTTCTTGATTGTAATGTCTTATGTTATGGTGTTTGATGGACAGATGATATGTTGATTGATTGAGTTCACTTTGTTGATCTGCAAAGAATGTTTGGTTCATGGTTTTGTTAGAAAATTTGTGTTGTGATTTGTTACTTATTGTGTAGAAGTTGTTGATTGTATGATTTAGTGTACTGGACAGCAAAAAAACATCAATCACTATTGGATCTATCCGAAAAAGGAGGTTTAGTGGTATTTGATGAGTGTCTTTGCAAGAACTTGATGAGTTTCTTTGAGTTTGTTCATTGATTTTGCAAGAGTTTGATCTGATTCTGTTCCTGACTAAACTGATCCGGTGAGGGTTTATCAAAGTTGCCGGTTCACATGTTTTTGAAATTGAGATTTGCATGCGTGCATTTTGGTCTAATCGGACCAATCTCGTTTCCGATGGCGTACAATGAATCGGAAAACTCTTGATTTACAGGGGATCAGTCTAGTCATTTTCGATAGTTTTGTCTGATTTAGGTTTAGAGCGTTTTCTACCCCAGCAGTGCGGAGGCTGCAAGGTATATCTGATACGCATGCTGCATGCGTGTGAAGAAATTAAATTGCTGAATTGGGTTGTGATTAATAGGTCAATCGAAAGGTTTTGCAAAGTTTCAATGCGGATGCGATACGGATTGAAAGAATGACAGTTAATATTTGTCAACTTTTTGTTAATAGTTGATCAATTAATGCAAAACAACGGAGATCCTTGTGAAAATTTTGATCTGTGACAACTTCATGGTGGATCCTTTGAGTATTCATCCCTAAATTGTAGAATATTCTACCGCTTTTAGCCGAGCTTTAATCATCCTGTCTGTATGTTGATATGTTTCAGAATGACCCATAAGGCATTTGAGAATTTTCCAATCAGGCTAGCATGATTTTTTAACAACATAGATGATTATGAACATGCCATGTATAGCGTGGAGTTGGTGCATTGGTTTATTTTGATTTGCCTAGAAATGAAGAAAAGAATTAATTCATGCGTTGGTATGGGGAAAATGTTTTTGATAATACTGAAGTGGCATGCCTTAGCCACAACAAGTGCATTGTCTGGTTCTGTTTTAGTAATTTTGTTTGTAATAACTGTAGTTTCTTTTATTTTTTTTATATTTTTAAGGGAAACAGGGTTTTTTATTGGATCCCAGGTTCATTTTGTTAAAGAAAAATGCGTCATTTGATAAAACTATCAAGTTTTCTGTTGGTATTAACTAGAATCTCATAAAGATGCTACTCTTTTCATTTCAAGACAATGCAAAAGCTGAATTCCAAATATTTGTTTCAGATTATCAATGTTTTTATTTTGAGCAATTCGGAGATGATGATTATGATTTTGATTGATGATCATGACCAAAAAAAATTTGTTCTTTGAAACCTTTAGGAAATATGAATATTTTATATGAGCTAAGAAAGTTAAGGATGCTATAATTATTCTTCAAGGAATTGCTTTCTTCAGACAGATGATTCTATTTGCAATTTCTAGGTCTCTAATAATTGATTCAAGGAAAAATTTAATCTGAGTACTAATTCTTTAGTAGTTTTTTGATTGCTGGTTTCTGACGGTATATTGCTTCGGGTATTACAGTGATAAAAACCATACGATGACAGAGGAAAAGAATCAATTCATCAAGAAAGGGCCAATTGCGGACAAGTTGACTTGTCCTCTGTATTTCAACCCTTTCGGGGAAGCTACAACTATTGCTGCATCCCTCCACACTCGTAGGTATCACGCCTCATGTTTTATTATGTTTAACAGTAACAAGAATTATGTCTTGCTTGCTTGAATTGTATGGGTTACATTGCATATATTCGTTGATATCCATGCAATGCTTAGAGCTAGTTAGCATAATAGGGTTAACGATCTAAAGCTTCTACCTCTAATTCCTTACCCTGTCATCTCAGATTGACCCTATCAGAAGTATCAAGCATTTGGTGTTGGAAGGCATAATTGATGCTAGCTGCATTTAGGCTAAGAGAAGAGAAGTAAGAAAACAGTGTTTGGATGAGACAAGTTTTAAAAAATGAATGAAACAGAGCAGGCAAGGAGATATGATTCAATTTGCATTGTATAAAAACAAAAACAAAAAAAATCCTCCAAAAATGTAATCTTGCTGTTCTGAGTCAATAGCTATTTTTTTTTCAGTCTAGTTTACGTTGTGCCAGGATGGAAGTCTATTCTAAATGAGCTTCACTGGTGAGTTCGTGCTTTCGTAGAACATTAGGACACAACTGACAAATGATGTTAGCAGATTAATTAAGACGTGTTATGATTTGTATCATATAACACGAAAATGAAACTCCTGGATATTTCAAGATAATTTTTCTATAATTATTTTCTTTAGTTGATAATATAAGCAGTGTAAAATTCTCTAGTGGTGATAATATAACCTGTTCATCCAAGCAAGTTCATAGAGTTATTTCTTTGCTTGCTATCAGGTTTCTATTTTATCCAAGGATTGTTCATTATGAAGTGATTGATATTTTAATGTTTCGGTATAGCCGAGATCAAGGAAGCACAGACTCTTCGAAAACTTGCCGTATCCGTGTCCGACACGTATCTGACACACGACACTCACTCGACACGCGTCACGCGTCAGACACTTGGTCAACGTGTCGGCAGGTGTTAGACACATGGTCAATGTAGTCAACATGTCGGGCACGCCTCCAATACACCCGAAACTTGGTCAGGACACAGTCAAGACTAGAATATCAACTTTCTTTTATTTTTTACTTTTAGATGTTTGCAAATAATCACGTAATATAATGGTTGTTAATCCATCTGAAGTGAATGACTACTTCAATTGCGATTTAAGACAAATAAGACAAAAAACCACTACAACATAGAGATAGTCTATGCTTCTTCTTAATCTTTGCTTCTTATTTTTCTCCCATTTGCTTCTTTTCTCCTCTACTTCTTCTCTACTATACTTTTTCTCTATTTTAATTTTTTCTTGCAACAGTGTCATTTCTTCAAGACAGTCTAGGAAGGCACTTTATTAGATTATTATTTATATTTATATGACTTATTAAAAAAATAGTATGACGTGTCCCCGAATCCTAGTTTTTGGGAAATTACATAGCCGGGGTGTCGTGTCAGTGTCCGACACGATGCGGGTATCCGTATTCGTACATCCTTGACCGAGATAATAATTGGCAGAATCCCAAAATGATGCTTTTACCATTGAATAATTAGAAAGAACCCAAGAGGACCAAAAACTGTAGCCAAGAAAAAGAAGAAATGACTATCATCACGTATTCCAATTCAAGCTCAATCAGTCTCTAAAGCCTAAAAGAGGTAGACCGAGATCTGTGGCCCATAACTCAGGTGGGTCAGAAGTTGCAAGGAACACTTCCCGTGATATAAATGCCGATGAAGTCACGACAGATAGAATGGAAGTTGCAAGGAAAACTTGCATAAATGCCAATGACTATACTAGTGATCAAAGGGAATTCGCAAGGAAAACTTACCACGACAGAAATGCCAATGAAACCACTAGTGATTGTTAAGTATCATTAGTCATTAGTCATCTCCACATTACAGTCTTTCAGCATTCCATGTCAGTAATTCATCTCAGCATTCTCAGCCTTCCAGTCAGCTTTCCAGCATTCTTGTCAGCCTTCACAGTAATTTAGTTACTAGTCTTTCTCCTTCTTCCAGTCATTCTCAGCATTTCCAGCATCCTCAGTCAGTCAGCTCACATTCTAGCTTTCCAAGCCAGTCAGTCAGCATTCCAGCATCAATCAACATTTCAACATTCCAGCCTTCCCAGTCAGTCAGCATTCCAGCATCGTTAGTCAGTCAGTTCACATTCAAGTATTTCAAGTCAGTCAGTTAGCATTCCAGCGTCAGTTAGCAATTCAACATTCCAAGTCAGTCAGCATTCCCGCATTCCCAGTGTCCCTGTCCATCAAGCTGCTTGTGTTTCAGTTAATCATACTAACTCAAGTAGTCCATTTCCTTTTACTACCTCTATGTCTTCTTCTCCTTTATTTCTTTGGCATGCTCGATTGGGTCATCCATCTTTCTCTCTTGTGCAGAAAATTCTTACTAGATGTAATATGTCTGTTCCCAATACTGTTAATCAGGAGTTTTGTTCCTCTTGTTGTTTAGGAAAAATTCACAAGCTCCTTTTTCCTAGTTCTTCTACTGTGTATACAAAACCTTTAGAACTGATTCATACTGATCTATGGGGTCCTGCTTCTACGTTGTCTTCATCTGGTTCTAATTATTACATACACCTTATTGATGCTTTTAGTCGCTTCACTTGGGTTTTTCTTTTACATAACAAATCTGATGCGTTTTCAACTTTTCTTAAGTTCAAAGCTCAAGTTGAATTAGAATTTAGGCTTCCTATTAAATGCATTCAGTCTGATTGGGGAGGGGAGTATAGATCTTTTTCAAAGTATCTAGCTCAACATGGCATTAGTCATCGCCTTGCTTGCCAAACTACACATCAACAGAATGGTGTTGCTGAAAGGAAGAATAGGCATATTATAGAGTCTGCTCTTACCCTGCTTGGCCATGCCTCACTTCCAATGAAGTTCTGGGATGATGCAGTCCGGACATCTGTTTTTCTTCTTAATAGAGTTCCCTCGGTTGCCCTTAAGGGTCTTTCACCATATGAAATTCTATACCACAAAGTTCCTGATTATAATACACTAAAAGTTTTTGGTTGTTCATGTTTTCCTAACACATGTCCTTATAATTCTACCAAACTTCAGTTTAGATCCGTTGAATGTGTTTTTCTTGGTTATAGTCTTAAGCATAAAGGCTACAAATGCATGTCATCTATTGGTCGGTTGTATATCTCTCGAGATGTTCTGTTTAATAAAACTTCTTTTCTTTATACAAAATGGCATACTCTCTCTTCTACCTCTACTCCTATTGTTCATGCTCCTTCTCCTGCTGTTGTTCCTTTTTCTATTAACCCTACTGACACTAGGCCATCCATTTCTGGTACTACTCCTTCCTCTAGCTCAGTGGTCCCATCTTATCATCCTGCTCCTAGTCCTATTTCTGTTCCTAGTCCTGTTCATGCTACTAGTCCTATCCCTGCTATTAGTCCTATTCCTATGACCAATTCTAGTGTTGCTCCTCTGACTGCTGATAGTGAGGCTCCTCTACCTATTTCTAGTGTTGCTCCTGGTC
This sequence comes from Berberis thunbergii, assembly GCA_003290165.1. NCBI lineage: Eukaryota > Viridiplantae > Streptophyta > Magnoliopsida > Ranunculales > Berberidaceae > Berberis > Berberis thunbergii. Next base: position 347,586 of record QNQO01000936.1, on the reverse strand, counting down.
ATCCTATGGTCACTCGGTCCAAGGCTGGTATTTACAAGCCCAAAGCCTATATGGCTATGGCTTCAACTACACCTTCTAGTCTGCAGGAGGCTTTGGAGACACCTCATTGGCTCTCTGCAATGTAGGATGAATATATGGCTTTACTGAGAAATCATACATGGTCATTGATGGATCTTCCTCAAGGTCGTTCTATAGTGGGTTGTCGTTGTCTATTCAAAGTTAAACAGAATTCTGATGGCATAGTGCACAAATACAAAGCCCTTTTAGTGGCTCGAGGGTTTCAACAAGTTGCTGGCTTTGATTATGCAGAGACTTTTAGTCCGGTTGTTAAGCCTACTACAATTCGAGTTCTACTCACGGTGACAGTCACATATAGGTGGTCTATATTTCAGCTAGATATCAACAATGCTTTTTTGAATGAAGATCTCTCCGAAGAAGTCTACATGATGCAACCTCCTTGTTTTATTGATGCTTCACGGCCCAAGGCTGTTTGCAAGCTTCATAAGGCTTTATATGGTCTAAAGTAGGCTCCTCGGGCTTGGTTTGATAAACTCAGACATACACCTCTTCTGCTTGGTTTCGTTTCCACCAAGTCTGATTCTTCCCTTTTTATCCGACATTCTCCATCTCCAATTTTTCTTCTAGTGTATGTTGATGACATTCTCATCACTGGTGCTCATTCACAGGTTGTTTCTTAGATCGTTTATCAGCTCAATGCTAAATTCTCTTTGAAAGATTTGGGTTCTGCTCATTTCTTTCTTGGGATTCAAGTTTAACATACTGATACTGGCCTATTTCTATCTCAGTCCAAATACATCACTGATCTATTGTGTCGTGCTAAGATGCAGTATGCTAATGGTTTATCCACTCCTATGAGTGGGGGGGGGGGGAATTGTTTGCTACGGGTATGATCCAGTCAAAGATGTTGAATTGTATCGTAGCATTGTTGGTGCATTGCAGTATGTTACAATCACTCGCCCAGAAATTGCATACTTTGTGAATCGTGTTTGTCAATTTCTGCAGAATCCACTTGGATCACATTGGCGAGTGGTGAAAAGAATCTTACGGTATCTCAAGGCTACACCCACTTTTGGGCTTCACATTGTTCCTACTCCTTTTCAACTGACTGGTTATTGCGATGATGATTGGGCTTCTGATCCTAATGACAGAAAGTCTACATCTGGATATTGCATTTATTTAGGTGCCAACCTTATTTCTTGATCATCTAAGAAGCAGAGTATTGTCTCCAGAAGTAGTACTGAAGCTGAATATAGGAGTCTTGCTTCGGTTACAGCTGAGCTCACTTGGTTGCGCTCTCTCTTTCATGAACTACACATTGGTTGTTCCATTCCTACTATCTGGTGTGACAAGAAAACTACTGTCCTGCTTAGTGCCAACCCTGTTCTTCATTCTAGGACAAAGCATATTGAGATTGACATTTACTTTGTGCGTGAGAAGGTGGCTCGCAAGCTCATTCAGGTTCATCATATTTCAGCCTCTAGTCAAGTTGCTGATGTTTTCACTAAGGCTCTTGGTAAATCCAGGTTCCTGTTGTTGCGTAACAAACTCAGTGTAGTTTATGTCTCTACCCTTCGTTTGAGGGGGGATGTTAAGTATCATTAGTCATTAGCAATGGTTATCAGCAATGGTTAATAGATAGGTCGTTAGACAGTATGGTAAGAGATGGTTAGTCAGGTTGTTAGACAGTTGGTTAGTCAGGTTGTTAGAGTATTTGTTTTGACAGCTAAACATCATTTGAGTTGTCTATATAAGCATTACAGATTGTACATCTTCAATATGAAATGAAACATAACTTTTCATAAACTTACTTCAGATTGTAACAGTGATCAAAGGGAAGTTGCAAGGAAAACTTGCCATGACAGAAATGCCAATGGAGCCAATAGTGATCTTGGTTTGAGCTTGAAGAGATTCTTCAGAGGTTCCAAGAACAAGGTATTGGTTAGTTAAATACTAATGTTATCAATAATAGTTTGTTAAAGGCTTTTCAATTGAAACTAATTGAAAGTGCATTACTCTTTAAAGTTTCAGAGGACGTGGAACCGCATAAAGTTGCTGAGAACAAAGTTAAACCTCAGAAACATGTTGAGTTTACTTCCAATTCAAATCAAGAAACCCCCTGGCAACAGCCAACTGTTCTTGCAGAAACTGCTAAGAAAACAATTGACTCTAAGATTGCCACACTAGGCCTTCCAGCGTTCAATATCGAAAATGATGATAAAAGAGTTGATAAAAGTACAAAAAGTGTGAGGATGAAAAGAAAAGCACGGGAGTTCAAGTCAGCTGAGAACAACAGTGATCTGCATTTTCAGAACAGTGGGACAGAAGGAGAAGCTCTGCAACGTAGCACTTGTGCTGCTGAGGAATCCCTTGGTGCAGAAGAACAAAGTGTTACAGATTTGTCACCGAATGAAAGCTATGACAATTCTCAAAAGACACCACATCCTCTGTGGTGATAGGTAAGGAAACTAAATAATACATCAGTGATCTGCGATCTGTTTTTCTATTCATTTATTTATTTTGTAACCATTATTCACATCTAATTTCAAAATACTAACTCTACGACTCTCTTTGCAGGAAAGAGAAAACTTCTGGAAAACCAAAGAAGTTTCATATCAAAGTCAAGTAAAGTTCATTATAACCTCTACAAACATCTTTACTTCTAGATTTATACTTATTTTGCTGGCACTGCCCCTCAGTTTTTAGAAATTTAAGGAGTCGAGTAACTATTTGTGATTTTTCTGCTAGTTGACACTCATTTTAAAGTTCCTACTATAAAAACTAAACTTTTATTCAACACTTTTGTTGCCACCATTAGTTTTTAGAAGATGCTTGTTTAAAGTGGATTCAACACTTTTGTTTCCACCCTAGGCTTAAGAGACACCAGGTAGTCTATATCTAGCCGCAAATGTGACGGGGGATGGTTGCAGCCACTACTAAATGACCATATTGATCACTTTCAAGTGTTACCATCGCTACACCAAATTGACATTTTTGTGACAATAAAAAAATAGTAACACTTTTGAGTTGTAACAATTCACAAAACAATTTTACACATTTTCAAAAAACAAAGTGATTTAATAAATATATCACCACAAATAGTATGGGCTTACAAATGATACTATTCATGGTAATCTAATTTACTGTATCACTTTTTTTGTGTTGCTATTTTTTATTTTGTTGACAAAATTTAGTTTTGACTTAAAATTATTTGGTGGATTGTAATAGCCAAAAAATGTTACTATTTTTTAAGTTATTACAAATATGTCAATTTGGTGTAGTGCATGTTTCACTTTTATCCGTATTTTCTCTTTTGACCTCTGAGTGGAATTTATTTCTTAGATTGAGGGTTGGACTAATGACATCAGAACCTATTCCTTAGCAGTTAGCACCATGCTGGAAAGGCTAATGCGCCACCCTCCTTCATTTTGGTTTCAAATTTTTTTTTCTCTTTCTGTGTAGCTGTTTGCTTGGATGGTGGTCAAAATAACCCCAACCACTTGATAAACAAGAGATTAGCCTTCTTTTTGGATTTTCACCCAATAAATCGTCAAGCTATTCTCTCATATTGGGATCAAAGTCCACTCCCATGATCTATTAAGTTCCTTGCTTTAAATCGCTTTTTAGCCTCATTATGTGCTTGCAAGCTAATGAGGAAATCTTTTAGAGGCTTAGGAAATCTCATCAATTGTATGTTTTTTAATCCATTTTCTCAAAATCTAAATTTTCATGTCCAATGTTGATTATGAAAAGTGAATTTTCCAGTTTTTAGAAAAATAAAAAAACTGTAGTAAAATGCACAATTTTCATAAAATTACTATATCTCTTCAATCCTAACTCAGAATTTTGAAAAGCGAATTTTCCAATTTAAGTGTTCTACATGTTCAAATTCCATACATTTTATTTGGAGGATAGGCCCAACCCCATGTTGTTTAAATCGGTTTTTGGGTTATTTTGAAATTTCAGGTTCTAAGCATGTTGGGTCTCATATTTTGTTTTAAATGGGCTTTTATTAGGGGAATCCGGCCCACCTATAAGTTTTTTTTGAAACCCTAATTTTACCCACTTGTATTGTAAATATCTTAACAAGGAGAGAGTTAATTCGGCCGCTTCATGAAAACCCTTTGCTTTAGATCACACCACCATCTCCCTAGAGTCAAACATCAATCTTTGCAATTTGATTGGATTGAATATTTGAAGGGTTGGTGGTAATCAACAAGCTAAGCATTGTAAGAGTGCGGGGATCAAAAAACTAGTTTTCATTGGTAATGATCTTCAACTATACTTATTTACATTTTTTATTGAATTATTTTTGGGTGTTTCCAATGCACATCCCATGGATATATCGTATTTTCTCAATGTTATGTCTTTAGCTTCATCTCATCTGGTCATTTGGTGGCAACGTTATGGATGGTTAAGTAATTTAAATGTTTTTATAAAATGTGTTTGAGAAAATTCCCAAGTGAACTAATTTGGTAATGAAGAGAGTAAAATTCCTAAAGTCCTTTAGAAGTCCTCTTGAAACACTGGTGTTTGAACAAATGCCCAACAGAATTTAGAAGTTATTGGACCGTGCATCTCAATGTAATGATTAAGTGACGCCTAAATCCATTAGTAGAAGTAGCTTGAAACACTCAAGAGAACATAGAATGTTTGAGCATAGATTAGTTCTTGATCGTTGAGGACAATTGTGCATTGTAAACACTTTTAAGTCAATTTCCAAAAAAAAAAAACACTTTTAAGTCATTTGGGGATTTTTTTTTTTTTTTACTCTAAATGTTTGTAGAAATAACCAAAGGTCTTGGAAAATTTTTGGATTAATTTGCATTTGGGTCCTATGATTCATACCAATTTTGATTTTGGCGTCCAGCTTTAAGTCTGGGTCTCAAGATCATGTTGACCGTTAGTTTTCGGTCCAGTGATTGATTGGATATTTTTTTTGAAATAATTATTGACTTTGGTAAAGATAGATTTAGATTTTAGGTCTCACAATTTATATCAGATTTGCATTTAAGTCTTATATTTGTAACGTAGAGTTGACAATCATTGGGGTCAACGTGGTCTTGAGATGCAAACTCAAAGTCCGATAAACTTGGAATTCAAACTCAAAATTGGTACAAATTATAGAACCCAAATGCAAATTTACCCAAAATTTTTATTACATAAACACTTTTATTTTGAGCTTAGAAATTGCATATGTTTTCACTTTACTTTATAGTTGAATTTTAACATATGAATTGCCTAAGGAAAGTTTGAGTTGTTTGTTTCATGGTTTGATATTTGTATGCTCCAATTGCTTTGAGATGGTATGTGCATTTTAGGCTATAGGGTTTTGACATCAAGGTATTTGACAGATTCACTCAGAAACCATTACAAGTCCAATCACTTGGCTTTATACTAATTATTACCATTACCATTACAATCCAATCATTTGGGTTTACGATAATTATTATCATGGTGACAGTTATGGAATTCGATTAATAGTCTCCTTCTCTAAAAACTTCTTTTCGAGGTTATGGAAGTTTAACATGTTCAAAACCTTTAAACCATAATCAACTGTTGAGGTATGTATCATTCTCCTCCATTATTATTTTGATAGAATTAAAGAAAGATAATCGAAATAAACTGAACAATGATTGAAATAACGAAACAATTTGGAATAACAACTATAAAATAAACAGAAATAACAAAATAACTTTTATTCCATCAAAAACTAAATTACAATGATCAACTTAAGCTCGTAGTTTAACTTAACTTAACTTCTAAAATAAACCCTAAAACTAGTAGCAAACCAATGTCTTAATAATTCTAGATTTCTTAATACGCCTAAAATACTATTATTGCTAATATTACTAATATCCTAATTACATCAACCTCCCTAGGTTAAAAAAGCTTGTCCTCAAGCTTGAAGCCAAGGAAGTTATAGGAGCACAAATATCACCAGAATATAAAGTGTCCAAACAGAAGTCGACCTCGAAGTGTGCATTTGTAATTGCTATGAGCCTAAACACGTAAAGCCAAAGGGATCCACTAAATATAAAGCCGCAAAGAAGTCTCCGACTTGAAGGAGAACCAATCCAATATTTCAATGTAGGGTGTGCCAATTTATGGAAATGAGCTACAAAATTGACCCAAATTGGATCTGAAAATGTGTTCTATGATGGCACATAACTCAACCTGTGGTGATGAATAACACGACCATGATAATTAGAAAAGGCATATCCTCGTGGTCGTGGATGAGTGGGTGTAAATAACAAGAGGGTTTAAGGGACTTGAGGGAAAATGTTTGGGCAGAATTATTTAGCAGGGCCTTGGGACAAAAAATCTCCATTTTCGACTGATGAAAAGAATGGAGTAGGGGTGGGCAAACGGGATCAGGAACCGCGGATCCAAACCGGACCGTTTTACTCCAAACAGTTCGGTTTTGATTTTTAAAATTGTGAAACAATTCGGTTCGGTTCCGGAACCGTTCTTAAACGATTTGGTTCCGGTTCCTAAATTTTTTTTTAAAACAGTTCGGTTCCAATCCGATTAGCTGAAAAAAAAAGTCTGATCTTTTGCTTATTCTTCCATTACTACTTGTTCTTGTTTCTTCCTCCCATTCTCATGGATTCTCTCTTCAAGCTACTCTTGGGGTCTGTGCTCCTATTGGTGTCATTTGTAGAGGAAACAAGAGGATATGCTATGGTGACTGGCACTGTTTTCTGTGACCAGTGCAAAGATGGTCAGAGAAGTCTCTTTGATTACCCACTCTCTGGTGAGTCCCTCTACATATTCTTGCTGTTGATTTATAGGCATTATTTTTTGAAGACTCAAACAAATTTGTGACATTTTTATAGTTTGGGCTGTTTCTTCAAACTTGTCATGGTAATGTCTATTTGTCTGTAAATCTGAAAAGGAGAACAGACAGAGATTTCCTAGGTATGGTTAGGTTCAGGTTTTTCATTTAGACTATGATCAAGCTATTGATCGAGTCCATTCAAAATTTTAAAAATGAATTTTGGATCCATGTATGGCAATACATTGCACAAGTCCGTGGCGGCGTGGCCTATTAATATTTTTGGAGATATATAATACAGGAACCGTAGGAACCAAACCGTTGTAAACAATTCGAGTTAGGTTCAGTTCCAACGTTCAAAATAGAGGAACCGATCCGAATCGGAATCGTTAAAAATTTAAACGGTTTGAGTTATGTTCCTCAAAATTTGGAACCAAACCGAACCGTGCCCACCCCTAGAATGGAGTGAGGGATGCAATGGTTGCGATGGGGAGGGCCGGAATTTCGTCAGAGGAAGTTAGGGAGGAGGGAGGGGGCTTCGAAGAGGGACAAGGGTGTTGGAGTTAGGGGTTTCGATCAATGGGGGAGGTTGGTCGAAGGAAACAGGAGATGGGGATGGCGGAGGGTGCAGGTATCGATCACCATCTTCAGTTTGTTGACTTCAATAAACTGTAACTTGAGTGTGGCTCTGGCGAATGGCGATCGATTCATGGTAAGAGCAGATTAATCTACCTGGATGGCAGACTATGCATTGACTGCGCTGCCGTCGATGGCATTGGGTATGGGTCCTTGCAGCGCTGCCAGTGATAATGGTGTTACTTGGGTCTTGTCCTTATCGAAGATCCGGTCTATATTTGTCCTAAATTCAGCGAATTTTGCCTTTATTGCTGCCCTCTCTTCTCAATTCTGCCTTCCATTTTGCGAAGGACAGATCTGTCTCTTTCATAAACTCTTTCTCTATCATGATTAGATCATCAAACTTCTCTTTCTTCAAACTTTTATATTTAAATTGAACCAACCACAACTATTCGGCTCTAATACCAATTGATAGAATTAAAAAGAATGATAATCAAGGTAACCGAACAAAGGGGAATAATTTAAAATGACAATGATAAAGTAAACAAAATAACTAATAAAAAAATAATTTCCATTCCAATGTCCTAATAATACTAGATTTCTTAATATGCTTAAAATATTATTATCGCTATTAATAGTACTATCCTAATTACATCATATTTAATCTGAATGTCCTAATAATACTAGATTTCTTAATATGCTTAAAATATTATTATCGCTATTAATAGTACTATCCTAATTACATCATATTTAATCTGGAAAAATTACAAAGACTATATCAAACTTCCAATGCTCACGCAGTGATTGATTAGAATCTGTAAATCAATGTAATACGAATTCTGTGTCTGTGCAACTGTAGGTTCTTTATTGCTCATAACCACTACTTCAACACAATGGTATTACTGGCTGTATACCATCATTTGATTATGTGTTTTGTGTGTGTGTTTTGTTTTCACGGTGCAAGCTGCATATTGTTTACCCGTCAGGAAATAACAGGGATGGTGGAAATGTTTCCTTCTTGAAAAAACTTCTGCCCCTGCAGTATAATTTTCTTTGTAGTACTATGTCATACAGTGGTATGTCATAAGGCAAGTATTCCACGGTCTTAGAGAAAAGGTTAATGAAATGCAATATCTGCATTCAGATATTGCATTAGCCTGTAAGTTTCCACAGACTAACTAGCCATTTGACTTTAAAACTGGAGATCCCCTATATTAGCGACAGGAAGAAGGAGATACCTGCTGTGCTAAAATGTTGAAGGCTTCAGTCTTCACTCTGTGGTCCCTGGTCAGAAGTTGCATTGTATACTGTATTTTGTTTTACGGGTAGAAGCAAGAAGCAAAGGTGTATTTCCATCAGGATGATTAATACATCCCTTGCTAAAAACATTTATTTGGAGAGGTTATTTGACTACCTAATATATATTATCTCAGCAACGTGAAGGAAATTTCAACCTATTGTTGATGCTGTGGAATAACAGAAAAGCCTCAGAGATTTGCTAGGACAGCAGAAGAAAAAAGATAGCACTCCACAAGGATTCCAGTTCCACGTAATTTACATAGGCAATAATAAGGCGAGTCATGTCATCTTTTTTCTTCTTTGTAGGTAACAAATCTGTTTGTGAAGTGGTCAACAATAATCACATGTTTCTGTGTATCATGTTTTAAATCTTGTCTCACTCTCAGTAATAAGTAGTGGCATAATCCCATTTTTCATTGTTTAAATCTGCCAAACTTTTGAAACATGATGTTGCACATTTTAGCCGTTAAGATCTTCCCCAATGGCAGGCAGCTGGTGATTTCCGTATGATTGCTTGTTTGGTAATGTCGAGTTTTTTGTTTACTTGGGACTTCTTGATCGTATGTTTCTCTGCATGCATAAATTCCTATTCCATGGAATGTAACACCCAAAAAAAGCCTTTTTCAAGAGTGCGAATGTTTTCATTTTATTTTTCAAGCTGTGGAAGCAATTTCTCTAGCTAGCTAGTTTCTTAAAATGAGTTAAATGCATCTCCAAACTCACTTCGTTGTTTTTGTTTTTGAAGGGCCAAGTTGGTTTTAAATGTATCCATGAATCATTTAAGTGCATGTGGTATGGTTCAAACTCTGCATTTACCAATTTGAAATTGTTGCTTTAGTTCGTCACTGTAAATGCAAATTAATTTCTCAACAAAATTTGTAAATACATTTTCCCCTTACAAAGTGTTTTATACGGCTTGCTTGGTAATCAATTTTGAGTATGTGAAAATAAATCTCTCAATGTCACATCCACCATCACAACCACCACCACCATCTTCATCACCAACACCATCAATGACTTCCAGTGCTAACTACCTACCATACAACACAACCACTACCCAAAGCCACATTAGAACCACTGCCATCACCAACATCATCACCATCATTTCCACAACCACCACCACGAACCACCATTACGTATGAATACCACCAACCTCCATCATCACTATCACCTCTACCACCACCATCAGAGTTACTTTCCTCCAATAATACCAACCACCGTAACAACCATCTTCATCTTTTTACAAATTGTTTTTAGGCCTCCTACTGTTAATTCAATCTATAGTAATTCTTAACTAAAATGGATGAATATAAAAAATTGATTTTCAAAAACCATTTTCTAATAATTACCAAGCACTCTAAATAAAATTTTAGGAATATTATTCGCATTTTAGTGGATTTTTCGTGAACCAAGCTGGCCAATTTATTCTAGTTGTAAGTAAAACTTTAGTACTAGTGTTAGGGCTTCTCCAATCTTGAACTTTACCATGGAGTAGTGTACACTGATGTATAAATTTACCTTCTAAATGTATGAAAATTCTATCCTCTAATGGGGTGTATACTAATGTACGTGCACACATATATTACATAATCCATTGTTGGACTGTAAAAATATATTTTTTTTAAATTAAACCTCCGAAATGGAGGGACAACTTTGGATAGTAGATCGACCTTTATTAACTTGTAAAAACTTAGCAAACAAAAGGAGGTACGTTAGGACTTTACCCGTAACCATATACATGAAAAAATTCCTACCAAAGTTGTGCCCTCTTTGTCTAACCTTAAGAGAGCTTTCGGTTTACTAGGCAAAGAATCACTATCAAAAATTTTGGACTGACCTTCTCCTTTTGCGCTAGACTTGCTAAGGCATCTACCACCGAGTTAACTTCTTGAAAAATGTGCACTGAAAAAACATCAATATGTTGGGTAACTTCTATAATTTCATCCCATTCATTGTGCAAGAACTAGGGTATTTGATTTTCACAAACAAACCAGCCACAAACAAGTTCAGAATCAGTTTGAACAACAACCTGCGCAATGCCCAAATTTTGACTTTTCAAACCAGCCAATAGCACCAAAACCTCCACCCTATTACTCGAGCCTGACCCAAAATATACCTATGCTGCCTGCAAACAAGGTCATTTGAACATCGCAGAAGTATTCCAGTTCTCCTAAAAAAAAAAAAAATCTTGCTTTCACCCACCATCCATGTCGAATTTGATGCCAAAACATGCCGCATTGTGAGAAGCTCATTCACAAAAGGCGATGTACCATTTTCACATACCTGTTTGCACATCAACATACCATCTACCAAATATTTTCGTCTAGCAAAGTTCGCCCAAAGAGATGATGAGCTTGCTGGATTTCATAATGCCTTGAGAAGAAACGCTTTAAGGACATGCCATAGGTTTCATATGCCTAGTCCCCTTCCCTAAAAGGTAAACTCAATTTAGACCAAGCGACCAACTTACATCCGAGTCTACCTTCGCAGTCCTCCAGAAAAAAAAATCATCTAGGATTTTCTAACTTTTCAAAATCACCTTTGCCTGTATGCACGCTGCATTGATGATGTTACATGTTTAATCAAGACTAACCTCCCACCTGAAGAGAGTAATTTTGCTTTCCATCCTTCCATCCGCCGCCTTATTTCTTCAAAATAAATAATTTTGCAACATCCTTGAAATATTAGAACCCCCAAGTACCTCATGGGTGAAGCCTTAAACTGAAAACCTAAGTAGGACCTATATGCCACTACTTGTTCAACTGGTACCTTATCTGTCAGAATAAAAAAACTTTTCCCTGCATTGACTTTTTGAGCTGAAACCTGGCAATACCATTTAGAAAGATGAGTGTGTCATCCACATAGAGTAGGTGGGTAATTGGCACACAACTTCTGGATGTGTAAAAAAAAACCGATAACTCTATTGGCAAGGGCTTTCGAGATCCCTTTTATTCAGAACTTCAGAAGCAACAAAGACAACAGTAGGGATAATGGATCACCCTGTCTTAGTCCCCTGGACGATTTGAAAAACTCTTGTACCCTCCTTGCATTAAAATCGATAACCTACAATTCGCAATATGGTTAGAAATAATATGACAAAAGCGGTTTTCGAAACCAAATCTCTTTAATACTGAGAAAAGGAAGCTTCATTCAATTTTGTTATAAAGCCTTCTCCATATTTAAAAACCACATTACCACCGAAGGCCTTTTCACTAATGCTCCCCATCAACCCCTGTGCCAGCCCAATACTTTACCTTGTCTCTGAGATTTTATCATAGGCAAACCTCCTGCCAGCCGTTCGCATAGGGTTTTGCTAAAAAGGTTTGTAAATCACATTAGAGATATGAGAAAGAAACATGCTGGTCTACCTTTGGAATTAGAGATATAAGGCTTGCTGTGAAGGCCTTTGGAAGTGTACACCCTCTAAAAAACTCCTTAGTCGCCTCCCAGATATCCACTTGCATGACCTCCCAACAAGACTGGAAAAAAACTAGAAGTGAAACCATCCGAACCGGGAGCACTATCTCTAGCGATACTGAAAACAACTTTCTTCACCTTATCTAGGTCTGGAAACCTGACTAAATCATCACATTATTGCGAACTCAACATCCTGGGAATACATTCTAGAAGCTCCTCATCCCGACAAAAACCTTGTGAACTCAAAAAATCCTCAAAAAAAAACCAATTTGCCCCTTTCACGCCTTGACGTTAAAGTGATGTTAGAAAAAGCAGTGCAAGTTTCCCCTTCCTTAATCTCCTTTTCACCATTTTTTCGATTCCAATAAATTTTCCCTGATTGAGGGCTAATTTGTATTCAACCTAACACTTGTTCAAGGTACAAACCGCATTCACATCCCAATTTGCCTCTTTATTCCAACCATTACCGTTATTCTCCTCCCAACCTGAAAATATAATATCTTCCCACTTGTCAATTTCATCTTCTAACTGTCTTAGTCGGTTAAAACGGTTCCCAAGCACTTCCCTATTCCACCTTTTAGCACATTAAAAAGAGACCTTATCTTGATATCCACCTTGTCTAAAGCCTGCATGCCCCTAAATCCACATTCCATATATTTTCTTGTAAAGCCAAATGTGTAGTCCACACCCTTTGAAAACGAAAAGAGGGGCGTGCCTGACGTTGCCTGCCATGCATAGAGGCCAACAATGGAGCATGATAGAAATAAGTCCTAAGAAATTGTTAACCAATGCATATTAACCAAGACCCTGTCTAAGCTCGCCCAAATGTGCTCCCTGCCATGCTGATTATTACTCCACGTGTGCCTTGGACCTATAAAACCACAATCTAGTAAACCACATACCTCAATACAGTTGGAGAAATCTGCCAGGCTCGTCAAAGAGAGCCATGCCCTCCCATTTTCTCCTGAATTCTGGCAACAATGTTAAGATCTCCACCAATCATCCAGGGGGAATAGCATGTCGAAGAAAAATTCACTAAATCTTGTCAGAGCTCCTTTCTCTCCCACATCCTACACTTTGCATACACAAAAGAAATCGCAAAATGCCGGTTATTAATGACATCTAGAATAGGGGTGGGCACGGTCCGGATCGGTTCCAAATTTGAAGGAACCTAACTTGAACCGTTTACATTTTAACGGATCCGGTCCGGTCTGGATCCCTTCATTTTGATAATTGGAACCGAACCTAACTCGAACCATTCTAAACGGTTCGGTTCCACGGTTCCAAACTTAAAATCATATTCATTCAGATCATACAAAAAATTTATCTGTCATATTCATACAGATCCATAAGAGATCCAATCAAAGAACAGAAAAAATTGCATTCAAAAAAAAAAAAAAAACAGAAAAATAAATTTGGTTCGATCCATAAGAGATCCATCATATTCATACAAAATCGATCAACATCCATCATCTAGAAATCATCCATCAACAGAAATCATCCAGAAATCATCGATCAACATCATCCAGAAATCATCGATCCATCATCTAGAAATCATCGATCAACGTCCATCATCCAGAAATCATCCATCATCGACCAATAGAAATCATCCATCATCCATCATCGATCAACAAAAATCATCATCCATAGGGTCGTGAGGAAGGAGTAGATCTGAAGAGGAAGGTGCACTCCATCATCAATCTCCTCGCCACAGATCGGCGCACTCCATATTTAACAATAACAACTGTGTTTTCCAAAATTGACTCTTCTCTGTTAGCAATTGAAGAGGAGAATAATACAAACATCATACAAAGCCTTTTCTCTGTTAGCTAGCAGTTTGAAGAGGAGAACCAGTTGTGTGAGAGAGAGATCATGGAAGCAGGTCGAGTGGTATGTCCCTTCTTTGGAGTTGTGTTTGGAAAACTCAACTCTTTAATCGACAACGATCGGAAGAGACTTCATCCGTTAGTCGGTATGGTGAAAGATCAGTTGAAGAAACTTAATAAAAGCTTCTGTAGAATCAATGATGTTCTCGATGATGCAGAGGAGAGACAGATCTGAAGAGCTGATGATGCATCGTACGAGGCTGATGATGTTTTGGACGAGTGTGAATATTATGGAGGCCTACAACAACCATAAATTGATATCTTATGGCACAGATCTGAAGAGGGGAAGGCGACTTGCGGTGCGGGGGAGGCGGCCTGCGGGTGGCGGGTGCTCACTGCTCTCACTTCTCTTCTCCTCTAAAGACTTGAAGAGTAAAGCAAAGGAGCTTTGTTTGCTAGGGTAGGAAAGGAGTAAAGAGTAATTTTCGAAAGAGTAAAGGAGTTTTGTTAGACAGTTAGGTTATTTAGTTCCATATTTAGGTTTTTATAACTAATCTGATTTGAAACGGGTCCAACCCGGACCGTTTGGTTTTTAAAAATAGGAACCGGGACCGGACTGTTTTATAACGGACTCGGACCGATCCGAACCGTATGTAAAAACTTATAATTGAAATCCGGACCGTTTAGAGCAAAACGGTCCGGTTCGAGTTGAACCCGCGGATCGATGACCCGTTTGCCCACCCCTAATCTAGAATATCAAAGTGGATTACTAGATCAGACATGTGCAACACATTAATCTCCATACCATTTGTCCAAATTAAAGACCCAAAATTTACCACCCATAACCTCATTTGACATAAAACCTAGCATAAAAACCTTATTTCCAATTTATGCATGTCTCCTCGCCTCAATCATTGGTTTCGCAATCATTAAAATACAAACTTTATTAGCCAAAACCAACTTCTTAATTTTGCACCGAGTTGCTCTATTCCCCATACCCATGCATTCCAAAACATAATATTATCACTAAATCATCGTATAAGGAATTTTGCCTGGTCACACGATGCTCCTCGATTGGTAAATTAGATCTCATGGCCTTATTTCTTCTTTTCTCTTGCTCACCTTCCGATTGAGCACTCGTCTATAGAATATCAATACCTATTAGATTTTCTTCCTCCCTTGGCTCAGACTCTGTATCTCGGGATGTTACAATAACATTTTTTTCCAGCCTTTTTTCTTTTTGTCTCCTTCTACCACAATACCCGCCTCAATAACTATCTGACTAAAAGCTATTACACCTTGCAGATTTCTTTGAGTTAAACTTTCTTCCACACCACGCTCGACCTGAACTTCCACCTTTTTCAATACCCGAACTCCAGACAGCTTTATATCAAGAACGGTTTGAATTTGGGAGTCTTTAAACCCAAGTGCATGTTCATCAATAACCTATTGTGCCTCATCTGGAAATCAATATGCTGCCACTATCGATTCCTTCACTCAACATCAACAGATCCATCGGTTTTATCAGCTTCTATAATATGTTATCCACCACAAACAACCTCCAAGAAGTCCCCAATATCATGCTTTGAAACTCATCAATCATCTTGATGTTCTAGAATAGTGTTCTCTACACATGACTGAAGCTTCAATCCTGCCAATTCGTTATTCTCCTTTTCCGACTGCCCTGCCAATTCCATTTTTTCTTTTTTCCATCGCATTGCTTTTATACCCAAGTTATTTACAATATATGTTTGAAAAGTCGCACTGTTTTAGGAGAGAGCTTGACTCCAATGTTCAAAGACTTAGGTGGTGGTTAGAAGTCAACTTTTAACTGGAGTTATAAGTTTTGAATGAGCTTCTGAATGAATTGTTTGTTTTGCTTTTGGATGAGCTGCTGATTAGAAGTTGTGAAATTAAATGGTGTTTGTTTTATGTGTTGACTTGAAGTTCTTTTACATTTTTGCCCACCATCACAACTCCCACCGCCTACTAACATTAACCACCCATTCTCCACTTGTTTTTCTCATCCAAGTATCGTTGAGATCACTGTCCACCACTACTAGAAGCCACCCTACATCATTCTCCATTCCTCATGCAATCTTCAATAGAGAGGAAGAGAAATAAAAAGAAAAATAGGAAGAAGAAGAGAGGAGGCTAGGGAGGATGGTGGCTATGGTGACAACATTGTTCGCACGTTAAAGAGGAGGGAGAAAAGAAGCGATGGTTGGTAGAGAACATGAGCAATAGCAATTATTATGAATTTATTGTGATTATTAGAATGAATTTTCGTTAAGAAACTCAGTGCTAAGTGAGCATCTCCATGGTGCTTACTCAATTAGAACTTCAACTTCTGATCAGAACTAAAAAACAAACACTCTTTTTAAAGTATCCCACTTCTTATTAAGACTTCTGAGTCTATTTAGAACTAAAAATAAACACCCTGTCCTCCAAAATATCCTCATGATCCTTTAGTGCCGCAAAAGGATTTAAATTAACCAAACTGTCCAACTTTGAGTCTCCTACCTGTTCACCCTATTAACTCCCCACTGAGAATTCAACTTCTGAGTTAGTGTGTTCCTCTCCTTTTAAATTCTTCGCTCTGCTCGGTCCAAAACCTCGGTCCCCATCTCCATTCTCCTTCTAAATCAGTTGGTATATATATATATATGTTTGTTTTGCCCCTTCCCACTGCTTTCTCTCCCTCTCTTCTTGCTCCCTCTTCTGCATGACCGCCAATTTTTCTACAAATCGAAACCTCATACCAAAAAAAATCACTAAAGTCGCAATACTTAAATCCCAGAAAACCAACTTCTGCCAAAAGCTATTAAAACTTGATTTATCAATCCACATTCTATGTAGAAGATGTCGAGAGAGGTCCATCTCTGTACAAATTTGAGCTGCCTTAGGCCTTGTAAAATAATTAGTCGTCAAGTTGCAAAAAAGTGTCAATTGAATCACTGATGACTTTGAGAATCATTGGGTGAAAAAACTGAAGTGGTAAATCTGGTAGTTCAATCCACAATGGAGCACAAACCGGATCAACTTTTAAGCTAAAGTCTTAATGCCAATGAAGAGCCTTGAACATCACATCCGGGATAAGGGACGATTCCCGAGACAAGGCTTTCTTCACCTCCTCTTGTTGTAAATGAAAATTAAAAGATAGGAACGAAGTTACCAAATGTTCTTGGGTTGAGTTGCGGACTAGGTCACTCTCTTTAAGACGTTTCGCGGCTCTGCCCAAAAATGTGCAAATAGTCTGGTAGCCCCGCCGTCCCTAGGATAAAATAGCCCAGAATCTTATCTGTCTCGTTCGAACAAATGTATTGTTGCTAAACGGAATACAATCCACCCTTAATATCTTGTTTGCTCAGAATCACCAATACAATGTATAAAATTCAAATGAAAAGGAAAACTCTGAAATACGAAGAGAAAGAGTTCCTTTCAAACAGAACTGTGGAAATCTCTTTGTATTTATAGGGAGAAAACGCATCTGTTGAGATACAAAATCCCGGCTAGATACATTGAAAAAAAAATCGCGTGTAAAACGTGGGAAAAATGTGTGAGAGAGGAGAGAATACATGATCAGCCTTCTGACTCAGTCTCCTTTCTCTGTAGCAATTCAAAAAAAATTTCCATTTAAATAAATTTTCAGTAAAAAGAATGGGTTGATCTCTAAATGACCCGACCCTGCCGGCGACGCGCGCGAGTCGCTATCTCTCCCCTCCTCACAAAAGTGTGGTACCCCAAGGGGTCCAAGCCCAAGTCCAAACACTCTCCTTATAAACTCCTCTACAATGAGTTGTATGGAAGATGTGGGACTAAAAATAGAGAGAGATCCAGAGATCAAAACCAGGTTCATACCCATTTTATTTTATTTTTAAAAATCCATATTTTCAACAATCCCCCACTTGGATTTAAAAAAATAATTTTTACCGAGCAATCTAAAAAATATAAGATTGTGCATAAACAAAAGTTTCTTTCGACTTGAACTCTTGCGTAGTGTTCATGCTTTAGATTATACTAGAGTAACTCGTAGTTTTGAATTCTATCTCTAACAGACATTACACGCACAACCTTACCAGGGTGAAGTCTAAGAAGCCCGTGCCTTAAGACCATGCATGTATATCTCAGTATGGTGAAAGCTCTAGGAATTTTGCCCACAAATTCCATAGGAAACGGCCAAACTTCCACAATCACTTAGGTGAGTCTATCAAGAGTACTCCTGTAGCTAGGTACTCCACTCCACATAGAGTATAGATCTCATTAAGAGTTTTTAACTCATCCTACTATCGCTTCAGGAACTCATGCTTTAATCTAAGAATGAGATTGCTATTCTGTCAGCATGATTCACTTCATATCATTCACGACTTGTTATTACCCATTGAACCTATTTCTTGGGATCTCCAGTCTATAGGTTGGGTTACCGTCACGAATAACTCATCAATCTAAGGGCATTAGTCCCATTCCTTTCTAGGTTTTGAAAACCTTCTCTCTAGCTAATCCTTTCGTCAAAGGATCAGCCAAGTTTGCATAAGTTCGTACATGATTCACTCTCACAGCACTAGTAGACAGAAACTCTCTAACTGTACTGTGCTTACGACGTATTTGTCATCTCTTGTCGTTATAATAACGGTTATGTATTTTTGCAATAGTCGCGGTACTATCGCAATGGATCAAGACAGCTGGAATCGGTCTTTCCCATAAAGGGATCTCTGCTAGTAGGTTTCTTAGCCAACCTGCTTCTTCACTAGCCGTGGCTAGTGTTATCATCTCTGACTCCATCATGGACTGTGCCAGAATGATCTATTTCTTTGATTTCCAAGAAACAGCTCCACCAACTATACTGAAAATATAGCCACTAGTGGCTTTGGAGTCATCCGAGAGGGTGTTTCAATCAGCATTGCTATATCCTTCAAGGACAGCGGGAAACTTCTGATAATGTATTCCGAGGTTCTTAGTCTTCTTCAGGTACCTCATGACCCTTTCAATTGCATGCCAATGCTGTATACTAGGTCTACTGGTAAATCTGCATAGTAATCCCACGACATAAGCTATGTCAGGTCTAGTACAATCGGTAGCATATCTAAGACTACCAATGATGCTCGCATACTCAGATTGTCTAACACCGTTACCGGTGTTCTTGAACAACTTTACACTAGGTTCGTAAGGAGTACATGCATGTTTACAGTCAGAGTAATTATATTTATTTAGGATCTTCTCTATATAGTGTGATTGATCCAAAGAAATTTCCTTTGTAGACCTAGTAATCTTGATACCAAGGATTACACTTGCTTCTCCAAGGTCTTTCATATCAAAGTTCGCACACAATAAAGCCTTCAATTTATTCACAACATAGATATTAGAACCAAAGATAAGAAAATCATCCACATATAGACATATAATAGTGCAAATGCCATTTTCAGATTTATAATAAATGCATTTGTCACTTTCGTTCACATTAAAGTCATGTGCAATAACAAGATTATCAAAATTTTCATGCCATTGTTTTGGAGCTTGTTTCAAATCGTAAAGTGATTTATCAAGTTTGCAAACTTTATGTTCTTGCCCCGAAATAACAAAACCTTCAGGTTGGTCCATGTAAATTTCTTCTTCCAAATCGTCATTAAGAAACACAGTCTTAACGTCCATTTGGTGCAATACTAGATTCTGTATTGCAGCAAGATAAATTAACACTCGAATAGATGTAATCCTAGTAACAGGAGAATATGTGTCAAAAAAGTCAACATTTTCTCTCTATCTAAACCCTTTGGCTACAAGACGAGCCTTTACATCCTATTGTCTTGCAACCTGGTGGCAAATCAACTAAATGCCAGTTTCTACCATCAATAGCCTCTTCCCAAAAATTGGCATCTATAGAGGATAAGGCTTCTTGAAAACTAAGGGGGTCATCCGCGATTGTAAAGACATAGTAATCGGGGCCATAGTTTTTAGAAGTTCGTTTCTGTTTACTTCTCCTAGGCTCAAATTCTGTGGCTTTATCAGTTTCATACATTCTGATCAAAGACACGTTATTTGAGGATGTACCCCCACTATTCCTCGAAATAAAAGGAAATTTATCAGAACAATCATAAATAAATGTAATAAAATAAGGAACAATGAAAAGGAACTTTAGGAACAAAATCGATTCTTACCGAAAAACTAGGAGAAGTTAGATACCATGAAGAGAACAATTAACAACTAAAAAAAGGCCAATGAGATACTAGCCCAGTTGGTAGGCTTGTGGCATATGATATCACAAGTCCAGAGTTCAAACCCTGCCAAAGGCATTTGGGATGGGAGGAGTTACCGAATATAAGAAATAATTAAAAAGCCTAGAAAAAAGGAATCAATTTCATGGAGGAATGATAGGATTTGAGAGGAGAATGCTCAACAATGTTGAGAGTGCTAGAAATTGAGGGAGAACTTGAACTTATAAAACACTGAATTTTATTGATCTTTGAAAGATACTACAAATTCACACCCACTCTTTGATTAAACTCACAACTCATACAACTCACAATTGATCTTATTTTGCTTCCACACCATCACAACTCAAGTCTTTTGGTGAATATATTTGCCACTTGGTTGTCTGTCTTGAATGCTTGCATCTTTATCTCTCCTTGAAGTACCTTCTCTCTTACGAAGTGGTAGTGGACTTCTACATGCTTTTGTCCTTGCATGGAACACTGGGTTTTCAGCTAAGCATATTGCTGACTAATTATCACAATGCAATGATATTAGATACTCAGCTGGCTGGTGCCTTCATTCTATACTCGTTTCTGTGGTCGATAGCGATATAGTTGGTTGTCTCTTGCTACACCATGTAATTGCTCATGAACCGAGATTGAACACGTACCTGATAGTTGATCTTCACGTGTCATGGTCTCCAACATAGTTAGCATCACAATAGCTGACTACCTTGCATCCTTCACCCTTTTTATATAAGATACCAAGTTCTTTAGTACCTTTCACATACCTCAATATTCTTCGGACAACTTCGAGATGAAGCTTCTGCATGGATCAACTTGCTATTTCAACTGCGTAGGCTATGTCTGGCCCTGTCAGCATCAAGTAGATTAGAGTCCTGACAATCTGGTGATACATTGTTGTATCTTCCAAGTTTTTGCCTTCTTCAGCACATAGCTTGGCATGAGCGCCTCCATAGGTGTTGAGATCAGCTTCCACTCGAGCATCCCATACTTTTTCAAAAGATCTCTAGCATACTTCTTCCGGCAAAGGAATAAGCTCGTGTCACTTTGCTCAATCTCAAGCCCTAGGAAGTGTCTTAGTTTTCCTAGTTCCTTTATTTGGAATTGGACCACCAAGTTTCTTCGTACTTTTCAGATTTCTTCTTTGTCATCTCCAGTGACAATCAAAATCATCTACGTATACTAGCACTATTGCTAGTTTGCCTTTTTGAAATTTGATAAACAATTAGAATGTGCAACTCAGTACCCGCTTTGAACTAAGAACTTCGCTATCTTCCCATACCAGGTTCTTGGTGCTTGCTTCAGTCCGTACAATGCATTCTTTAGCTTGCAGAAACAATTTTGTTGGGGTTTTCTCTCAAACCCTCTAGACTGCTCCATGTATATTTCTCGATCAACTTTTCCGTGCAGGAATGCGTTCTTCACATCCATCTGCTATAATTTCCAATATTTATCTGCTGCTAGTGTAAGCAGGAACTTGACTATAGTGATCTTAGCTACTAGACTGAATGTTACATCGTAGTCTAGTCCATATTGTTGTGAGAACTTGCAGGCTACCAATCGAGCCTTATATCTTTCTACCGAGCCATCAGGACGAGTCTTTATCTTGTAGACTCATCTACATGATGTAGGCTTCACATCCTTGGGTTTAGGTAGTAAGTTCCAAGTTCGATTCTACTTCAGAGCTCGAATTTCTTCCTCATTGCCTTTTGCCATTCCATGCTCAAAGATGCTTTTTCAAATATTGTGGATTGTCTAATGTTATCTTATTCGGTTACCACATTTGCATACTTTGGATTGGACTTGTGTTGTCTAGTTGACCTTCTTAGTTGTTGCCCCAAATCTTCCCGACTTTCTTAAACTTCTTTTGGTGTTATTTCATGTACACCGGTTTGCCATGGGCTTGTAGACGTACTTGGTGTTTTTAGAAAGTTGCGCCCTATTTCTTTTTCTCCTTTTGCAGGCGTTGACTTATTTTCCTACATTTCCTATTCTAAACTTTTAGAATTTGGTGGCAGTGTAGTTGTTGTGCAAACCACCATAATGAAGCTTCATCGAGCACCATGTTTCTTGATGTGTAGCAGCGCCTAGTTGTAGAATTGCGCGCAACATCTCCATCCTTTTTTTAGATTGTTGTATCTTACAAAGAAGTAACGAATCACCTTATTGTCAAACTTGCTTTGCAGATGATCAGGCATGAACACATAACACACACATCAGAAGACTCGAAAGTGACTCATTGTGGGTTTAGTACACCATAACTTCTAAAAGGTTAAAACAACCCTAACTTTGCTTGTGGCAACCTGTTGATAACATGGGCTGTAGTCTTCATACACTCAGCCCAAAAATTACTTGGCACATTTTTAGCATGCAACATGCTTCAACATGTTTTTGCCAAATGACGGTTCTTCCTTTCAGCTATGCCATTATGTTGTGGAGTGCCTGAACATGTTAATTGTCTCTCGATTTTATACTTTCTCACATAATTGGGAACTCATCCGATGTGTACTCTCCGCCATTATTTGTATGCAAACATTTAATTTTCGTTCCTACTTACTTTCAATCTTCTTCTTAAACTCCTTAGATGTATTGACTATTGAGGACTTCTGATTTTTCCTTCAGAAAGTAAACCCATACGTACTTTGAAAATTCGTCATTAAAAGTCATCATGTAGTGCATACCGCTTATTGATGCTTGTGCACCCGAACAAATTTGAGTGGATGAGTTGCAATGGTTCCTTTGCCTTGAACTCTGACTCCTGATAGGGTAGTTGATGAACTTTTCCATAATGGCAACCAACACAGATTGTTTCTCCTTGTATATCCAGGTTGGGTAGACCCTTCAACATTGACTTGCTCATCATCATTTTCAACCTCTGATAGCTAACATGCCTTAACCTTAAGTGCCACAAATCAACAGTTTTACTACGTTGAGTCTTATCTACATATGCTGATTCCGCAAACATCACATAGATAGACTCTAACTTTCGTCACTTCATGATGGGTGTACCTGATGGCTTTAGGATTCAGTACACCTTACCATTTTTCGGTCCGAACACCACGTAATTGCCACATGTTGTTAATTGTGATACTGAAAGAGGTTTTTCTTCATGCCTGGAACATGATAAATGTTCTGCAGTTGAATTTGATTGAGGCTGAAACGGGGAATGAATGCAGCCTCCCTATGTGAGCAATAGGCAATTTCGCACTTGTCAGCAGTTATCACGACCCGATTTCCTTTGTACTTACAGAGGCTTGACAACTTCTCCTTGTCTCTGGTCATATCATTAGAGCAACCTGAGTCAACAATCCAATCTTTGTTGTAGTTGATTTGCTAGTACTTGATCTTCATAGGCCATGGCTACTTCATTTTTGGAGAAGTTTACTTCTTCTTCAGTAAAATTTACACGAGCATTCTGAGTAGTTGCAAAGGATGCTTGGAAGTCTCATTATTTTTTACTACTATCTTGGTGATTGTGAAATGTCACCAAGTTGCCTTCAATTGTCTTCTTCTTTGATTGACAACATATTGCGTAGTGAACTCTCTTGCCGCAGTTGTATCAACCATCATTTCGACCATTATTGCCTTTTGCCTTGCTGAGCTCCCCCTTTCTTGTAACTCATATTTTGAGATTTCTGGGGCCTGTTATCTACTTCTTTATCTTGTTTTACAAAAAATTTCATTTTATATCCACTATTCATTTTATTGAAGAGTGTCTCTTCTTCCTCATTTTTCAAAGAGACACCTGACATTTACTTAGAAAGGTTTTCTTGATTGGCCAATAGACTTTCGAACTCCACAATAAAGGGTTGAGTTGGCCAACCACGAATCACTGTAACAATCCCGGTAAACTCAGGTTTTAGTCCGTGGATAATTTTTTTTTCATCTTATCTTTATTAATTTTTTAGGCAAGGTTGTTTTGAAATTTCACTACATAGATTTTTTATTTAAAAAAAAATTCTCTAATAGACATACCTCATTATCTAGAGTTCATCAATTCATTCTCCATGAACTACAGACGAGCATCATTTGTTCTTGAAAAATAGGGAGGGAAAAATATCCCAGGCTCCTTTGGGTGTGTCTGCATCTTCAATGTGCTGAAGCATCTCATCCTCGATTGTCTTCTTGAGCACATAAAGTGCATTTTTAACTTTAACTTCCCACTTTCTGAATTCAATATCATTCTCCCTTGGCGATGGTGTAGTTTCACTACCACCAACAACTTGCCCACAAGTCTTGTCTGTGCAAATATGACTTTATCCTTGTTTGTCGACTCTTATAATTGTGATGGTTGAGCATTGTAAGCCCGCCAGTTGTGCCAACGAGATCTCCCATCGTGACAAGGTGCAACCTTCTTTGTGCTACCGAGTAAGCTTGGTCTTAGAACAATTTGCTTCACAGTCTCGAACTATGCATGAATGATCTCCAACAAGTAGCGTCTCACCAACGGTCCCTAACCGTGTGTTTTGATACCAAATTGTTAGAAATTGAAGGATAACTTGAACTTATAAAACTCAAAATTTTATTAATCTCTAAAAGATGATACAAATTCACAATCACTCTTGATTAAACTCACATATCACAATTGAGCCTGTTTTGCTTCCATTCCCTCACAACTCAACCCTCTCCCTATTTATATTAGTTCTAAGTTGGCGAGAACTTGAGATTTTTCTTATGAAAGCCTCTAGTGAATTAATTAGATCCAATTTCTCTAGATTTCTCTACAAATATTTTAGGCATTAGTTGCTTTTAGATTCATTATCTTCTATAGATATTATGAGTGGAGTGGGAGACTTGAAATCTCTAGAGAGTACCAGTACCAGAGTCAGTGGTGACTCTCAATGGAGAGAGGAACGAGTTGTTGAGAGCTTGGAGCGGCTAGCCTTGTTTTTATCAATCTAGATAAATTCTATAGTAGATAAGAAATTAGTTGCCTTTTTTAAATTTTAAAATTCAATCAAGAAATTATTTTGTTTGAAGCTAGGGTTTTGCTTGGTCCATTATAAATCCACTGAAAATGAAAATGATTTACTTTGAATTTTTTTTTTCCAAATATTCATTTTCAATGTGCTGAGTGGTGAATGAAAGGCGTATTTACAATAAACTAAAACATGTCAAAAATTAATAATTATTCATTTAAATTTCCATATTCTAATATATGGCACACCGTTACCATAAATTAATGTCAGTGATTGCAGATAAGAAAAGATTTAGGAAATTGCTTTTGGTGATTTGAGTGGTGAAATCAATTTGCTAAAAAGTCTTGCATATATGCTAAGTCTTTCAAATCGATTTTCCATTGAAAAAAACCTTGTCACCTGCCAAGCACCCACAATTAGCAATTTTACCAAATTAATTGCATTTACAATGGATTTGTATTGAACCAAGCTGATGAGAAGGCTAATTTTTTTAAAATCCACAAAGTACTCTATGAGGTCACTATTGCAATATAATTTTTCGTAGTGTTAAAAAGAACAAAATATTTGGTCAAACATTTAGCATATGGTAAATCTGATTCAAGAGTTTATTGAATTGATGAATCTGATAACACTTGATTTATAGGGGATATGCGAGTTGGTTTTCTAGATTGGGTTGATTAAGGTTTAGAATATTTTCTCCAGGAGGCAGAGGTTGCTAGTTAAATCCGATATGTATGTTGAATGCATGTTGTGCAATTACAGTCATTATTAGGTCAATCAAGAGGGCAACAATTCTAGGGAGCCTCGTTTGGGGATTTTTTTATGCCTCTTCGGAGTTCTTTGACACTTTTATGGATTTTTTTGTCCTCCTTCTATGGATGGTGTTTGTGATTGTGTTTTAAAGATAATGGATAAAAAGTGTAAAAAAAAAAAAAAAACCTAAAAAGGATCACAAAAGAGGCCACCAAACAAGGTTCCCTAGACTTCCACATCAAGAGG
Source organism: Berberis thunbergii (assembly GCA_003290165.1). Lineage (NCBI taxonomy): Eukaryota > Viridiplantae > Streptophyta > Magnoliopsida > Ranunculales > Berberidaceae > Berberis > Berberis thunbergii. The sequence goes on along the minus strand of QNQO01000936.1, from coordinate 321,545 downwards.
GAGAACCCTTCATGTGGATGTGTCATCTGAAGAATCAACCAATTTATGCAAAGTAATCGAGATCTGTGTGAAATGGTTTTTTATCTGAGATTTTCATGGTGGAACCCTTTGAGTATTCCTCCCTAAATTGTAGAATTTAGATCAGTCTAACAAGACTTCAAACTCTTGTCTGTAAGTTGATGTTTCAGAATGACCCGTCGGATAACATGAACTGTCTTAAACAACTCATGTGTAGTGTGAAATTGGTGCATAGGTTTATCTTGATCTTTGTATGGAAATGTTCTTAATGTAACTATTTTAATAATGGTGAAATGCTACATTTAGCATGGAACATGCCTGGTTTTTTTATTAGTAAGGCTCCGATTTTTTGACAAAACCCCCCCAATAACTATTTTTTTTTTGAAGTGCTAAAGAACACCATCATTATAAACAAAAAAACACACCACCACCTATCTCCATTTCTTCTCCATCAAGCACCACAACTATTTCGCCACTGCTGGCCGCACCGCTCTTCTTCTATCTTCGTTTTCTTCTTCTTCTCTCTTCCTCTTCTATTCTTCTTCTTCTCTCTTCCAGGCTTTCGCACCACCCTCCTCTCCCTGCCTTCTTCTCTCTTCCTCTTCTTCTATGTTTTTCTTATCTCCTTTGCCCTCGAATGTATCTGCTGGGGAATTTATTCTCATGGAGGACTTTGTGGGGATAGGTTCTTCATTCACGGATGCCTGTGTAAGGGTCAAAATTTTTTGCTCCCATAGAGGTCTCCGCAAGGATGAAACCCATCTTTGTGCAGGTTTATGCTAGGGCAAAGGAGAAAAAAAAACGGAGAAGAAGAGGGTGGGGTGGCTGCTGCTGCTCTGTTTTTGTTGTTGTTCTTGAGAAGGAGGAGAAGAAAAAGATACGAGAAGAAGAGGAAGAGTGGATAAGAAGAGGTGTGGCTGGTGGCGAGGCAGCGCGGTAGGGGTGTTGTTCCTGAGAGAGAAGTGAGGAGAAGAGAGGGTGAGAGGAGGGAGTAAAATTTTGAGATTTGAGTGTTTATATTGGTGGTATCCAAAAGTAGATGATGGTGTCCTTCATAAATGCCAATTTTATAGCTTACTTTGTGATAGTAATAGTACATAATTACTATAGCTTACTTTGTGTATTAACGAAAAAATACATTAGCTAATAAGACAACCCTGTTATTTTACTCATCAAGCTCTCTTGGTTTGAATACAATGCAAAAGTGAAGATCTAAATGCCAATTTTGACATTATGCAAAAGTGATGATCTTGATGTTTTTTTTTTTGAAAATTTCATGACATATAAACATTTTTATAAAATCAGATTAATTTAATAATCTTTCAGGGTTGTTACTGTTTATTTTCAGTCAAATGATCGTTTTTTGCAATTTTTAGATCTCTAATAAATTTTCAAGGAAGAGAACTCATGATCTCAATTATACTAATGAAGTGCGGTACTTTTGTGTTTGCAGGTTTTTGAAGGAAGAAAACTCATATACTAGATCGTATGTCGTCTGAGGACGAGGAACAAGTACAACCACTCAAAAGAGGGCAAGTCGAGAACAGTTTGACTTGTCCTCTATGTTTGGATCTCCTAAAGGACGCTACAACTATTTGTGTCTGCCTCCATACATGTAGGTGTCATGGCTTACATTTATTATTTTTATTGGTTTTTTTTTGTCCGATTCCTTACCAATGACCTAACCAATACTTAGAGTTAACTTTACAGAGTATTATTTGCCAGAGTGGGGCTAGGGAATCGGGTTTTGCAACTATGTTATGCAACCACATCAGAGGAGATTTTTTCAACCTCAAGATACATATAAACACTTTGAGTATTTCATCAATCTTTCAAGATCACACCACGTCACCCTGATTGCAAAAACCTGGTTTCCCAGTATTTTCGTATTTGACATTCTTAGTCTTCAAATTTGTTCTTCCAGTGAACTAACTATTTTCTTATTCCCAGATAAATTTCTGTTGTTAAAACTGCTTAAACTTCTTTGGTTCTGATATAATAATCATTTTGCATTGATGTAATTGGTGCAGTTTGCAAGGATTGCATTTATGCAAAATTTGAGAATGACGAGTCCCATACCTGCCCAATATGCGATGCTGACTTAGGCTCTTGTCCACAAGATACACTCAGGTGACTTTAAACCGTACATGTCTTCCTTTAGTTTCAGTATACAAATGAGGCATATGATCTACTAACTTAAGACATGGAAGTACAAAGAGAGAAAAGTAAGCTAAAGGTTCCAATATCGCAAATTCTGAAAAGTAAGCTTTCATGCATTCTACTTAAGTTGTGTACAGCACGTTGCTGCAGATGCCGCCCTTTGTTGGTACGATATAAATGCATCTTTGCATTTTCCTCTGTGGAAACTGTTACCTGAGATGATCAAAATAAAAATAAAATCCGTTTAGTTACAAAGAGAGATACTATAAAAATGTGTTGGGAACTAATGCTTACCACAAAAATGATGCAACTATATTCAAGGACAAACATGTTTCGACCATGCTAAGTTCAGAGCACTTTCTTCATTTGTTATCAGGTCTCTATTTCATCAAATGATTATTCAATATGGAACAATTGACATTTAAATGTTTCTCTACAGACGTGATATCAATATGGAAAATCTCAGAACGATTCTTCCATCAAAGAATTATTCAAAAGAGCCCCACAGGATAACAAAAACTGTTTATAGAAAAAAGAAAAAATCATTATCATCACCTGCTCCAGTTCGATCTGAGTCATTTATTGAGCCTAAAAGCGGTAGACCAAAAATTGTGGACCAGAAATTAGGCCATGACAAGAATTCCCCTGAAGCCAATAGTGGCCTTGGTTCGACTTCAAACAAATTGTCCAGAGTTTTGAAGAAGGTATTGGTTAATTTAATAATTATATATTCTTTCTAGTTTGTTAAGGAGTTCCATGTGAAATTGATTGAAAGTGCATTACTCAGAAGGTTTCAGGTGACAAGGAACCGCATAGAGTTGTGGAGACTACAACTGGACCTCAGAAACATCTTGATCCTACTTCCAATTTGAAGCAGGAAAACACCTACGATCGGTTTAGTGCTCTTCTAGAAATTGCAAACAATTATGTTGACTCTGAGGATATTGCCATGGCAGGCCTTTCAGCACTCAGCATCGGAAACGATGATAAAAGGGTTGATACAAAGAGTATATCCGGCCCAAACAATAATGATATGTGTTCTCAGAACAGTAGAGCTGAAGGAGAAGCTTTGCACCCTAGCACTCATGCTCTGGAGTCCAATGAGTGCCCAACAGAACAAGGCGTCACAGATTTGCCACCAAATGGATGCAATGAAGATTCTCAAAAGGCACCACATCCGATATGGTTAACTCTGGAAGGCTGCAAAGATAGGTAAGCAAACTGCGTAAATGATCTGTTAGTTCTTTTATTCAACACTAGCTTCCACATAATTAATTCCCCATTCTTTTCAGGAAAGGAAAGTCTTCTGCCCAACCACAGAAGTTTTATGTCAGACTGCCGTAAGTTCATAACATCTTGGACCATCCATAGAATATACTATTACTTAGAAGTTTCAGTTGATGAGTAATTGTTTGAAATTCCTTAAGCTACTTAACACTCATTTCAATGGTTGTACTATGAACCTAACTTTTTATTCTTACACAGAGACCGAAATGTACCAGTGTCTCTTGTGCAGAAATATATAATCCACAAGCTCAATCTGAAACCTGAATTTGATCAGGTATTGATTCTATGGATATTGACATGGTCCATTTGTGGATGTACATGTATAAATATGTTTTCTAGTATTTGAACACGTCTTTTTTTTTTTTACAGGTTGAACTCTCGCTCTGCGGCCAAACACTGATTCCTGAGGTTATGCTGAATAGCCTAGTTGATACTTGGCTCTGCAACTTAGATATGCCAGTAGGAAGTACTTTCACCAGCGAGGAGGCAATGATGCTCTTGACTTATCAGATAAAATAGATAGCAAAACATCTCTTTATGAAGTCGTACATTGGTTGTTTGTAGATTTTTCATTGAGGTTCTATTTGGTGGGATTTCTTAATGAGTTCTTATACAGCCTTAGAGACCAGCATTACTCACTCTCAGTTATAGACAGTTACAGTGAGTTTTGAATTCCATCTTTTCCTGAAAACAATACAGTGTTTTATTATTTATTTCTTCATCAGACATTATCAAGTATTTGATTTTTCTTTGACTTTCAATATTTTTTTTTCTTTCCTTCCGTTATCTTTTACTGGTATTACTAAATCTTATCTCATTTATTAGACATGCTGGACGTTTTGGATCTAAGACAAAGATCCATTATAAAGATGGCTGATATTATATAAGAGTGATCCTGTGTTTCAACTTAGTTTTATAACCACTAGCTGCAAACGTAACCGGGGCGACGAATACAGCCACCACCAAATGGCGGTTGCTTCCTTTTTTGGGTCTTCTTTTAACACCTTCTATGATTCCCTTTGAAGCTTTTTCTGTCCCTTTTAAACATTTCTCTTCGAGAGCCTCCTTGCATATTTTGAAATTTCTTTCTTCAAATTCAAGTTTTTTATGCCAAAATTTTAATTTTGAAAAGTGAAGTTTCCAAAATCAATGGATTAAGCGTTCTACACCTTTTCTTTTGTGAATGAACAGTTCTACATGGCGAGGAAATGGGCGAGGAAACGAGCGAGGAGAGGGAGGTGGCGGGGTGAGAACCGTTCACCTCCCTCGTGATGCGCGCGCAAAAATCAACGGCACACATCCCGATGGAGGTGAACGGTTCCCACCCCGCCACCTCCCTCCCCTCGCTCGTTTCCTCGCCCACTTCCTCGACATTTAGAATTTCTGTTTGTGAATAGAGCTTTTTTCAAAAACTTTCCAAATGCCAACCATTGCATATTTGTGTGGATTTGTGGGGTTGGGGCGTGTAGATAGACAAACTAACTTTCGTTGGTAAATGATCTTGTATTCTAACCTGTTACTTTTTCGAGTGAATTATTTTGGGTGCTTCAGATTATATCCGTGATAATTTAAATGTTTGTATAAAATGTTGAGAAAATTTCCAAGTGAAGGATTTGGTAATGACGAGAGTAACTATTGAAGTCCTTTGAGTGTACTCTTGAAACACTAATTGTTTTAATAGATACCGAAGAGACTTTTAGAAGTTTTCATTCCCTCAAACTCTTAGTCGGAGTTATTGGACCATTGTTTCAACTTTCAAGTTTCTTGAAACATTCAAGAGAACATGTACTATTGAGCTTACATGACCGCTCAGGATTTTTGTGCATTGGAAAAATTCTGAAGTCATTTTTTTTAAAGAAATGTACCCATGAATCAGATAACGCTATGCTATTGCCACTTCTTGTATTGGTATTATTTACTTTATTCATCGGATTTATAGGAATTCATTTTGCCCTCAATCAAGGGGGTGCTCAATTCAATGCCATTTCAGGTCAAGAGATCTTAAAAATCTTTTATTACATAAACACTTGAATATTTCAACTTTAAAATTTGCATATTTACTTGACTTTGTTGTTGAATTTTAGCACATGAATGGCCTAATTATAGGTTGACTTGTTTATTCCATGGTTTAATCTTATTTATGTGCTGAAAGTGCTTTAAGATCATAGACATAGAGTGATATAAATCACTTGTGCATTTTAGGCTATGGGGTTATGACGTAGAAGTGTTCGATGAATTTGACACATAGACCACTAGAATCACATCAAGTCCAAACACTTGTGTTTATATTACCTTGATTAATATTGTGGCCTATACTTCATTTGTGTTACTTGTTAGACTTAAAATTGTAATGTATAGTTATGAAATTCTATTAGTATACCACAAAGGATGCACGAACACAGACACGACACGACACGGCAACTCGGCAATTTCAAAAAATTAGGACTCGGCGACACGGCGAAACAGTCAAACTTTACTTTTTATTAATTTTTATTTTTTATAACTCATATGAACATAAACAACAACTTAAAGCTTAAAATTATTTAATTTTTTTACTTTTGAAACTGGAAGATGAGAGTTTAACAAGAGAGATAAAAAAATTTACAGAGATGTTCATATAGTCAAAATTTATGAGGAGTGTATTTAATTTACAATTTTTTTCAAAATAGTGTTTAATTGTGTAACTAAGAGTAAATTAGTCATCAGAAACAGATAAATCAAATTACAGAGAAATTATATAGCAAAGTGCAACTTTTTGTGTGTATTGTATCTAATTTAGAGCGAGGGAAAAATGACCTTGATGACGCCTAATGTACCATCAAATGAAAATGTCAGTCAAGAACCATCAAATTGAGTACGGTGTGAAGTGGTGCTCTAATTGAAACAACCCCTCTCCCCGATTGAAGGAATCGAAAAATTGGCAATTGCAATTGAGTGCAGTAGAAAAAAAACCCCAAGAAAAAAAGGAAAAAAAAAACACTGGCCGTGTCGAGTCGTGTCCTGGTCATGTTGGAGCCGAGTTGGGGCCATGTCAGTCTTAGTCAACGTGTCTTGACCATTGACCATATGTCGGACGCGAGTCCATGTCCGACACGTATCCAACTCTCGAAACGGAGGTTTTCCGAAGAGTCCGTGCATCCTAATACCACACAACGCTGATTAGGTTTTTCAATGCCACGACCACTAGATATAACACGTTACAAACCTGTAAATGATATCAACTTCTAGTACTCTTCAAGGGTGAGTCGGAATCTGCATTTTAGTCACCTGTTTTGCATGTGTCTGTAACTGCAGGTTCTTTGTTGGTTCATAACCATTACTCCGATACAAAGGTATTACTCACTGTATACCATCATTTGATAATGTTTTGTGCATTTTTTTTTATAAAATTTTTTATGCAAGCAACTGCATATTATTTACAGTTCCACGACAGGGCATAACAGGGATGGTGGCATTCTTTCTTAAAGAGGCGATTACACTGGTTTTAGAGAAAAGGGTGTATGGAATACATCTGCATTCAGATTTTGCAGTAGCCGGTGTAGTTGTATATTCTAGTATCGATAGACTAGCCAGTATTTGTCATTTGGCTTAATTAAACTTGAGAGCCCCTTGTTGAGAGGGAGAAGAAGATACCTACTACCATGCTAAAATGTTGAATGCTGCCAGGTTTTCCTTGTTGAAGGCTTCAAACTTCACTATATGATCCATGGCCAGAAGTTGCCTGTATATTGTAGTTTTTACGGATAGAAATGAAAAGCAAAGGTATATTTCCATCATTATCATCAGGGTGATTAATAAATCACTTGCTTAAAAAGATTTATTTGGAGAGTTTCTCTGACTACCCAGTATCTATTATGTTAGCAATATGAAGAAAATTCAGGTCTTGTTGTTGACGCGGTGGAATAACAGAAATGCCATAGAGCTTTGCGCGGAGAAGAGAGCAGGAACAAAATGATTAGAGAGGAGAAGAAAAAAGATAACACTGCACAAGGATTCCTTTAACAGTTCCACGTGATTTACATAGGCATCAATATAAAGGGCACATAGGCAGGAATATAAAGGGGAGGCAACAAACAAATAACAGACTAGCTGCAGTAATTGAACCATGGTAGGCAGCATGGTGAAATGCAGTTCCCGAATTTAAGTAGTAGCATAAGTATCGAACTTGTTAAATTTTTGAAACACGATGTTGCACATTTTAGTATGATCAAGAAAATATTTGCATATATCCAACATAAAAATGGTGTACTCCCAAATTTTCTATGCACATTTAGTTTTGTTGCGTTTTGGAAGTTCAAAACATTAATGAAATATGGAAGTGTTTGAATTTCATATAGCATAAAGCTCAAGTACTATGAAACAGTTGTTAATTATAAGGGTATGTTCCTGTCTGTCTAAATCGATGGTATAATAGACTAGCTAAATCCCACAGCAGCAAAAACACACTTTTATTAATACCAAAGTGCAGATGGCTTCTACAGACAGTCTGAACTAGAAATCGTGTGTATATTCGAGTGGATGTATGTGCCAATGTATTTATTCAAATTAGGCGACCTATTACCTATTGAAACATGTTTTTCGCTCAGGAGTTCTAAAACTTGTACACTTGAGGTTTGAGACATTCATATTTGAGATGCTCTAACCATCCTGACCACCCTAAATGATGGTGCGGCATGCGCCAACGAAAATACAAAGAACAAACCATTTATTTAGGGGTGTGTCTAATTTGCATTAATTTGGAGGTGGTATGTGGAATTAGACCAAGGGAGTCCGTCTAAAAATCCCCCCCAAAAAACTGAGAAGGGTAAAAAAGACAAGTTATTTCCTTGTCCTTGGCTATATAATATTTTGGTTTATGCAAAAAAACCAAAGAGCAAAGCCTGTCTTGTAACTTAAAAGCTCTGTCTCTCCCTTCTCTGAATTTTGCATGAAAAGTGAACTCTTGGCTACTCAAGTTTCTTGAGACTAAGGTGAGACTAACCCCATCACAGATTGCAAGGCTTCAAATTAGAGCTTTGTTTGATTCACATTTCCTTCATAGTTTTTTATTAGTTAGTGTTGATTTTAAAGTTAAGTTTTCCACTTGAATGCTTCTTGGTCTTGTGTTTGAGAAGTAATGTTCTGTTCATGGAGTTTCCATTGATTTCAGGCTTTGCTGTTTAATCATGTTCAGTTTGTAATCTTGCTTGCAATCTGTAAATTTAGATGGGGTATGGTTTTGCTGAATAATTTGGCAGATATTTGGTTCTTATTGCGTACGAGTCTAGATTGTATGGTTTTATTGTGCCAGAACTGGCAAAAAATTGCCTGTCACAGGTAGATCTATCAAAGCAAAGAAGACTAGTAGTATGTGATAATTGTGTTTACAAGAACTTAAATTCCTTTCAGTTTGTAGATTGATTTTCGGATTTTGTTTCTAACTAAACCGTTCCAGTGATGGTTTTATCAACTTTGTTGGTTCACATGGTACGAGTTTGGAATTTGCATTAACGTAATTGAGGTTTGGCTTTGGTCTAATTGAACCGATATCCTTTCAGAGGGCATCTGATGAATCTGAAAACACTTGATTTACAGGGGATCTGTCTGGTGGTTTTGCTAGATTGGGTTGATTTAGGTTTAAGAGGTTTATCTGGGAGGCGGAGATTACTAGGTAAATCTGATAATCGTGCTGCATGCATGTGAATAGAATTTGCCAATTAGGTTGTCATTATAGATCAATCAAGAGGGTTCGAAGAGAAACCTTCATGCAGATTGAAAGAAATGCACAACTAGTTTTTTGTCAAATTGATTTCAATCATCGACCAATTGATGCAAAGTAACTGAGATTCATGTGAGAAATTTTGATCTGTGAGATTTTCATGATGGAACCATTTGAGTATTCACCCCTAAATTGTAGATCAATATCTATCGAAAATCCTGGCTGTAAGTTGAGAATTTTTTCCAATTAGGCATGAAGGGCTATGATAGTAGGAAATTTTCATTAATATGAAACCGTCTTAAACATCCCATGTATAGGGTGGATCGGTCGGTTTATCCTGATTTTTACCTAGAAATGTTTTCGATGAAAATGGTGAAATGCTGCTTTAGCAAGGATATTTATGTTCTGGTTCTGCTTTAGTAATAGGTTATAACTACTGTAGCTCAGATTTGTGTATTAAAGAAAAAAATGCATTAGAAAAGAGTACTACCTTGTTATTGTTTTTTACCCATCAAACTCTTTTAGTTTGAATATCAATGCAAAAACGAAGATCTATAATCTTTTTATTGCATATTCTGTCAAATTTTTTGTTTCAAAATGCCAATTTTGATATTTTGGTAAATGTAGAGATGATATTGATGAGCATGAGCAAAACCTTTTTTGGTTTTGGGATCTTTTGTGAAATTTTGACATTTTTATAAAATCAGATAAATGTAAAATGTTTATCATTAGTCTTCCAGGGATGTTGCTATTTATCTCCGTCAAGTGAATGATTTTTGCAATTTCTAGGTCTCTAATACATATCTAAGGAAGAAAAATCAAGATCTCAATAATACTAATGAAGGGTGGTACTTTGGTCATTGCAGGTTTTTGAAGGAAGAAAACTCATATACTAGACTATGTCGTCAGAGGATGAGGAACGAGTACAGTCCATCAAAAAAGGACCACTCAAGGACAGCTTCAGTTGTCCTCTTTGTAGCAATCTGCTGAAGGAGGCTACAACTATTCGTGTCTGCCTCCATACATGTAGGTGTTGCAGCTCTTTTTTTTAATTTATTCCTTACGTACTAATCGCCCATGTGATGCTTAGAGCTACCTTAACAGAATCAATAATCTAAAGTGTGATCATCTAGTTCCTTATCCTGTAGTGTCAAGCATTGGTTGTTGGAGTGTGGATCATTGATGTTAGGTGTAATTAGGGAAGGACGAGGGGTAAGGAAATGTTTGGATCAGATACTGAATGTTTTCAGAAAATCAATGAGGAAATGTGATGCAGCAAACAATTCTGTATTGTATCATGTTGCTGGTTGGAGTTCCCCCGCCCCGTAGTTGTAGTTCCTTTTTCTCGTAGTATGCTATAGTAAAACTAAGGAGATGATTCATGATGATTCCAAGCAAAATACCATAGTTAAGCATGATGAATGATAGACAGAGTATCAGAGCAAGATGGTTTTGCTAGATTGGGTTGATTTAAGAGCCAAGTATTGTTGTGCATTATATGATTCACCTCTGTCAAATCACAAAAGTCCTTGAAGCAAAACTCTCAGACATTGTTAAAGCCTGCAAATTAGTTCTTCCAGTGGACTAACTAATTTCTTATTCCAAGATCTGACATCATTTTTACGTGATAATATAAGACAGCTTAAACTTCTTTGGTGCTGATAAAATTTTAATTTTCCATTGATGTAACTGGTGCAGTTTGTAAAGATTGCATTTATGCAAAATTTGAGAATGAGGACACCTATAGCTGCCCGGTATGCAATGCCTACTTAGGCAATTGTCCACAAGATAAACTCAGGTGACTTTTAACCATATATGTCTTCCTTTAATTTCAGCATACTAATGAGGCACATAATCTACTAACTGGTACTCATATATATATATGAACTAGAGATATGGAACACAATTTGTCACAGTGTGCCTGACTCTTCGAGAACCCAATTCCAATTAATGTGGGAAATTCTGAATAAGTATGCTGTCATTGTATTGAAGTTATATAGAGAAAGTGTCTGCAATGGCCGCTCTTGTCTTGACTCTTGAGTAACACTCAAAGCATAACATGAAAACATACCTCTTAATTGGAATGGATACGAATGCTGCTTTGCATTTTCACTCTAGGCAAACCATTAGCCAAGATAATTAAACAAAAAAAAAGTGTGTCTAGTTACAAACAGAGATACTGTAAACTTGCGTCCGAAACTGCTTCTTAAGTTTTTAGCAGCATTTAATCTATTCACCTCATCCATTGCTAATGCTGACCACTAAAAGGATGCAACAAGGATCCTGTTCGTCCATGCTAAGTCTAGAGTTCTTTCTTCATTTGTTATCATGTTTCTATATAATTAAAGGATTGTTCAATATGAAGCGATTCACATCTAAATGTTTCTCTACAGACGTGATAACAATTTGGAAAATCTCAGAATGATGCTTTTACCGATGAATAGTTCACAAGAGCACGAATGCAGGAGGATAACAAAAACTTTTAACAGAGAAAAGAAGAAATCACTGTCATTGCTTGCTCCAGTTCGAGCTGAGACAGTCTTTGAGGCTAGAAGAGGTAGACCGAAATCTGTGGACCAGAAATCAGGCCATAATAGAAAGGCGGTTGGAGCCCATAGTGATCATGGTTCAACTTTGAACAGATTATCCAGAGATTTGAACAAGAAGGTATTGGTTAGTTGAGTAATCACTTTTCATTTCTAGTTTGTTAAAGAGTTCCATGTGAAATTGATGAAAGTGCAATACTCAGGAAGTTTCATGTGAGAAGGAACCGCTTAAAGTTACTCAGACCATAAGTGGACCTCAGAAACATCTTGAGCCTACTTCAAGTTCGAAGCAAGAAAAGCCCTGTGACCAGTTAACTGCTCTTCGTGAAAGTGCAAAGATAACGGTTGACTCTAAGGATGTTGCCACTGTAGGCCTTCCAGTATTCAGCACGGGAAATGATGGTAAAAGGGTTAATACAAGGAATACAAAGAGTATCAGGATGAAAACAAGAGCACGGGAGTTTAGACCCGGTCAAAACAAGAGTGATACATGTTCTCAGAACAGTAGAACTGAAGGAGAAGCTCTGCAGCCGCTTACTTATGCTTTTGAATCCAATGGCCCAGCAGAACAAGGCGTTACAGATTTGAAACTAAATGAATGCCATGAAAACTCTCAAAAGACACCACATCCACTTTGGCTTGCTCTGCATGGCTATAGCGATAGGTAAGCAAACACATCAGTGGGCTGTTATCTGTTATGTCTTTTATTCAACAGTACTAGCTCCTAGTAACTAATTTTACACTCTTTTCAGGAAAGGAAAGTCTTCTGCACAGCAACAGAAGTTTTATATCAAACTCCAGTAAGTTCTTAACCTCTACGACTATGCATAGAATATACTATTACATAGAAGTTTCAGGCGATGAGTAACTTCTTTTGGCTAGTTAGCACTCATTCTCTATGGTTGTACTATGAACCCAACTTTTTATATCAAACTCGAGTAAGTTCTTAGCCTCTATGATTAGCTATAGAATATACTATTACATAGAAGTTTCAGGTGATGAATTAATTATTTGAAATTATTTTGGCTAGTTAACACTCATTCTCTATGGTTGTACTATATGAACCTAACTTTTTATTCTTACGCAGAGACGGAAATGTACCAGTGTCCCTTGTGCAGAAATATTTAGTGAAGAAACTCAATCTGAGGCAAGAATCTGAGGTAAGGATTCTAAGGGCTGACTATGGTCCATTTGTGGATATCCATGTACGAGTTCTAGTATCTGAACACAACATCTTTTCTTCTTCTTTTTTCTTTCTTTTTTTCTTTTTAACAGGTTGAACTCACGCTGTGCGGCCAGACACTGGTTCCTGGAGTTATGTTGAGTAGCCTGGTGGATACTTGGCTCCGCAACTTAGATATGCCTGTAGGAGGTACTTTCAACAGCGAAAACGCTTTGATGGTCTTGGTATATCGAACAAAATAGATAGCAAGGCATCTCTGTTTGAAGTTCATACATGGGCCTGCCCAATTCTATGTCCATGCTTCTCTTTTGATCATATTCGATCAGTCAGTCTCCTAGATTTTTCACTAAAGTTATATTTGGTGGGATTGCTTAATAAGTTCTCGTACAGACTTTAGAATAAGCCCAGCTTCAGCTGACTCTCTTATATAGACAGTTACAGTTCTTTTTGGTTTCTATCTTTACTTGAAAGCTCTCAGAGGCTAACGATGAACAATAGTACTTTTGTTTCCCTTCATTAGACAATATATCATGTACTTGATTTTTCCTTGCCTAAATTTCTTTCTTTTACCTTTCGTCAGTTTTTTTTGGTATTGCTGAATCTTATCTCATTTATTTGACATGCGGAAGACAGAGGTTTTGGTTCTAAGACAAAGAACCAGTATAAAGATGACTCTTTTATAAGAGTTGTGCCAGCAGGTAGTGTACTGTTCACATTCAGTTGTAATGTGTCCGTGGCAACAAGTGCAGTCACCACCAAAAGGGTGTTGCTTAATTATTTCTTTATTTTTCATCTTTTTCGATTTTTTTTAGCACCTTCTATGAATCCCTTTGAAGCTTTTCTATTTCCTTTCTTTAGATTCTTCTATTTCTTTGTTTAGAGAAATTATAGTTCTTTCAATGGTTGCTTCAACCACCTGCGTTCCAATATGGATCAAGGCTCATCAATAATTCTGTACTATGTAGTAGCTACCGAATCCTCATTGACAAGTACAAAATTAATCTAGAGAAAACAAAATCCTTAATTTTCAGAGTAAAGGAGAATAGAGTTACGGATGTCTTACTATTCAAAAATGCTAGTTGACTCCAAGGTCTGAACTGCTTAGAGCATGGGGTACTTTTTTTTTTTTTTTTTTTTTTTTAAAGAAACTCCAATTTATTCAAATAAAAAACCACGCCCGAAGGCTACATGACTGACCCAATAGGGATAACTAAAAAGCCGAAAAACAAAGCCTTACAAAAGATAAGATGCACCAATACAAGCCTAGGCAAGATTAGTCTTTGTACCTTTTGGTTACTGTCCTAGCCCTATTGGATTTTCGGGGACAAATGCTGATATCTTTGGTGTGGCGCCTCTTATTCATCTTTCCGTCTGACATAGCCCTAAAGCCAAATCACTGATCGCTACCTTTGGATCAAGCTCAGATTCTGAGTTGACGTCATCACTATCCTCACTAGAACTTTCGAGTGTACTTAGGTCAAATGTCGGCGGTCGAAGTAACCTATTTCTCTGAACAAAGATATAGTCTGATTCAAATTTCTCCGACTCTTTTATAATCCGGGGAAGTTTTGATAGCATATTCGTCAAAATGTCCCTTTAACCTGAGCAGAGACTGCAAATCATCATCCGGAGAATTCCTACACTTGCTGATTCTGTATAGCATCCCCTAGCTCTGTGCTAGTAGCACCGATAAATGGTTGCAGGGCGCTGGCTGAGGCGAAGCCTCGACCCCTATCTTGGTACCGGGTGTATGCTGGGGCGAGGCCACTTCCACTGCCTTGTTGTTGGGGCGCTGGCTGAGGCGAGACTCTGTTCTCTGGTGTGGTGCATGGCGCAGGCCACGATCCACCGCCATGGTGCATGGCGTTGGCTTGGGCGAGACCATGGCCTCTGGCTTGAGGCAGATCGGTGGCTGAGGAGGAAAGCATGGCCCTCTTGAAGGGTAGAGCACTGGCTTCTGCGACTCTGAAACAGTCTGCCCAATCTGAGTTTCACATGTGAAATCATTCGTCACAGTTGGCGACGCTGCACTTTGAATAGAAGGATTGTCCTTTGTTTCCGGATTTATCTCATCTTCGTGTAGGGGTAACTTTTGTTGTTGTCCAAGAGCATTATCAATTTCTGAAGTTGTATACCCCGCCTCTAGTAGGCATTCCTCCGTAGACTCATGCTGGACCCTGGTTTTAGCATGCTCTAATTTGTGACCCGCTATTTGTAATTCCGCTGTAGGACCTTCATCTTGCTCAATATTCTCCATCAATGCCTCAAAAGAGTTGGACAAACCCACCTTAACTGGGTCAATGGCCACCTGCTTTCTATCCCCGACTTTGTCCGAAATCTCCTCGCCTTTGCTATTTTTTGTTCCACTCACACCCACTTCCGAGTTCGAAGAATTTCCTTTTCTGATCACTGGAACATATTGTTGCCTGGTATTGTTACTTTCGGTCTTTGATTTGGCTACCTTCTCAACATTACCTAGTTCTGAAACCCGGCCATCGCCCTTAATGCCTAGCTTCTTGCGACAAACACTTTCCTGATGCCCGAGCAAGGAACAAAAGTCACAATATTTGAAACCTGGGTACTCAATCTTCTGCCAGAAACCTCTATTATTGGCCCTATCAATCCATACTTTGTTAGGTAATTTGTCCGCCAAAGTCACCTCAACACACAAGCGGGCAAAGCCCGGGCGCGATAAACATCTAGTATGATCATCCATTCTCAAAAAAACACCAAAAGAATTGACAATAGCTTTTAAAATAGGGGGATGAAAAAGATGTAAAGGTAAGTTAGGCAACTCTACCCACAGTGGCACCGAAATCGGATCCTCCTTCAGACTAAAGCCATCATGCCAACGAAATGCTTTGAATCGAACACCACGAATCAAAAAGGAATCCCGCGACAAAACTTTCTTTGCTTCCTCCTCCGATTGAAGACGAACTAACACATGTCGTTGATTGAGTAAGCCGAGCGAAAAATCTCCCAGAATTCCCCAAGTTCTGTGAATCGAATCTCGGATGTCTTCCAATGTTGGGCGGTAACTAGAGAATTTTAAAACGATCACATGTTTTTCCATAAACGCCTCCCCACGGAACTCATCTGTTGCCGTAATGCCAATTGCGGGAGCTCCCTCTTTACGGAATCGAGTTCCTTCTACCTGATCTTCCGCAACTTCGTCCACCAAGATTTTACCCAAAATCTGGGCGAAAGATGGTTTACCCGTTCCTCCGTTACCAGGTCCTCCCGCCGTGGAGGGAGGGATGGTGGCCGGCGGCGCCAACATCGCAGCCAAAAGAGTCTAGCCCTGCATCCAGCGTCAACTGGGAGAGAGACCGCCCGAGAAGACAAAGAGGGACCTCGCCTGAGGAGAGAGACCTCGCCTGAGAAGAGACCTCGCCTGCTGGTAGTCTCGACGGACTGCTCACCTCGACAGACCTGCTCCGTCTTGACAGATCTGCTCCTCGTACCGACAGATCCCGACTGGATGCGCTTAGATCTGGTAATCTCGACCAGATCTGAATCAGCAGCGTGCGGTGTCGGAGAAACCTGCGCCGCCCTTCGATTTGGATCCGAGAGAATGCCACACAAGTGAGGAGTTCGCTTGAGAGATTAAAGAGGTGTGGTGTGGTGTTGGCTCCAAGACCGACCATCAACACCGGTGTCTTTCCCGATTGCTTCCGCTGCGGAGAGCAGAGCGTATCACTCTCTCTGGGTGGAGCAGGTAGATAATGGCTTTGTTGGCAATGTTCTGGCTCATCAGTATACATGCATCCAATAAGACATTTGCTGTATCCTATATCAATAAAATAGTTCTCCTTCAAATAAATTTTGAACTTTGAAAAAATAACAAAAACCTATCCAGCACAGGGTACTTATGTGGAATACAACTTTGAAAACATACCTTGGTCTCTCTGATGATTGAAACATAGGATGATGTTTTCTCTTGGGGGATGTCCTTTGTTCCTTGTTTACAGCCTTACTTGTTTACTTTTCCATCCTGGTAATGACTTTCATGAGGAAGTGCATGGCGCAGCCATAGAGGAGAGACAGTGCTATGGTGTTCAGTATGGAAAATGCTTTAAAAGTTGTTTTCTTAAGAAGAAAGGGCATGCCTTCCTCTGGACCATCATTTTTGTATCCGCCTGGTGGTGCAAACATAGCTGTAAAATTGACTGTTTCAATTGATGAGAGCAACCACAACAAAATCATTTACTTTTTGCATCTCTTCAAGCATAAATATTCTTGTTGCTTATCTATGTTACCTTTTCATGTGCCCCTTGTCTAGTGGATCTCTTTCGAACATCATCTGGGGCTTCTGTCTTGAATTCTAGTATGAACTAGTTTGCAATGCTTCCCAAGCCGTCACCGACATCATTTTCTAAAGAAAGCACAAACCCATGAAAAACCAAACTTGCATTAAAATTAGAAGAGTGCATACCTGGCTTAAAATGTTGAAAGCTGTCATGTTTCTATGTCCAAGTCTGCAATCTAACATCCCTAGCGAGAAGTTTCACTGCAATCTAACAAGTTTTGGGACTAAAGGTGTGTCTGATTTCATGAAAATTTTGCTATAGGAAAACCACAAAAAGAAGAAAGAAATAGAAGAGGAAGTGAGAAAAAGTTCTCTATCTTTAGGCTGAAGATGACTCCTTTTTTTTTGGGCAAAAGATTTTCTTAGCTTCGCCCCACCCCCAAAAGAAAGTATTTTCCATGACTTTGTAACAAACCAAGATGATAGTGATCATCGTAAAATTCATGTTCTTCATGCTTTCTTCCTTTTGGCAAAATTTTCCCTGAATACATACTCTAAAGTTGGAATTTAGCTTAAATAAGGCCTAATCTCCCTTAAAAATATATCTTCAAGAGGGAGGAAATTTGATACAATAGGTCCTAAAATGAATACTAAGGCAGCTTGGTATTTTAACGAATAGCGAATGGGATAATAGCAGAAAAATAAAAGCTAAAGCCAATCACACATATTGCAATGGCAAGTGGTCAGGAATGCTCTAGCACAGCATATGTGCCAGTAAAAAATGCTAGCATCATGGCCAGCACTGGGCATTTGGGGCTGTGACAATATAACAACTGTGTCTGAGGGGCTTCAACATCTAACCTCTCTCCAGAATTTATATATTGGATGCTGTCAAGAATTAGAATTGATGACAAGGGATGATCAAGGGGAGGAGGGTGGTTTTCAGCATCTCATTTCCCTTCAAAGTTTAATGCTTGTTGATTTGCCCAAGTTGAGAGCTCTGACAGAGGGGATGCAACACCTGACTATGCTGAAATCTTTGAGAATATGGAAATGCGAGAATCTGAGAATGCTTTCAGAGTGGCTCCAACACCTCACCTCTCTTCAATCTTTGGATATTGAAAATTGCCATCCCATACGATGTGAGAAAGACAAGGGCAACGACTGGCACCTCATCTCCCACATTCAAAACATCCGTATTATCATGGGGTGAGGCAAAAGTGGATGATTTTCAACATTTGAAGTTTTTAATGCAAACATTGCGACCTAGGATTTTTAACATTGCAGCAATAGAAGTTTTAACTATGGTACATACAATCTCAATACCAATTATGCAAGTATGCAAAGCAAATTGTGGACCTAGGATTTTAGTCTGGGGGCAAATATGAAAAATAGTTATTAGTTCATAATAATTATAGGGGCGAAGCATAATTTTTTCCCAAAATATTAATAAAAGTTACTATCAAAGCACTGTATATAAATTAATCAGTGTATCAATTAAGCAAAATAGACAAATATAAATGCAAAAGCGAAAACTAATAGATATAAAATATAGATAGTTAGAAAACTTAAGCAGAATAAGGTCACACATGATAGCATTGCAGAAGGCAAAAAATCGTATTAACTAGAGTAGATTATTAAAATATAGAATAGTTAAGATAAACATCTAAGTTGAAGCTACAACTACAAAAATCTAAAATTTGTAAATATAATAAGACTCTTATACAATTTTATAGAAAAATGGTTTTTATAAGCCTCAAGTCATGTATAAGTTAGTTAAAGGTATATATTTTCATTGAATTCTATAGTAATTATTTAGATTTTAATTTCAGGTATTTTCTTTGTTATGGGTTCCATGCCACTTGTGAACAAATATATTTATTGTTTACAGTTACATATAAAATTACATTAAAAATAAAAAAAAGTAGGGGCAAGTCATAATGTCAGAAATAGTAATTGTCAATAGCTATAAAGAAAGACTCTGACATCTTGACACCACCAAATCCACTCTTTGACACCGCCACCTCACATTTATGTCTAAAACCACTCCACCCATCTACTCTTTGAAACCACCAATATAAACCAATAATTAAAAATTCTCTCCCCCATTTTCTCCATATTGTTTCCCCACTTCTCTAGAGCAGAGTAGCAGTAGCGGCAATGTCAGCACCCTGCCGCTGGCTGTACTCCCCCTGTCCATTTTTTTTTTTTCCTTTTCTTATCTTCCTCTTCTTTTTTTCTTTTCATACTCTTAGAAACACCAACAAGGACCAAGCCACAACAACCACCCCGCATCTCTAGCTGTCAACTGCACAACCCTTCTCATCCTTTTTTTTCTCCTAAGAATAATTAAAAAGAGACTAAACACAGGAGGACGACAAAACTTTTTGATAAAAAAAAGAAATCGATATCATCACCTGCTCTAGTTCGAGCTGAGACAGTCTTCGAGCCTAGAATTTAGGCCATGATAGAAATTCCCCTGGATCCAATAGTAGAGATATTAGTTTGACTTCAAACAAATTCTCAGGTATTGGTTAGTTAAATAATCATATATCATTTCTAGTTTGTTAAGGAGTTCCATGTGAACATTTGTGTTGTGAGGTTTTCTCCAAAAGACCGCATTACTATTAGGGAGTGGACTACTTCCTTATAAACCTCCATGACAACTCCTCCTTACTTAATGTGGGACTATTCAAGCCAACACTATCACAATAGAGAATTCTCAAACGACACTACATCCAATATGGTTAGCTCTGTAAGGCTGCTAAGATAGTTATGCACAGGTGCATAATGGATATGTTATTTCTTTTATTCAACATTAGCTTCCAAATAACTAATTCTCCACTCTTTTCAGGAAAGGAAAATTTTCTGCCAAACCACAAAAATTTGATGTCAAACTCACGTAAGTTCGTAGCCTCTAGGAACATCTATAGAATATACTATTACTTAGTTTCAATTGATGAGAAATTGTTTGAAATTCATTTTGCAAGTTAACACTCATTTCAATGGTTGTACTATGAACCTAACTTTTTATTCTTACGCAGAGACCGAAACCTACCAATGTCTCTTGTGCATAAATACTTAATCAACAAGCTCAATCTGAAATATGAATGAGGAATTGTTTCTAAGGATTGATATGGTCCATTTGTGGATGTATATATATAAATACGTGTTCTAGTATCTGAACGCAACATTTTTTTTGTTTGTTTTTATAGATTGAACTCAAACTCTGCGGTCAGAGACTAGTTCCAGAAGTGGTGCTGGATAGCATAGCAGATACTTGGTTCTGCAACTTAGATATGCCGGTAGGAATTACTGTCACCACTGAGAAGGCTATGACGCTCTTGACATACCAGACAAAATAGATAGCAAAACATTTCTTTATGATATTCATACATGGGACCGGCCAGTTGTATGTTCACTATGCTCTTTTCATTAAATTGTTGGGTTGTTTCCTAGATTTTTCATTAAGGTTCCATTTGGTGGGATTGCTTTATAAGTTCTTATACAGACTTAGGAATAAGACCAGCTTTGGCTGACTCTCAGTCATAGACAATTTTTTATTTTTTTATTTTATTTTATTTTTTAAATCTTTACTTGAAGCTCTCAATTGTTATCAATGAACAGTTTAGTATTTTATTTTTTCTTTTTCTTCATTGTGAAATTCTAGGGAGCGAGGGAGGCTCCCCACCGCCCACTCCTCGCTCGCTAGACAAACTGTTCTTCATTAGATAGTATCAAGAACTTGGTTTTTCCATGACCTTCAAATTTTTTTTCTTTTACCTTCGTTATTTTTTACTGTATTGCTAAATCTCTCAGTTATCTGACTTGCAGAGGATTGAGGTTTTGGTTCTAAGACAAAGATCCAGTATAAAGATGAATCATATATAAGAGTGTTGTCAATCCTTTGTTTCCAACTTGTTTTATAACCACTAGATAGTGCACATCCAACTGTGAATGTGACCGTGGCAACGAGTAAATGGATGTTGCTTTTATTTATTTATTTTAATTTATTGTTTTCCTGTTAACATGCACCTTCTGTGATTCCCTTTGAAGCATTTATATTTCCTTTCTTGTTTACACCTCTGAAATATTATGTTTGTTATTAAAAAAAATTGGAAGTTATTGAGACTGATATGTTTCACTCCTACAACTTCTAGTTAGAGGTTTCCTCTGCATACCATCATATGTTAGCAAAAGTTCGAAAAAGACATTTACCTCTAGTTAGAGCTTTTCTTTAATAAGAGGTTAGACATCTAACTAAAACAAACATCCTCTTTCTCTTTGTTTAGAGAAGTTATATAGTCCTTAAAAGCGATAAATTTTCAGAGTAAAAGAGGATTTATTTGTTATGAATGTCATAATTAATATTCAAAATCATAGCTGAATGCAAGTTCTCTGAACTGCTTGGAACAGAGTACTTTGGTGATTGACATCAACATAGCATGATGTTTTCTCTTCTAGGATGTCTATTGTTCCTTGTTTATGACCTTCATTGTTTACTTTCTATCTAACTCTTTTCCTTTTCATTCTTAGTCCAACTTTATCTGAAAACCAACCCAATAAAATCGGATGTGGATATAAAATTTTGGACTCGGATGTATTGGATAGGACTGGATTGGATTTTGTGAAATCTCATCCGATAAAAAATTGAATTATATAATTTTATTTCAAAATTTATAAGCTATGGACATCAATATTGAAGATGAATGTGTTTTTGGCCATTTGATCACAATCAATAAAGAAAGGCAAAGATATTTTATATGTTTATTTGATTATATTAAAGTTCTAATACAAAATCAATTGATTTAGGATTGGATTCGGATATTGGTGCACTAATTTGCGAATTAAGATTCCAATTTATATTCTAAGATAAAAAATTTGGATAGGATCAAATTTGGGTTTCAGACAATTCAATTCAAATCAAATTCGTTTACAACCCTAGATACGAGAGTCTGGTATGAATTCAATCCTCGCTGAGAGAGACAAGAGGAATGGCTGGTTGGATGCAAACCGATTATATTACTACATTTATTTATTTATTATTACTTCTTTTAGCCCGACCTCTTTATCTTATTTCCCTTTTATTATTATTATGTGAGTCTTAGAATTCTCCTTGTGAAATTGTTTTTTTTTAAACATTTGGATTCGGGAGTTGGTCATTGTCTCTCTGGATGCAAGGTCACTAAAGTTAGATTGGAATAAGAAAACTTTTGGGTGTCAAATAGGAATAACTAAAAAATAATAGGGACACAAGGAAAATAACCCACTTAAAATGCACTTGTATTAAACAAAACATCAAAGTATGGTCAAACATCATAGGTAAGAATCTGATGATTTCAAATTTATTCATATTTAACAAAGTTTTCTTAAGAATTCAATATTTGTCCTATACAATTCATCAGAGAAGAAATTCATCATAGAAGAATGAATTTTGCCTATTAATAAAAGATGAGTGAGGCTACCTGTCGAGGAAACCAGCGAGGGAGGGAGGGAGGACCCTCCATCCCTCGCTGGTTTCCTTGCTGGTTTCCTCGACAATTAGAATTTCCCATAAAAGATTTCCAATGTTTTACCACTCATTGCCAGCTTTGATCCAGTGGAATTTATTTTATAATGCTAATAGAGTTATTTACCTTCCCTCTTAAGTTGATTTTGAAAGACTTTGCTAGAGGGAAATTATAAGGTTTGAAAATGGTTTAATTTGAAGCTAAAGATAGGTAGAAATTAAAATTTGCTTAAGAGAGATACAAAGGTAATAACAAGATTGGAGCGAGGGTGAGAGGGAACACACTTGTAATTTTGTTTTGAGAATTCAAAAGCTTTGGATGAAATATAATAATTTTGAGCTTTAATTAAGGGTTTGTATGGCTGCACAAAAAATTGATATGAAAATTGAAACTGTTTTCATGAATTCGATTTCCTATCATTAATCGATTTCCTATCATTAAATAGACAACCAAATAATCGATTTTCTTAAGAAAAATGGCTAACCAAACATACCCTAAGTTCAAGATAGGTAGAAATTAAAACTTAGCAAAGCAAAAGAATGTAGTATTGAGAGATACAGATTAAGGTAATAACAAGATTTGGAGTAAAAGTTTGATGGAAAACATATGTAATTTTGTTTTGAAAGTTAAAACGCATTGGGTGAAATACAATAATTTTGAGCTTTTATACTATAAATCTATAACATAAGTACTAAACACAAATAATACGAAACACTGAGTAAGCAGAAATGAAAAGGGTAAATAAGATCAGTAAATTTCTTTTCTTCGGCTTTTGGTTTTGCAAAGCAAAGCCTCTCCACCGTATATATAATGTAAACTTAATAACTTATAGCTCTGCCTCACATACACACACTCTTGTCTGTTTTCTCTGTTTTTGCACGTTAGTGGAGCGTTGGCCTAGCAAGTTTCTTCAGGGTAAAAACTAAACCATCAGTTTTTTTTTTCTTAATCAACAGTTCATCATTGTTGTTTGATCAGTTAGTGTTGATTTTCAAGATACAGTTCTTGATTGTAATGTCTCATGTTATGGTGTTTGATGGATAGATGATATGTTGATTGATTGAGTTCACTTTGTTTGTTGATCTGCAAAGAATGTTTGGTTCATGGTTTTGTTAGAAAATCTGTGTTGTGATTTGTTACTTATTGTGTAGAAGTTGTTGATTGTATGATTTAGTGTACTGGACAGCGAAAATCCATCAATCACTGATAGATCTATCCGAAAAAGGAGGTTTAGTGGTATTTGATGAGTGTCTTTGCAAGAACTTGATGATTTTCTTTGAGTTTGTTCATTGATTTTGCAAAAATTTGATCTGATTCTGTTCCTGACTAACTGATCCAGCAAGGGTTTTATCAAAGTCGCTGGTTCGCATGTTTTTTTGAGTTTGGGATTTTCATGCAGCAGTTTGAGTTGATTTTGGTCTAATCGGGCCAATCTCGTTTCTGAGGGCATCTAATGAATCAGAAAACACTTGATTTGCAGGGGATCGGTCTAGTCAGTTTCGATAGTTTGGTCTGATTTAGGTTTAGGGTGTTTTCTTCCCAGAGGCGGTGGAGGCTGCAAGGTATATCTGATACGCATGCCGCATGCGTGTGAAGAAAATTGCTGAATTGGGTTGTGATTATTAGGTCAATCGAAAGGTTTTGCAAAGTTCCAATGCGGATGCGATACAGATTGAAAGAATTACAGTTAATCTTTGTCAACTTTTTGTTAATAGTTGATCAATTAATGCAAAACAACGGAGATCCTTGTGAAAATTTTGATCTGTGACAACTTCATGATGGATCCTTCGAGTGTTCATCCCTAAATTGTAGAATATTCTACCGCTTTTAGCCGAGCTTTAATCATCCTGTCTGTATGTTGATATGTTTCAGAATGACCCATATGGCATTTGAGAATTTTCCAATCAAGCTAGCATGGATTTTTAACAACATAGATGATTATGAACATGCCATGTATAGGGTGGAGTTGACGCATTGGTTTATTTTGATTAGCCTAGAAATGAAGAAAAGAATTAATTCTTGCATTGGTATGGGGAAAATGTTTTTGATAATACTGAAGTGGCCTGCTTTAGCCACAACAAGTGCATTGTCTGGTTCTGTTTAGTAATTTGTTTTAATAACTGTAGTTTATTTTATTTTTTATATTATTAAGGGAAACAGGGTTTTTTTAATTGGAAAATGCGTCATTTGATAAAACTATTATGTTTTCTGTTGGTATTAAAGATGCAACTCTTTTCATTTCAAGACAATGCAAAAGCTGAATTCCAAATATTTGTTTCAGATTATCAATGTTTTTATTTTGAGTAATTCGGAGATGATGATTAGGATTTTGATTGATGATCATGACCAAAAAAATTTTGTTCTTTGAAACCTTTATGAAATATGAATATTTTTTCATGAGCTAAGAAAGTTGAGGATGCTATAAGTATTCTTCAAGAAATGTTGCTTTCTTCAGTCAGATGATTCTATTTGTAATTTCTTGGTCTCTAATGATTGATTCAAGGAAAAAACTTATCTGAGTGCTAATTCTTTAGTAGTTTTTTGATTGCAGGTTTCTGAGTCTCTGACGGTATATTGATTCGGGTAGTACATTGATAAAAACCATACGATGTCAGAGGAAAATAATCAATCCATCAAGAAAGGGCCAATTGAGGACAAGTTGACTTGTCCTCTGTATTTCAACCTTTCAAGGAAGCTACAACTATTGCTGCATCCCTCCACACTTGTAGGTATTGCGTCTTATGTTTTAGTATGTTTAACAGTAACAAGAATTATGTCTTGCTTGCTTGAATTATATGGGTTACATTGCACATATTCGTTGATATCCATACAATGCTTAGAGCTGGTTAGCATAATAGGGTTAACGATCTAAAGCTTCTACCTCTAATTCCTTACCCTGTCATCTCAGATTGACCCTATCAGAAGTATCAAGCATTTGGTGTTGGAAGGCATAATTGATGCTAGCTGCATTTAGCTAAGAGAAGATAAGTAAGAAAACAGTGTTTGGATGAGACAAGTTTTAAAAAATGAATGAAACAGAGTAGGTAAGGAGATATAATGCATCAGACATTCAATTTGCATTGTATAAAACAAAACAAAAACAAAAACCAAAACCAAAAACCAAAAAATCCTCCAAAAATGTAATCTTGCTGTTCTGAGTCAATAGCTATTTTTTTTTCAGTCTAGTTTACGTGTGCCAGGATGGAAGTCTAATCTAAATGAGCTTTACTGGTGAGTTCGTGCTTTTGTCGAACATTAGGAAGCAACTGACAAATGCTGTTAGCAGATTAATTAGGATGTGGTATGTATCATATATCATGAAAATGAAACTCCTGGACCTACCGACCATTTTCGTAATTCAAGATAATTTTTCTATAATTATTTTCTTTAGTTTATAATATAAGCAGTGTAAAATTCTCTAGTGCCGATAATATAACCTGTTCATCCAAGCAAGTTTATAGAGTTCTTTCTTTGCTTGCTATCAGGTTTCTATTTTATCCAAGGATTGTTCATTATGAAGTGACTGATATTTAAATGTTTGGTATAGCCGAGATAATAATTGGCAGAATCCCAAAATGATGCTTTTACCATTGAATAATTCGAAAGAACCGAAGTTTTTTTGAATTATCCCAAGAGAGCGAGAAAGAAGACTGAAGCATGTGCTCTGCGGCGATTTGACCTAGCCTCTTATTCTTTTAATCTGGGCCGTCCCAACTTCTTGGGAAGGCATCCTCGCCATTGATTCTCGTGGCGGCTCGAGATCGCACGTCCCGCCTAGGTCGTCACGCCGTCCCCACCAGCGCCCCTAGGCCTTTTGCGCTGCCTCGAGGGCCTCTCTGTTCAGCCACGTTTGCTACCCCTTCCTATGTTCAGCCGCCAATGCTGTAACGGTTTTTTTGCCATTTGGTTTTTGACGCAGACCTCATCTTTGGATGTCGGCGCCTCCAGCCGCCATCCCCCCTCCTCGGCGGGGGGGGGGGGCTAGGTAATGGGGGCCCTATGGCAGGTTCGACAAAAACTTTTGCCCAAATCTTGGGTAAAATATTGGTTGATGAAACCCCGGAGACACCGGTGGAAGGCACTCGGTTCCGTAAAAATGGCGGTCCCGCCATTGGTCTTACAGCCACGGATGAAGTGCGGGGCGAAGCATTCATGGAACAACATGTAATTGTTTTGAAGTTTTCTAGCTACCGTCCAACGTTGGAGGACATCCGCGATTCGATTCATCGAACGTGGAGAATTCTTGGCGATTTCTTGCTTGGCTTACTCAACCAAAGGCACGTGTTAGTTCGACTACAATCGGAGGTGGAAGCAAAGAAAGTTCTCTCAAGAGATTCCTTTTTGATTCGTGGAGTTCGGGTCAAAGCCTTCCGGTGGCACGATGGTTTCAGCTTGAAGGAAGACCCGGTCTCGATGCCTTTGTGGGTAGAGCTCCCTAACTTACCCCTTCATTTATTTCATCCCCCTATTTTAAAAACAATTGTGAATTCTTTTGGTGGATTTTTGCGGATGGATGATCACACTCGATGCCTATCGCGCCCGGGTTTTGCCCGTGTTTGCGTGGAGATGTCCTTGACGGAAAAATTACCAAACAGAGTTTGGATTGACAGGGCTAATAACAGAGGTTTCTGGTAGAAGATAGAATATCCGGGTTTCAAATACTGCGACTTTTGCTCTTTGATCGGGCACAAGGAAGAGTTTTGTAGAAAAAAGTTGGGTCTTAAGGGCCGTGGTAGCGGTTCTGATCTACGTAAAGCGGAGAAGACAGTCAAACCCAAAGCCGACGCTACCTATGTCAAAAAACACTACGTACCAATTCTTAAACAAGATAAATTGCATATCTCCGTAGTGGGCACGAGTGGCGCAAAAAATGACATGGGTGCGGAGATCACTGAGGAGAGTCATGAGGATGTTGGGGATAGGCGGCCTATGGCCAGTGACCCGGCCAAGGTGGTTTTGTCCAATAAATTCGAATCTCTTACAAACTGTCTCAATGACGGTGAGGGTGATCATGAGGATAAGCAACTTGTGGGTATGTCAGTAGCTCATGCCAGTGCCGAGGTGGTGCCAGAATCTACGGCGGAATGTCTCAAGGAGGCGGGGTATACTACTTCTGAGATCGAGAAGGTAATTGGACCTCAAGGACAACACTCACAACACGAGCATGGTGACTATTCAAGGGGTAGCGTTTCTCCGGGGACCAATGCGGCAAAGCTGCGAGGTACACCAAATGATTCACATGGTGAAGTCACGAATGGGCAGACTGCTGCTTCAGGGACGCCTTTGCCTAGAGCTGCTCTTCAATTGCTACTCGCTGCATCTGCACCGCACCCAGCAGTGCAAGGTCCCGACACAGGGGCTGTTGGTCCTCAAGGACAGCATTCACATCACGAGAATGGCGGGGGTAGCGTCTCTCCGGGGATCTATGCGACAAAGCCGTGAGGTACGCCGAGTGTTTCAATTGGTAAAGTCACGATTGGGGACACTGTTTCATCAGGGATGCATAAGTCTAGTGAACCTTTCCAGCCAGCTCCTATTTTGATACTTGCTGATTCGGCACCGCACCCAGCAATACAAGGTCCCAACACAGGGGCTACGTCCCAACCTGGCCCCGTCTCCAACCAGGGTGTGCCCCAGGAAGTCCCACAGGTAGTGCCACAGGCCGTCTCCAACCAGGCCGTGCCCCAGGCAACGCCCCAGGTAATGCCACAAGCCGCGTCCCAGGTCGTGTCCCAGACTGTGCTCCAGGCCATGTCACAAACCGCACTCTATCCTGAAACAGGGGACATGCCCCAAGCTGTGCTTTGCCACGAAACAGGGGCCGACGCGGTAGTGTTTCACCCAGCAACCTGCATCAC
Organism: Berberis thunbergii; assembly: GCA_003290165.1. NCBI lineage: Eukaryota > Viridiplantae > Streptophyta > Magnoliopsida > Ranunculales > Berberidaceae > Berberis > Berberis thunbergii. The sequence continues at coordinate 293,036 of QNQO01000936.1, read as the reverse complement.
AGCAGGTGGATTGATTTCAACGACTGTTCTGCCCGCAAATGAAGTCTTACCTGCTGCGTCGTCATCAATGCAGCTTGCATTCCCACAATCCATGAGATTGAGAGTTGATCAGGAGACAGTTATGGATGCTCAGGCTTCACGACTTTACCCCGTGGTCATTGGTCATTTATCGGTCCTCGGGGCAGATGGGGGAAATTTGTATGATGTCGCTGTACATTTGATGAAGGAGGCCCATTTGTTGCGAAAACAGAAAAAAAAAAGTTGAATACTTATTCCCTTGACAGTGCCACAGATGATAGTGATGCGGCGGCGTCGGACTCGGAGTTAGGGCCGGCACCACAAGCTATCCAAGATTTAGCTTTGGGGACTCAGTCCGATGAGAATCTTAAGAAACCAGTCGACTTGGCGGTGCCTACGGGCAACCGTCGTAAGACTAAGAAGGGTAAGCTTTCCACCCGTGTTTAAGATTATAGAAAACCTACTATTTTGGAATGCTCGTGGGGTTGGTAACCAGTCTACAAGAAGACGGTTAAAAAATATGGTTGTGGAACATAAAGTCCGAATACTTATGCTTGCGGAGCCTATGATTGATGCTAATAGACATATGGAGATTGGAAATAAACTCAAGCTTGGTGGATTTGTCTCGAATGAATCTTTTGGCGGCAAGATTTGGCTTCTTTGGGATACCTCTCTTACCCTTTCGGTGGTGGATATGACGGATCAGATCATCCATTGTCAGGTAACAGACTCTGTTTCAAGAATTTTTTTCATATCTTTTGTTTATGCTAAATGCTCTGTGGATGAACGAAGGGATCTCTGGTCAAATATGGTAAATTTTGCTGCAACTCATGATACTCCATGGATGGTCGGTGGAGACTTTAATACATATTTGCATTCGGGCGAAAAGGTGGGGGGAGTGGAGCCATCCCTGGCGAGTATGTCACATTTCTCCGACTGTATTGAAAATAGTGGACTAATTGATTGTGGTTTTTCGGGTCCTCGACTCACCTGGTGCAATAACAGGCGTGGTAGTGAGCGAATTTGGGCCAGACTTGATAGGATTCTTGTTAATTCAGCTTGGTTGACAGTCCTAGGTAATCCTAAAGTGGAGCATCTTTGCAGAACTTTTTCAGATCAGTCTCCGCTGTTGACCTCTATGCCACCACAATCAAAAATTGGTTTTGCCCCCTTTCGCTTCTTAAATATGTGGACGACTCACCCCGATTTTTTGGATCTGATTAAGGACAAGTGGTCGACCGATATGGGTTCCATGCGGCCTATTGACAGAGTGGATGCCAAACTTAAATTGACCCGGTGTGCTCTTATACAGTGGAATAGGACGGTATTTGGGAATGTGTTTAGCAAAATTCGAGCTTTAGAGGATGAAATGCAACAATGGGAAACAATTATTTTGTCGGGTTTCGCATCTATAAGAACTAATGGGCTGAATGTTGCTGCTAACTGGGATGTCAATGCTTGTAGCAATCTGCATCGTTGTCAGGCAGAGTACAGATTAGCTCTCAAGCAGGAGGAGCTCTACTGGATTCAAAAATCAGGTGAAAAGGAGTTCAAGGAGGGGGATGCCTGCACTAAATACTTCTTTGCTTCCACCAAGTCCAAACAAAAGCGACGAGCCATCAATCAGATTACTTTACCGTGCGATAGAATTATTTCTGAACCTGGTGAGATTCTTGATAAAGCCAATGAGTTTTTTGCTACTTTGATGTCTTCTCACGGTGATTGTCTGGTGGATATATATGGAATTGCTATCTTGTATCCCGAAGTTGGTGGATCCTAGTCAATGCGAGCTCTTGGTCAAACGACCTTCCTTGGTGGAAGTGAGAGATGTTGTTTTCGACATTCCCAAAAATAGTGCGCCAGGACCAGATGGCTTTACTGCTGATTTCTTTCAATCTTGTTGAGAGATTTTGAGTATGGATATTTGGAAGGCCGCTATACAATTTTTTGAAGGGGAGACAATGCCGTCGTCCTTTTCGGCGAACTTTATGGCTTTGATTCCTAAAATTGAGAACCCATGTTCCTTTTCAGATTTTCGTCCAATCAGTCTGTGCAATGTGATCTATAAGATTTTCAGTAAAATCCTTTGTAATAGGCTGGTAGATATCTTGCCAAGGTTGATTTCTCAGGAGCAGGGGGCTTTTGTCAAAGGCAGGTTCATTGGTGAAAATATTGGTCTGACACAGGAATTGATTAGAGACATTAACAGGAAGGTTCTTGGAGGTAATGTGGTGCTGAAAATTGATATGGAGAAAGCATATGATAAAATGGAATGGAACTTCTTCCTCGCAGTTCTTAAAAAATTTGGCTTTAATGGTAGAATCTGTCATCTCATCTCCAACTGTATTGCTTTTTGTGGATTTTCGATTCTACTCCAGGGAGCCTACAAAGGCTTTTTCCGATCCACTAGGGGTTTAAGGCAAGGAGACCCTCTCTCACCTTTCCTTTTCATTATTGCCACTGAAGTGTTGAGTAGGGGATTCAAAGCAGCTTTTGAGAATGGCAAAATTGGGTATTATTATACTCCCAAGAATTGCAATCCTATTTCTCACCTTCTGTATGCAGATGACACTTTGATTTTTCTAAATGGCAGGAAGTCTTCAGTTATGGGTTGCATGGAGTTCCTGCAACGATATTGTTCGTACTTAGGGCAGAAAATTAATGCGAGTAAAAGTTGTTTTACTTTGGATGACAAGGCAGCTACGGAGCGCATTGTAGATTTGAAGAGTTGTACATGTTTTCATTTCCGAGTTGCTCCATTGAAGTATTTGGGCGGGCCAATGTTCCAAGGGAGAGTAAAAATCTCATATTTTGAAGATCTAATTACTAAGATTCAGGCTCGTATTCAGGGATGGAAGGCAAAATTGTTATTTCCAGGGGGACGATTAATTTTGATTAAGCATGTCCTTAGTTCAATCGCTATTTATATTCTTAGTACCATGTGTGTACCAAGGGCAGTTTTATCTCGGATTAATAGTCTGAAGGCGGATTTCTTCTGGGGGGATTGTGAAGGCAGACTAAAGAAAAAATGGGTGTTATGGGCTAAAATTTGTTTTCCGCAGGCGGAAGAAGGTTTGGGTGTTAGAGACCTGACGGTTGTGATGGAGGCTTTTCGAATCAAGGCTCTTTGGAGACTTCTTACTTCGGACTCTTTATGGGCTACTTTTATGCGGAGCAAATACTGGCTACGAGGCGTTGCTTTGAATAGTCAACCTGTGAAAAGTTGGTCTTCTCCTTTCTTTAAGGAGATCATGCTTGGGAGGCCTTTTCTTTTGAGGCACTCGTTTTTTAGCATCGGAAGGGGGGATATCAGTTTCTTTGAGGACAACTGGAACATGGTGGCTTCCTTCAGGAGATCGGCGGCTCTGGTTCATCAAGAGTTTTGGCCTTCAATTAGCGAGGTGTCGTTGACAAATTTTGAATTGGTCCATTCAGATCTCAGAAGCTTGGCGCGTGATCTTTTCACTGATAGATTACGTGGTGAGGCCCATGAGGCGGACACGTGTATGTGGGCTCCAAATCATTATGAATTTTTTCCCTTCAGTCGGCCTATGAACTGTTACGGAAACGGGGGAAGGTCAATGCATTAAGTCCAAAGCTTTGGCATGACCTTATTCCTTCCAGAATATCAGTATTTGTTTGGAAGTTACTCCGTAGAGGAGTACCAGTGGATGGGGAGTTATACAGATGTGGTTTGAGTCTAGCCTCTAAATGCCGTTGTTGTAACTCGACAAAGCGAGAATCTTTGAATCATATCTTTCTTGATGGCGAACTGGCGATGCAGGTGTGGAGTCACTTTGACAGGATTTTTGAAGTGCATATACAGCGACCAGCAGAAATCTCAACGGTGCTAGTTATTTGGTTCAAGAGAGCACAACGCAATTCGCAGACATGTGTGTTATTTTTTCTTACTCCTATGTTCATTTTATAGGAAATTTGGAAACAAAGATGCAAATGTGTGTATGAAAATGCCCCCCCAAATCCTGGCTTTGCAATTTTGAACATTAGGCGTCAGCTGCAATTGGCAAATACTTTTATATCCCCCACGCAAGTTAGCAGTAACAAGGCCCCCTTACGGGCTTTGGGGTTGGCTGTGTTACCCGTCCGAAGGAAGTGTGTTAGAATTGTTTATTGATACCCCCTCCCATAGATTTTGTTGCGCTTAATGTGGATGGTTCCTCCCGCAAGGACAAGGCATCCGGCGGTGTGATTATTAGAGATTCTCGGGGTTACGGCGTTGTGGGCAAACAAATATTTTTCGGCGAAGGAACCAACAATAAGGCGAAAATCTTGGCTCTTGTGGAGGGCCTCCGCCTTTGTCTCGCCTGGGGTTTCAAAAATGTTGTAGTCCAAACGGACTCGAAGCTTGTTTATGGCTGGCTTATGGATATTTTGAAAATCCCATGGCATTTGGAGAATGTTTTGAAAGAAATTAAGTTGTTGGCAGCGACAATGACATTAGACTGCTATCATATCTATAGGGAGGCTAATGCGGTGGCGGACGCTTTAGCTGATAGAGCACAACGAGACCATATGACTGTTACTTTCGATGAGACTTATTTTCCTAGGAGATTGGCAGGATTGATTCGGCTTGACAGATTGCATACGACGTACATTCGCCACGGCGATGCGGAGAGGGGAGAAACAGGAAACAGGCAGCTACTTGAATTTTCGGCCATGATTGCAGGTTTTTGTCAGGACCGCAGGCTAGGTCAGCAGCCTATGATACATGACAGCAGGGGCGAAATAGGACTGAGCCTTTTCGGTCCCTCTGCTAACTGTTTTTTAGGCTTTGAAATTGAGGCGAGCTTCGGTTTTGCTTTGGGCTGTGGGACCGCATGATAGTTGACATGCAGGTGTGATGACAGCAATGGATGCCTTTTTGTGCTACAGGCATTTAAGTGACAGAATTGGTGATTGAAAGGTTTTGCATTTATGCTTTTTGTTTTAAGGTTAGTTTAGTAATGCCAGCAGTGACAGCATTTCGGTTATTTCAGCATTGGTGATTGAAATGTTTTGCATTTATGCTTTTTGTTTTAAGGTTTCGGCCTAATTGTTTTGGGTTTTTTTTCACGGGTAAAGTTGTCATGTATCTCCGTATGAATTGTAAATCAATTTTTTTGACAAGTAATAAATGTCTGGCATTTCAGAGGTGCCCACTCCTCACTGGAGGTTTAATTAAAAAAAAAAAAAAAAAAACCCAAGAAGACCAAAAACTTTAGCCAAGAAAAAGAAGAAATCACTATCCTCACTTGTTCCAGTTCAAGCTCAATCGGTCTCTAAAGCCTAGAAGGGGTAGACCGAGATCTGTGGCCCAGAAGTAAGTAGGTCAGAAGTTGCAAGGAACACTTCCCGTGATATAAATGCCGATGAAGTCACTACAGATTGAATGGAAGTTGCAAGGAAAACTTGCATAAATGCCAATGACTATACTAGTGATCAAAGGGAAGTCGCAAGGAAAACTTACCATGACAGAAATGCCAATGAAACCACTAGTGATCAAAGGGAAGTTGCAAGGAAAACTTGCCATGACAGAAATGCCAATGGAGCCAATAGTGATCTTGGTTTGAGCTCGAAGAGATTCTTCAGAGGTTCCAAGAACAAGGTATTGGTTAGTTAAATACTAATGTTATCAGTAATAGTTTGTTAAGGTCTTTCAAACCGCATAAAGTTGCTGAGACTAAAGTTAGACCTCAGAAACATGTTGAGTCTACTTCCAATTCAAATCAAGAAACCCCCTGGCAACGGCCAACTGTTCCTTACAGAAACTGCTAAGAAAACAATTGACTCTAAGGTTGCCACACTAGGCCTTCCAGCATTCGATATCGGAAATGATGATAAAAGTACACAAAGTGTGAGGATGAAAAGAAATGCATGGGAGTTCAAGTCAGCTGAGAACAACAGTGATCTGCGTTTTCAGAACAGTGGGACAGAAGGAGATGCTCTGCAGCGAAGCACTCGTGCTGCTGAGGAATCCCTTGGTGCAGCAGAGCAAAGTGTTACAGATTTGGGACCGAATGAAAGCTATGACAATTCTCTAAAGACACCACATCCTCTTTGGTTAGCTCTGCAAGGCTGTGGTGATAGGCAAGGAAACTAAATAATACATCAGTGATCTGCGATCTGTTTTTCTATTCATTCATTTATTTATTTAGTAATTATTATTCACCTCTAATTTCAAAATAACTATCTCTACACTCTTTGCAGGAAAGGAAAAACTCCTGGAAAACCAAAGAAGTTTCACATCAAAGTCGAGTAAAGTTCATAACCTCTACAAACATATTTTCTTCTAGATTAATACTTATTTTGCTGGCACTGGCCCTCAGTTTTTAGAAATTTAAGGAGTTGAGTAACTGTTTGTGATTCTTTCCGCTAGTTGACACTCATTTCAATGTTCCTACTATAAAAACTAAACTTTTATTCAACAATTTTGTTTCCACCACTAGTTTTTAGAAGATGCTTGTTTAAAGTGGATTCAACAACACTTTTGTTTCCACCCTAGGTTTAAGAGACACCAGGTAGTCTATATCTAGATGCAAATATGAAGGGGGATGATTGCAGCCACCACTAAATGACCATATTGATCACTTTCAAGTGTTACCGTGTTTCACTTTCATCTGTATTTTCTCTTTTGACCTCTCTATGGAACTAATGCGAAAATTCTTTAGTGCACTGGGGGTTAGCCTGGTGCCCACCTATCTCGAGGCAAAATGGACGGTGAGGGTAGCACCAGGCTAAACCCCGGTGCGCTGTAGTAGTGCTCGAACTAATAACATCAGAACCTGTTCTTTAGCACCATGCTGAAAAGGCTAATGCACCACCCTCCTTCATTTTGGTTTCAAATTATGGGTTTTTTCTGTGTAGCCGTTTGCTTGGATGGTGGTCAAAATAACCCCAACCACATGATAAACAAGAGATTAGCCTTCTTTTTGGATTTTCATCCAATACAATCGTCAAGCTATTCTCTAGTATTTTCATTAGTGTTAAAGGGGTGGTATTTTCACCAAAGTCCACTCCCATTATCTATTCAGTTCCCCGCTTTAAGCTTGCTTTAAATCGCGTTTTGAGCCTGCTTGCAAGCTAATGAGGAAATCTTTTAGAGGCTTAGGAAATCTCATCAGTTACATTTTTAATGTCAGTGGAGAATTTCAATTGTATGTTTTTTAATCCATTTTCTCAAATTCTAAATTTTCATGTCCAATGTTTGATTATGAAAAGTGAATTTTCCAGTTTTTGGAAAAATAAAAATTGTAGTGAAAATGCACAATTTTCATAAAATTACTATATCTCTTCAATCCTAACTCGGAATTTTGAAAAGTGAATTTTCCAATTTAAGTGTCCTTCATGTCCAAATGACCATTTATTATTTGGAGGATAGGCCCAATTCCATGTTGTTTAAATCGGTTTTTGGGTTATTTTGAAATTTCAGGTTCTAAGCATGTTGGGCCTCATATATTTTTTTAAATGGACTTTTGTTAGGGGAATCCGGCCCACCTATAAGTTTTGTGTGAAACCCTAATTTTGTCTTAACAAGGAGAAAGTTAATTCGGCCGCTCCATCAAAACCTTTTGCTTTATAGATCACACCATCTCCTCTCCCTAGAATAGAGACCTTGTCAAACATCAATCTTTGCAATTTGATTGGATTGAAGGGTTGGTGGTAATCAACAAGCTAATTACTGTAAGAGTGCGGGGATCAAAAAACTAGTTTTCATTGGTAATGATCTTCAACTAAACTTATTTACATTTTTTTATTGAATTATTTTTGGGTGTTTCCAATGCACATCCCATGGATGTATCTTATTTTCTCAATGTTATGTCTTTAGCTTCATCTCATCTGGTCATTTGGTGGCACCGTTATGGATGGTTGTGTAATTTAAATGTTTTTTATAAAATATGTTTGAGAAAATTCCCAAGTGAACTAATTTGGTAATGAAGAGAGTAAAACTCCTAAAGTCCTTTAGAAGTCCTCTTGAAACACTGGTGTTTAAACAAATGCCCAACAGAATTTAGAAGTTATTGGACCATGCATCTCAATGTAATGATTAAGTGAGGCTTTAATCCATTAGTAGAAGTAGCTTGAAACACTCAAGAGAACATAGAATGTTTGAGCATAGATTAGTTTTCTTGATTGTTGAGGACAATTGTGCATTGTAACACTTTTAAGTCATTTGGGTTTTTTTTTTTTTTTTTTTTTTTTACTCTAAATGTTTGTAGAAATAACCAAAGGTCTTGGAAAAAATTTCGATTAATTTGCATTTGGGTCCTATGATTTTGGATCCCAGGTTTGTCCAGCTTTAAGTATGGGTCTCAAGATCATGTTGACTGTTAGTTCTCCGTCCACTGATTGATTGGAATTTTTTTTTTTGAAATAATGATCGACTTTGGTAAAGATAGATTTAGATTTTAGGTCCCACAATTTATACCAAATTTGCATTTAAGTTTTATATTTGTAACGTAGAGTTGACAATCAATGGGAGTCAACGTGGTCTTGAGATGCAAACTCAAAGTCAGATAAACTTGAAAATTGGAATTCAAACTCAAAATTGGTACAAATTATAAAACCCAAGTGCAAATTAACCCGAAATTTTTATTATGAAATTGCGTATGTTTTCACTTTACTTTATTGTTGAATTTTAACAATATGAATTGCCTAAGGAAAGTTTGAGTTGTTTGTTTCATGGTTTGATAATTGTATGCTCCAATTGCTTTGAGATGGTATGTGCATTTTAGGCTATAGGGTTTTGACATCAAGGTATTTGACAGATTCACTCAGAAACCATTACAAGTCCAATCACTTGGCTTTATACTAATTATTACCATTACCATTACAATCCAATCATTTGGGTTTATGATAATTATTATCATGGCAACAGTTATGGAATTCAATTGATAGTCGCCTTCTCTAAAAACCAAGGATGCACGGACTCGGACTCGGATACGGACACGGACTCGGACACGGATACGACACGGCGACTCGGCAATTTAAAAAAAAATAGGACTCGGCGACTCGGCGACACGGTCAAACTCAATTTTTTAATATATTTTTTTAACATATACATGACTTCAAATGCTTACATGCAAATAAAATGAGTAAAACAAGGAGCAAAAGGCCCAAGGGGCAAAACTAAATTTTGTTAAAAACATGAAAGCAAAAGGCCCAAAAGTTAGTTTGAGGCTTGGTCAAAGATGTTTAGTCCAAGAATAGTTTTAAATGACCCAATTTCAAAAGCCCAATCTCAAGGCCTAAGTTGGGTATTAGGGTTTTTTCTGTTTTGAAAAGAAGACAAGAGTAGCATTAGGGTTTTTTCTGTTTTAAATGACCCAAACTCTTGCTGTTTTGAGAAGAAGACCATTGTTTTGAGAAGATCAGAGTAGAAGAGTCCCTCTCGATCAGTCCCTCCTCTCCTCTCGATCGATCAGTCCCTCCTCTCGACAGATCGATCGAAGAGAAGAAGAAGAGAAGAAGATCAGTCCCTCGGTCCCTCTTCTCGATCGATCAGTCAACAGATCAGTCCCTCCTCTCGATCGATCAGTCCCTCCTCTCGACAGATCGATCGAAGGGAAGAAGAGAAGAAGATCAGTCCTCCTGTCGATCGATCAGTCCCTCTCGATCGATCAGTCCTTCCCCTCGACAGATCGATCGATCGATCGATCCCTCCTCTCGACAGATTCCCTCCTCTCGACAGATCTCTCTCTCAATCTATCGATCGGTCCTTTTCCCTCTCGCCAGATCTCTCTCGATCGATCGGTCCTTCTCCCTCTCCCTCTCGACAGATCTCTCAATCTCCCTCCCTCTCGACAAATCTCTCAATCTCCCTCTCGAGATGTCCATCGATCTGTCCATCGAGATGCCCATCGATATGTCAACGTGTCCAGACCGTGTCCAGACCGTGTCCGGACCCGTCAACATATTTTGACCGTTGACCACGTGTCCAATACGTGTCGAGCGCGTGTCGAACGCGTGTCCGTGTCGGACACGTATTTGACACGCGATACGGAGGTTTTCCGGCGAGTCGGTGCATCCTTGCTAAAAACTTCTTTTCGAGTAGATGAAAGTTTAACATGTTCAAAACCTTTAAACCATAATCAACTGTTGAGGTATGGATCATTCTCCTCCATTATTATTTTGATAGAATCAAAGAACGATAATCAAAATAAACTGAACAGTGATTGAAATGACGAAACAATTTGGAATAACGACTATAAAATAAACAGAAATAACTAATAACAAAATAACTTTTATTCCATCAAAAACTAAATTACAATGATCAACTTAAGCTCATATTTATAACTTAACCTAACTTCTAAAATAAAAACTAATAGAAAACCAATGCCCTAATAATACAATAGAAAACCAATGGCCTAATAATACTAGATTTCTTAATACGCCTAAAATACTATTATTGCTAATATTACTAATATCCTAATTACATCAACCTCCCTGGGTTAAAGAAGTTTGTCCTAAAGCTTGAAACCAAGGAAGTTATAGGAGCACGAACATCAGCAGAATATAAAGTGTCCAAACAAAAGTCGACCTCGTACTGTGCCTTTGTAATTGCTATGAGCCTAAACATGTAAAGCCAAAGGGATCCATTAAATATAAAGCCGCAAAGAAGTCTCCGAGTTGAAGGAGAACCAATTCAATATTTCAATGTAGGGTGTGTCGATTTTTGGAAATGAGCTACAAAATTGACCTAAATTGGATCTGAAAATGTGGTCTATGATGGCACATAACTCAGTCTGTGGTGATGAATAACGTGACCATGATAATTAGAAAAGGCATATCCTTGTGGTCGTGGTCGAGTGGGGAGTAAATAACAAGAGGGGTTAAAGGACTTAAGGGAAAATGTTTGGGCAGGAATTATTTAGCAGGGCCTTGGGACAAAAAATCTCCGTTCTTCGACTGAGGAAGTTAGGGAGGGGACTTCGAAGGAGGACAAGGGTGTTGGAGTTGGGGGTTTCGATTAATGGGGGAGGTCGGTCAGAAGGAAACAGGAGATGGGGATGGCGGAGGTTGTAGGTATCGATCGTCATCTTCAATTTGTTGACTTCGATCAATTGTAACTTGAATGTGGCTCTGGCGATCGATTCAAGGTAAGAGCAGATCGACGGACCTGGATGGCGGACTGTGCATTGACTGCGCTGCCGCCGATGGCATTGGGTATGGGTCCTTGCAGCGCTGTTGGTGACGATGGTGTTACTTGGGTCTTGTCCTTGTCGAAGATCCGGTCTATATTTGTCCTAAATTCAGCGAACTTTGCCTTTATTGGTGCCCTCTCTCCTCAATTCTGCCTTCCATTCTACGAAGAACAGATCCGTCTCTTTCATAAACTCTTTCTCTATCATGATTAGATCATCAAACTTCTCTTTTTCAAACTTTTATGTTTAAATTGAATCAATTAGAACTGTTTGGCTCTAATACGAATCGATGGAATTAAAAAGAATGATAATCGAGGTAACTGAACAAAACAGAATAATTTAAAATAACAATGATAAAATATACAAAATAACTCAAAAAAATAACTTCCATTCCAATGTCCTAATAATACTAGATTTCTTAATATGCTTAAAATATTATTATTGCTATTATTAGTACTATCCTAATTACATCATTTTTAATCTGGAAAAATTACAAAGACTATATCAAACTTCCAATACTCACGCGGTGATTGATTAGAATCTGCAAATCAATGTAATACGAATTCTGTCTGTGCAACTGTAGGTTCCTTATTGCTTCATAACCACTACTTCGACACAATGGTATTGCTGTATGTATACCATCATTTGTTTATGTGTTTTGTTTTCACGGTGCAAGCTGCATATTGTTTACCCGACAGGAAATAACAGGGATGGTGGAAATGTTTCCTTCTTGAAAATATTTCTGCCTCTACAGTATAATTTTCTTTGTAGTACTATGGCATACAGTGGTTTGTCATAAGGCAAGTATTCCACGGTCTTAGAGAGAAGGTTAATGAAATGCAATATCTGCATTCAGATATTGCATTAGCCTGTAAGTTTCCACAGACTAACTAGCCATTTGACTTAAAACTGGAGATCCCCTATATTAGCGACAGGAAGAAAGAGATACCTGCTGTGCTAAAATGTTGAAGGCTTCAGTCTTCACTCTGTGGTCCCTGGTCAGACACTACACTAAATTAGCATTTTTGTAACAATCCAAAAAATATTAACACTTTTGAGCTATAACAATTTACAAAACAATTTTACACATTTTCATAAACAAAGTGATTCAATAATTGTATCACCAGGTTTACAAATGATGCTATTTATGGTGATCTAATTTATTGTATTACTTTTTTTGTGTAACTATTTTTCATTTTGTCGACTAAATTTAGTTTTGACTTGAAATTGTTTGGTGGATTGTAATAGCTTAAAAATGTTATTATATTTTAAGTTGTTACAAATATGCCAATTTGGTGTAGTGATTGTATACTGTATTTTGTTTTACGGGTAGAAGCAAGAAGCAAAGGTGTATTTCCATCAGAATGATTAATACATCCCTTGCTAAAAACATTTATTCGGAGAGGTTATTTGACTACCTAATATATATTATCTCAGCAACGTGAAGGAAATTTCAACCTATGTTGTTGATGCTGTGGAATAACAGAAAAGCCTCAGAGATTTGCTAGGAGAAGAGAAGATGAATGAATAGACAGCAGAAGAAAAAAAGATAGCACTCCACATGGATTCCAGTTCCACGTAATTTACATAGGCAATAATATAAGGGGAGTCCTGTCATCTTTTTTCTTCTTTGTAGGCGACAAATATGTTTGTGAAGTGTTCAATAATAATCACATGTTTCTGTGTATAATGTTTTAAATCTAGTCTCACTCAGTAGTATGATCCCATTTTTCATTGTTTAAAATCTGCCAAACTTTTGAAAATGATGTTGCACATTTTAGCAACTAAGATCATCCCCAATGGCATGCAGCTGGTGATTTCTGTATGATTGCTTGTTTGGTAATGTCGAGTTTTTTGTTTCCTTGGGACTTCTTGATCGTACGTTTGTCTGCATGCATAAATTCCTATTCCATGGAATGTAACACACCCAAAAAGCCCTTTTCAAGAGTGCGAATGTTTTTATTTTATTTTTCAAATTATGGAAGCAAATTCTCTAGCTAGCTAGTTTCTTAAAATGAGTTAAATGCATCTCCAACCTCACTTTGTTCGAAGCTTACAAGTAGGTTTTTTGTTTTTGTTTTTGAAGGGCCAAGTTGGTTTTTAATGTATCCATGAATCATTTAAGTGCATGTGGTATAGTTCAAACCCTGCATTTACCAACTTGAAATTATTGCTTTAGTTCGTCACTGTAAATGCAAATTAATATCTCAACAAAATTTGTAAATACATTTCCCCCATACAAAGTGTTTTATACGGCTTGCTTGGTAATCAATCTTGAGTATGTGAAAATAAATCTCTCTCAATGTCACATCCCCATCACAACCACTGCCACCATCTTCATCACCAACACCATCAATGACTTGCACTGCTAACTACCTACCATACAACACAACCACTACCCAAAGCCACATTAGAACTTTCGCCGCCACCACCACCACCAACAACATCATCACATCATTACCACAACCACAACCACGAACCACCATTAAGTATGACTACCACCAACCACCATCATCACTATTACCTCTACCACTGCCATCACAATTACTTTCCTCCAATAATACCAACCACCATAACAACTATCATCATCTTTTTACAAATTGTTTTTAGGCCTCCTATTGTTAATTCAATCTATGGTAATTCTTAACTAAAATGGAAGAATATAAAGAATTGATTTTCAAAAACCATTTTCTAATGATTACCAAGCATTCCAAATAAAATTTTAATATTATTCGCATTTTTATTGGATTTTTCGTGAACCAAGCTGGCCAATTTATTCTAGTTTAAGTAAAACTTTGGTACTAGTGTTAGGGCTTCTCGAATCTTAAACTTTACCATAGAGTAGTGTACACTAATGTATAAATTTACCTTCTAAATGTATGAAAAATCTATCCTCGAATGGGGTGTATACTAACGTACGTGCACACATATAACATAATCCATTGTTGGACTGTCAAAAGATTTTTATTTTTATTTATTTTTATTTTTAATTAAACCTTCGGAATGGAGGGGCAACTTTGGGATACCAGATCAACCTTTATTAACTTGTAAAAACTTAGCAAACAAAAGGAGGTACGTTAGGACTTCATCCGTAACCATATGCATGAAAATTTTCTTACCAAAGTTGTGCCCTCTTTATCTAACCTTAAGAGAGCTTTCGGTTTACTAGCAAATAATCACTATCAAAAATTTTGGATTGACCTCCTTTTGCGCTAGACCTGCTAAGGCAACTGCCACCGCGTTAACTTCTTGAATAATGTGAACTAAAACCACATCAATATGTTGGGTAACTTCTCTAATTTCATCCCATTCATTGTACAAGAACCAGGGTATTCGATTTTCACAAACAAACCAGCCACAAACAAGTTCAGAATCAGTTTGAACAACAACCTGCGCAATGCCCAAATTTTGACTTTTCAAACCAGCCAATAGCACCAAAACCTCTACCCTATTACTCAAGCCCGACCCAAAATATACCTGTGCTGCCTGTAAACAAGCTCCCTGTGCAACCCAAAATATACCTGTGCTTGCCTGTAAACAAGGTCTTTTGTACATTGCAGAAGTATTCTAGTTCACCTAAAAAAAAACTCGCCTTTACCCACCATCCATGTCGAATTTGATGCCAAAACATGCCACATTTTGAGAAGCTCATTCACAAAAGGTGATGTACGATTTTCACATACCTATGTACACATCAACATACCATCTACCAAATATTTTTGTCTAACAAAGTTCGCCCAAAGAGATGATGAGCTTGTTGGATTCCATAATGCCTTGAGACGAAACGCTTTAAGGACATGCCATAGGTTTCGTATGCCCAGTCCCCCTTCCCTAAAAGGCAAACTCAATTTAGACCAAGCGACCAACTTACATCCGAGTCTACCTTCGCAGTCCCCTAGAAAAAAAATCATCTAGGATTTTCTGACTTTTCAAAATCACCTTTGATGGTATGCACGCTGCACTGATGATGTATACAGGATAGAGTTCAAAACATGTTTAATCAAGACTAACCTCCCACCTCCCACCTGAAGAGAGTAATTTTGCTTTCCATCCTTCCACCCGCCGTCTTATTTCTTCAAAATAAATAATTTTGCAACATTCTTGAAATATTGGAACCCCCAAGTATCTCATGGGTGAAGCTTTAAACTGTAAAACCCGAGTAGGACCTCATTGCCACTACTAGTTCAACTGGTGCCATATTGCCAGAATAAAAGAACTTTTCCCTGCATTGATTTTTTGAACTGAAACCTGGCAATACCTTTCCAAAAACTTCATACATCCCAAGATCGAAGTTTTCTAACCATTTAGAAAGATGAGTTTTGTCATCCACATAAATTTTTTTCAGCCTCTTTTCTTTTTGTCTCCTTCTACCACAATACCCACCTCAATAACTATCTGACTAAAAGCTATTACACCTTGCAGATTTCTTTGAGTTAAACTTTCTTCCACACCACGCTCGACCTGAACTTCCACCTTTTTCAATACCCGAACACCAGACAGCTTTATATCAAGAACGGTTTGAATTTGGGAGTCTTTAAACCCAAGTGCATGTTCGTCAATAACCTATTGTGCCTCATCTAGAAAGCAATATGCTGCCACTATCGATTCCTTCTCTCAACATCAACAGACCCATCGGTTTTATCAGCTTCTATAATATGTTATCCACCACAAACAACCTCCAAGAAGTCCCCAATATCATGCTTTGAAACTTATCAATCGTCCTGATGTTCTAGAATAGTGTTCTCTACACATGACTGAAGCTTCAATCCTGCCAATGCGTTATTGTCCTTTTTCGCCACAGCCAATTCCATTTTTTCTTTTTCCATCGCACTGCTTTTATACCCAAGTTCTTTACAATCATGTTTGAAAAGTCGCACTGTTTCAGGTGAGAGCTTGACTCCAATGTTCGAAGACTTAGGTGGTGGTTTTTTTTTTAAAATGGTTAGAAGCTAACTTCTAACTGGAGTTATAAGTTTTGAATGAGCTCCTGAATGAATTGTTTGTTTTGCTTTTGGATGAGCTGCTGATTAGAAGCTGTAAAATTAAATGGTGTTTATTTTTATATGCTGACTTGAAGTTCTTTTGCATTTTTGCTCACCACCACAACTCCCACCGCCTACTAACATTAACCCCCTTATTCTCCACTTGTTTTTCTCCTCCAAATACCATTGAGATTATTGTCCACCACTACTAGAAACCACTCTACACCCTTACCCCTATTTATACTAGTTCTAAGTTGGTGGAAAACTTGAGATTTTTCTTATAGAAACCTCTAGAGAACCAATTAGATCCACTTTATCTAGATTTCTCTACAAATATCTTAGGCTTTAGTTGCTTCTATATTTATTATCTTCTAGAGATATTATGAGTGGAGTGGGAGACTTGAAGTCTCTATAGAGTACTAGAGTCGGTGGTGACTCTCACTACTCCTCCTCATCACTAGCTCCCTTGAAGTTCATTCAAAGTTATCTTCGAACTTCTTCAAACTTTCTAGTATCGAGTCTTTTGGTGAATATATTTGCCACTTGGTTATCTATCTTGACTGCTTGCATCTTTATCTCTCCTTGAAGTACATTCTCTCTTACGAAGTGGTAGTGGACCTCTACATGCTTTTGTCCTTGCGTGGAACACTGGGTTTTCAGATAATCATATTGCAGAATAATTATCACAACGCAATGGTATTGGATACTCAACTGGTTGGTGCCTTCATTAACTGTACGAGCCAAATACTTTCTGAGTTTCCATATTCGTTGCTCTATACTCGCTTCTGTGGTAAGAGATATAGTTGGTTGTTTCCTGCTACACCAAGTGATTGCTCATGAACCGAGATTGAACACGTACCTGATAGTTGATCTTCGCGTGTCATGATCTCCAACATAGTTAGCATCATTATACCTTGCTCACGTACTGAGATTGAACACGTACCTTACATCCTTCACCCTTTTTATATAAGATACCAAGTTCATTAGTACATTTCACATACCTCAGTATTCCTCGGACAACTTTGAGATGATGCTTCTTTGGCTTCTGCATGAATCAACTTGCTATTCTAAATGCGAAGGCTATGTCTGGCCTGTCAACATCAAGTAGATTTGAGTCCTGACAAGCTGGCGATACATTGTTGTATCTTCCAAGTTTTTGCCTTCTTCGACACATAGCTTGGCATGAGCCTCCATTGGTGTTGAAATTAACTTTCACTCCAGCATCCCACACTTTTTCAAAAGATCTCTAAAATACTTCTACCGGCAAAAGAATAAGCCCGTGTCACTTTGTTCAATCTCAAGCCTTAGGAAGTGTCTTAGTTCTCCCAGTTCCTTTATTTGGAATAAGACCGCCAAGTTTCTTCTTACTATTCAGATTTCTTCTTTGTCATCTCCAGTGACAATCAAAATCATCTACATATACTAGCACTATTGCTAGTTTGCCTTCTTGAGATTTGATAAACAATTCGAATGTGCAACTCAATACCCGCTTTGAACTAAGAACTTCGCTATCTTCCCATATCAGGTTCTTGGTGCTTGCTTCAGTCGATACAATGCCTTCTTTAGCTTGCAGAAATAATTTTGTTGGGTTTTGCTCTCAAACCCTCTAGGCTACTCCATGTATATTTCTCGATCAACTTCTCCATGAAAGAAATGCGTTCTTCACATCCATCTACTATAACTTCCAAGATTTGTTTGCTGCTAGTGCAAGCAGGAACTTGATTATAGTGATCTTAGCTACTAGACTGAATGTTATATTGTAGTCCAGTTCATATTCTTGTGAGAACATGCAGGCTACCAATCCAGCCTTATATCTTTCTATTGAGTCATCAGGACGAGTCTTTATCTTGTAGACCCATCTACATGATATAAGGGCCTCACATCCTTGGGTTTGGGTAGTAAGTTCCAAGTTTGATTCTGCTTTAGAGCTTGAATTTCTACCTCCATTTCCTTTTGACACTCCATGCTCAAAGATGCTTTTTCAAATGTCACGGATTGTCTAATGTTGTCTTATTCGGTTACCACATTTGCATACTTTGGATTGGACTTGTGTTGTCTGGTTGACCTTCTCAGTTGTTTCCCAAAATCTTCCCGACTTTTTTGAACTTCTTTCGGTGTTATTTTATGTACACCGGTTTGCCATGGGCTCGTAGACGTACTTGGTGATTTTGGAAAGTTGTGCCCTATTTCTTTTTCTCCTTTTGCAGATGTTGACTTATTTTCCTGCATTTCCTCCTCTAGACTTTTAGAATCTGGCAGTGGTAGTTGTTGTGCACATCACCATAATGAAGCTTCATCGAGCACCATGTTCCTTGATGTGTAGCAGCGCCTAGTTGTAGGATTGCACACAACATCTCCATCCTTTTTTTAGATTGTTGTATCTTACAAAGATGCAATGAATCACCTTCTTGTTGAACTTGCTTCGCAGATGATCAGGCAGGAACACATAACACACACATCATAAAACTCGGAAGTGACTCATTGTGGGTTTAGTACACCATAACTTCTAAAAGATTGAAACAACCCTAACTTTGCTAGTGACAACCTATTGATAACATGGGCTGCAGTCTTCATACACTCAACCCAAAAACGATTTGGCACATTCTTCGCATGCAACATACTTCAACATGTTTCTGCCAAATGATGGTTTTTCCTTTCAGCTATGCCATTTTATTGTGAAGTGCCTGGACATATTAATTGTCTCTTGATTTTACACTTCCTCATGTAATTGGGAATTCATTCGATGTGTACCCTCAGCCATTATCTGTATGCAGACATTTAATCTTCCTACTTTACTTTCAACCTTCTTATTAAATTCCTTAGATGTATTGAGGACTTCTGATTTTTCCTTCAGAAAGTAAACCCATATGCACCTTGAAAATTTGTCATTAAAAGTCATCATGTGGCGCATACCACTTATTGATGCTTGCTTGATGCACTTGAACAAATTTGAGTGGATGAGTTGCAAATGATCATTTGCCTTGAACTCTGACTCTTGATAGGGTAGTTGATGAGCTTTTCCATAATGGCAACCATCACAGATTGTTTCTCCTTGTATATCCAGGTTGGGTAGACCCTTCAACATTGACATGCTCATAATCATTTTCAACCTCTGATAGCTAACATGCCTTAGCCCCGCGTGCCACAAATCAACAGTTTCATTGCATTAAATCTTATCTACATGTTGATTCCGCAAACATCACGTAGATAGACTCTAACTTTTGTCACTTCATGATGAGTGTACCTGATGGCTTTAGGCTTCGTTACACCTTACCATCTTCCGATAATAGGAACACCATGTAATTGCCAGATGTTGTTAATTGTGAAACTGAAAAGAGGTTTTTCTTCATACTTGGAACATGATAAACATTCTGCAGTTGAATTTGATTGAGGCTAAAGCGGGGAATGAATGCAGCCTCCTTGTGTGAGCAATAGGCAATCTCGCACTTGTCAGTAGTTATCACGACCCGATCTCCTTTGTACTCACAGAGGCTTGACAACTTCTCTTTGTCTCCGATCATATCATTAGAGCAACCTGAGTCAACAATCCAATCTTTGTTGTAGTTGATTGCTAGTACTTGATCTTCATAGGCCATGGCTACTTCATTTTTGGGGAAGTTTACTTCTTTTTCAGTAAAATTTACATGAGCAGTTTGAGTAGTGGGATGCTTGGAAGTCTCATTATACTGTCTTGGTGATTGTGAAATGTCACAAAGTTTCCTTCAGTTTTCTTCTTCTTTGACTAACAATATATTGCGTAGTGAACTCTCTTGTCGCAGTTATAGCAACCATCATTTTGTCGACCATTATTGCCTTTTACCTTGCTGAGCTCCCCCTTTCTTGTAACTCCTCTTTTGAGATTTCTGGGGCCCGTTATCTATTTCTTTATCTTGTTTTACAAAAAATTTCTTTTTATATCAACTATTTATTTTATTGAAGAGTGTCTCTTCTCCCTCATTTTTCAAAGGGACACTTGACATTTACTTAGAGAGGTTTTCTTGATTGGCCAACAAACTTTCGAACTCCACAATAGAGGGTTGAGTTGGCTAACCACAAATCACTGTAACAATCCTCGTAAACTCAGGTTTTAGTCCGTATAACAATAGAAGGTTTGAAATTTCATTACATAGATTTATTATTAATTTTTTTTTCAAATAGACATACCTCATTGTCTAGAGTTCATCAATTTATTCTCCAAGAACTGCAGATGAGCATCATTTGTTCTCGAAAATAGGGATGTAAAAGTATTCTAGGCTCCTTTGGGTGTGTCTGCATCTTCAATGTGCTGAAGCATCTCATCATTGATTGTCTTCTTGAGCACATAAAGTGCATTTTTAACTTTAACTTCCCACTTCCTGAATTCAATATCATTCTTTCTTGGCGATGGTGTAGTTTCACTACTACCAACAACCTGCCCACAAGTCTTGTCTGTGCAAATATGACTTTATCCTTGTCTGCCGACTCTTGTAATTGTGATGGTTGAGCATTGTAAGCCCACCAGTTGTGCCAACGAGATCTCCCATCATGACAAGGTATAACCTTCTTTGTGCTATCGAGTAAGCTTGATCTTAGACCAGTTTGCTTCACAATCTCGAACTATCCACGAATGATCTCCATCAAGTAGCATCTCACCAACGGGCCCTAACCGTGTGCTCTGATACCAAATTGTTAGAAATTGAAAGATAACTTGAACTTATAAAACAAAATTTTTATTGATCTCTAAAAGATGCCACAAATTCACACTTAGTCTTGATTAAACTCACAACTTACAATTGAGCTTGTTATGCTTCCATACCCTCACAACTCAACCCTCCCCCTATTTATATTAGTTTTAAGTTGGTGGAAACTTGAGATTTTTCTTATGGAAGCCTCTATTGAACCAATTAGATCCACTTTCTCTAGATTTCTCTACAAATATCTTAGGCATTAGTTGCTTTTAGATTCATTATCTTCTATAGATATTATGAGTGGAGTGGGAGACTTGAAGTCTCTAGAGCGTACCAGTACTAGAGTCAGTGGTGACTCTCAATGGAGAGAGGAACGAGTTGTTGAGAGCTTGAGCAGCTAGCCTTTTTTTTGTCAATCTAGATAAATTCCATAGTAGATAACAAATTAGTTGCCTTTTTAAAATTCTAAAATTCAATCAAGAAATTATTTTGTTTGAAACTAGGGTTTTGCTTGGTCCATTATAAATCCACTGAAAATGAAAATGATTTATTTTGAATTTTTTTTTCCAAATATTCATTTTCAATGTGCTGGGTGGTGAATGAAAGGCGTATTTACAATAAACTAAAATATGTCAAAAAATTAATAATTATTCATTTAAATTTCCATATTCTAATGTATGGTACACCGTTACCATAAATTAATGTCAGTGATTGCAGATAAGAAAATACCAGATTAAGCAACTTGCTTTTGGTGATTTGAGTGGTGAAATCAATTTGCTAAAAATTCTTGCATATTTGCTAAGTCTTTCAAATCGATTTTCCATTGAAAAAAATCGTGTCACCTGCCAAGCACCCACAATTAGCAATTTTAGCAAATTAATTGCATTTACAATGGATTTATATTGAACCAAGCTGACGAGAACGCTATTTTTGAAAATTCACAAAGTACTCTATGAGGTCGCTATTGCAATATAATTTTTCGTAGTGTTAAAAAGAACAAAATATTTGGTCAAACATTTAGCATATGGTAAATCTGATTCAAGAGTTTATCGAATTGATGAATCTGATAGCACTAGATTTACAGGGGATATGTGAGTTGGTTTTCTAGATTGGGTTGATTTAGGTTTAGGATATTTTCTCCATGAGGCAGAGGTTGCTAGTTAAATCCGATATGTATGTTGCATGCATATTGTACAATTACAGTCATTTTTAGGTCAATCAAGAGGGCAACAATTCTAGGGAGCCTCGTTTGGGGATTTTTTTTGTGCCTCTTCGAAGTTCTTTGACACTTCTATGGATTTTTTTTGCTCCTTCTATGGATGGTGTTTGTGGTTGTGTTTTAAAGAGAATGGATAAAAAGTGTAAAAAAACCTAAAAGAGGTCACAAAAGAGGCCACCAAACAAAGTTCCCTAAACTTACTCATCAAGAAGGTTCTAGGAGAGCCCTTCATGTGGATGTGTCATCTGAAGAATCAACCAATTTATGCAAAGTAATCGAGATAAGTGTGAAATTTTTTTTTTTTATCAGTGAAACTTTTATAATGGAACCCTTTGAGTCTTCCTCCCTAAATTGTTGAATTTAGATGAGTCTAACAAGACTTCAAAATCTTGTCTGTAAGTTGATGTTTCAGAATGACCCGTCAGATAGCATGAATTTTTCAATGAGTCGTGTGTAGTGTGAAATTGGTGCATAGGTTTATCTTGATCTTTGTATGGAATTGTTCTTGATGTAACTCTTTTAATAATGGTGAAATGTTACATTTAGCATGGAACATGCCTGGTTCTTTATTAGTAAGGCTCTGACTTTTTGACAACACCCCAATTTTTTTTTTTTTTGGAAGTGCTAAAGAACATCATCATTATAAACAAAAAAAAAACACACCACCACCTATCTTCTCTCCCTCCATTTCTTCTCCATCAAGCACCACAACTACCACGCCACTGCTGGCTGCATCGCCCTTCTTCTATCTTCGTTCTCTTCTTCTTATCTCTTCCTCTTCTACTCTTCTTCTTCTCTCTTCCAGGAACACCCCACCCTGTCTTTCGCACCACCCTCCCCTCCCCGCCTTCTTATCTCTTCCTCTTCTGCTATGTTTTTCTTATCTCCTTTGCCCTCGCATGTATCTGCTGGGGAATCCATTCTCATGGAAGACTTTGTGGGGATAGGTTCTTCATTCACGGATGCCTGTGTAAGGGTCAAAATTTTTTGCTCTCGTAGAGATCTTCGCGAGGATGAAAACCCATCCTTGCGCAGGTTTGTGCTGGGGCAAAGGAGAGAAAAAAAAAACAGAGAAGAAAAGTGTGGGTGGCTGCTGCTGCTCCATCCTTGTTGTTGTTCTTGAGAAGGAGGAGAATAAGAAGATACACGAAGAAGAGGAAGAGTGGATAAGAAGAGGTGCGGCTTGTGGTGAGGCAGTGCGATAGGGTGTTGTTCCTGAGAGAGAAGTGAGGAGAAGAGAGGGTGAGAGGAGGGAGAGAAAATTTGAGATTTGAGTGTTTATATTGGTGGTATCCAAAAGTAGATGATGGTGTCCTTCATAAAGTAGGGGGTGGTGGTTTTCTTCAGCAAAAATGATGGGGTCAAAAAGTCGGAATCTTTCAGTAATGGTACATAATTACTATAGCTCATTTTGTGTATTAACGAAAAGTACATTAGCTAATAAGACAACCCTGTTATTTTACTCATCAAGCTCTCTTAGTTTGAATACAATGCAAAAGTGAAGATCTAAATGCCAATTTTGATATTATGCAAAATGCAATGATGATGTTGATGATCATGTTTTCTTTTTGAAAATTTCATGACATATAAACATTTTTATTAAATCAGATTAATTTAATAATCTTCCAGGGTAGTTGTTACTGTTTATTTTCAGTCAAATGACCGTATTTTGCAATTTTTAGATTTCTAATAAATTTTCAAGGAAGAGAACTCATGATCTTAATTATACTAATGAAGTGCAGTACTTTGGTGTATGCAGGAAGAAAACTCATATACTAGACCGTATGTCGTCTGAGGATGAGGAACAAGTACAGCCCATCAAAAGAGGGCAAGTCGAGGGCAGTTTGACTTGTCCTCTATGTTTGGATCTCCTAAAGGACGCTACAACTATTTGTGTCTGCCTCCATACATGTAGGTGTCGTGGCTTACATTTATTATTTTTATCGGGTTTTTTTTGTTTGTCCGATTCCTTACCAATGACCTAACCAAGAGTTAGCTATACAGAGTATTATTTGCCAGAGTGAGGTTAGGGAACAGGATTTTGCAACTATGTTATGCAACCAGGATGATGTGCATCATCAAAGGAGATTTTTTCAACCTCAAGATACACATAAACACTTTGAGTATTTCATCATTCTCTCAAGATGACACCACGTCACTTTGGTTGCAAAAACTTGGTTTGCTAGTATTTTCATATTTGCCATTGTATGGTGCACCTCCTTCAGAACACAAAACTCTGTGACATTCTTAAAGTCTTCAAATTTGTTCTTCCAGTGAACTAACTATTTTCTTATTCCCAGATAATTTTCTGATGTTAAAACTGTTTAAACTTCTTTGGTTCTGATATAATAATCATTTCGCATTGATGTAATTGGTGCAGTTTGCAAGGATTGCATTTATGCAAAATTCGAGAATGACAAGTCCCATAACTGCCCAATATGCAATGCTGACTTAGGCTCTTGTCCACAAGAAACACTCAGGTGATTTTAAACCGTATATATATTCCTTTAGTTTCAATATACAAATGAGGCACATGATCTAATAACTTAAGACATGGAAGTATGGAACAACTAAGCCATGGACAACTAAGTTTGCCACAGTGTATCTGATTTGTCAAGTACCTAAAGGTTTCCAATGTCGCAAATTCTGAAAAGTAAGCTTTCATGCATTCTACTCAAGTTGTGTACAGCACATTGCTGCAGATGCCACCCTTTGTTCGTATGATATAAATGCTCCTTCGTATTTTCCTCTACGGAAACTGTTACCCGAGATAAACAAAATAAAAATAAAATTCGTGGAGTTACAAAGAGAGATAATGTGTTGGGAACTGCTTTATAAGTTTTTAGCAGCCTTTAATCTGTTTTCCTCATTCATTACTAATGCTGACCAAAAAAATGATGCAAACATATTCAAGCACAAACATGTTTCGACTAAGTTCAGAACAATTTCTTCATTTGTTATCAGGTTTCTATTTCATTAAATGATTATTCAATATGGAACAATTGACATTTAAATGTTTCTCTACAGACATGATAAAAATATGGAAAATCTCAGAACGATGCTTCTATCAAAGAATTATTCAAAAGAGCCCCACAGGATAACAAAAACTGTTTATAGAAAAAAGAAAAAATCACTATCATCACCTGCTCCAGTTCAATCTGAATCATTTATTGAGTCTAAAAGCTGCAGACCGAAAATTGTGGACCAGAAATTAGGCCATGACAAGAATTCCCCTGAAGCCAATAGTGGCCTTGGTTCGACTTCAAACAAATTGTCCAGAGTTTTGAAGAAGGTATTGGTTAATTTAATAATCATATATTCTTCTAGTTTGTTAAGGAGTTCCATGTGAAATTGATTGGAAGTGCATTACTCAGAAGGTTTCAGGTGACAAGGAACCGCTTAGAGTTGTGGAGACTACAACTGGACCTTTGAAACATTTTGAGCCTACTTCCAATTTGAAGCAGGAAAACACCTATGATCGGTTTAGTGCTCTTCTAGAAATTGCAAACAATTATGTTGACTCTGAGGATATTGCCATGGTAGGCCTTCCAACACTCAGCATCGGAAACGATGATAAAAGGGTTGATACAAAGAGTATATCCAGCCAAAATAATAATGATAAGTGTTCTCAGAACAGTAGAGCTGAAGGAGAAGCTTTGCACCCTAGCACTCATGCTCTGGAGTCCAATGAGCGCCCAACAGAACAAGGCATCACAGATTTGCCACCAAATAGATGCAATGAAGATTCTCAAAAGGCACGACATCCAATATGGTTAGCTCTGGAAGGCTGCAAAGATAGGTAAGCAAACTGCGTAATAGATCTGTTAGTTCTTTTATTCAACACTAGCTTCCACATAATTAATTCCCCATTCTTTTCAGGAAAGGAAAGTCTTCTGCCCAACCACAGAAGTTTTATATCAGACTGCCGTAAGTTCATAACATCTTGGACCATCCATAGAATATACTATTACATAGAAGTTTCAGTTGATGAGTAATTGTTGAAATTCCTTAAGCTACTTAACACTCATTTCAATGGTTGTGCTATGAACCTAACTTTTTATTCTTACACAGAGACCGAAATGTACCAGTGTCTCTTGTGCAGAAATATATAATCACAAGCTCAATCTGAAACCTGATTTGATCAGGTATTGATTCTATGGATATTGACATGGTCCATTTGTGGATGTACATGTATAAATATGTTTTCTAGTATTTGAACACGTCTTTTTTTTTTTTTTTTTACAGGTTGAACTCTCGCTCTGCGGCCAAACACTGATTCCTGAGTTATGCTGAATAGCCTAGTTGATACTTGGCTCTGCAACTTAGATATGCCAGTAGGAAGTACTTTCACCAGCGAGGAGGCAATGATGCTCTTGACTTATCAGATAAAATAGATAGCAAAACATCTCTTTATGAAGTCGTACATCGTTGTTTGCTAGATTTTCATTGTGGTTTGTTTGGTGGGATTTCTTAATAATTCTTATACAGCCTTAGACCAACTTTAGCTGACTCTCTGTTATAGACAGTTACAGTGATTTTTGGCTTCCTTCTTTTTCTGAAAACAATACAATGCTTTTATTTATTTATTTCTTCATTGGACATTATCAAGTATTTGATTTTTCTTTGACCTTTAATATATTTTTTCTTACCTTCCGTTTCTTCTATTGGTATTACTAATCTTATCTCATTTATTTGACATGCTGGAGATTTTGGATCTAAGACAAAGATCCATTATAAAGATGGCTGATATTATATAAGAGTGATCCTGTGTTTCAACTTAGTTTTATAACCACTAGCTGCAAACGTAACCGGGGCAACGAGTACAACCACCACCAAATGGCCGTTGATTCCTTTTTTTGGGTCTTCTTTTAACACCTTCTATGATTCCCTTTGAAGCTTTTTTTTTGTCCTGACGTCGGGCGGAATAACGATTATCCTGCAGGCTAGTTCTAACAGATAATTCACAAGGAAGAACACAAGAGAATTGCCCAAAACACAGAGAATAATTCTAATGTTCAATTAAATATATCAAAATCAAATGTCTCTTCTAAATCAGCCCCACAAGCCGGGCTTTATAGATAAAACTCATTAATATTGGAATTTTACCAAAAATGACACACCCCAATAATCATGCTAAAACAAAATACATAATGAAAGAAATAATCTGCCAAAAATCTGACCCAAATCGGGTTCAGAATCCCTTCCTAAACTATAATTGAAATATTACTATAAACGGAAAAAAAAAACAACTAAAATTAACAAGCAGTCTATTCCTAAAAGAAAATAATGCCTAATCCTAAAAGGAAATTAAAAGACTCTTAATTAAGTTGAAAGAGTACGAATAAATTATTTAGTAAATAACTTTCAGAGAAAATTAGGAACCCTAGAAACACAAATTAGGAACCTAGAAACCCAAATTTAGGAAACCTAGAAACCCTCCTACATCAGTTGCCCGGATTGGAAAGAACTCGTCATCGAGTTCAAAACAGCGTCATCAAAATCCTTCTGGCGGCAGTCCAGGAGGAAGATCCTCTGGTATCAGGTAAGAAAACTCTGCTAATTGCTACAGCCTCTACTGGTAATCTGAATTCACGTCTGCAGGGGCTAGAAAATTGGTGGATGACATCACAACACTGGTGTAGGTGGAATTCATCTCTGCATAGACACGAATCCCCAAAAAAGCTGCTGATGGATTGTGGTGGCTTTGAATAAGTCTCGGTGTGCAAATATCCAAACTGTTTTGAAAAACAATTTTATCCCACTGAAAAATCGCTTCGTATTTCGTGCGTCTTAGTCCCCGCGAGCCGCGAGCTTCCTCTTCCTGGTTCTCTTCCGCTCCTCGCGACGTCTTCTTCCTCCAACTGACTTTGGTGAACCTGCAAGTGAGAGGAAACAACAAGAAAGAGAGAAGACGAGAGGGAAGAGAACAGGAGCGGTGCTTCCTGTTTTGTTGCTCTTGTCTGCTCCGGTTGTGCGAGCTGTTTGTTTGGCGGTGGAACGGTGGTCGAGAGAGAGGGAAACATGAAAGAAGACGAGTGGCAGAGAGAAGAATAGGAGCCAGTGGAGCTCTGTCGCGAGGTGGAAAGGTGGTGGCGGCTCTGTCGCAAGATGGAAAACTTACCGCAGGATATCCAAGCAAACGCATGTAAATATAGACAGTGACAATATATTCTGCCTCTCCCAACTTTTGATAAAACCAAGGAGAAGGGCACTTTCCCTTTCCCATTGTAGTCTGGAACATCCACTAGCTGATACTCGTAGCAAAATCCAGGATTAGCGATGTGGAAGATCACCTCCTCCCTATCAGTTTCTTTGTGCACTTCACCGTCTTCAATAACAACTCCAATATCTCATTCTGCAAACCATCTTGCTTCAACAATATCCATTCTTCATCATTGTCATATACATGCTCTCCAAACTCTTTAGTTTCGTCTACCACGTCTCCTCAAGCTCCTCATTCTCATACACAGGCTCTCCATGCTCTCATAATCGAGCATGATTGTGAACGGGTTTTTTAAACTAGATCATAATCATGATCTTCCATATCACGATTACCGAAATCCTGCACCGTTAGACGCCGCGGTTAACTCTGCAATTTGCCTCTGTAAAATCCTCAATCATCACATTCCTTATGCTACAATCACGGTAAGGGCTTCCTCATTCGGAACTTGCCCGCCGATGACCACGGACCACCAGCCATAGAAATTGATGAAATCTCACCCCAAGAAGATGTTGAAGCTCTGATACCAACTGACGATGGGCAAAATAACGATTATCCTGCAGGCTAGTCTAACAGATAATTCACAAGAAGAATACAAGAGAATTTTCAAAAATACAGAGAAATAACTCTAATGTTCAATTAAAATTATCAAAATCAAAGGTCTCTTCTAAATCAGCCTACAAGCCGAGTTTTATAGCTAAAACTCATCAATATTGGAATTTTACCAAAAATGGCAACACCCCAATAATCATGCTAAAATAAGTACGTAATAAAAGAAATAATCTGCCAAAAATCTGGCCCAAATTGAGTTCAGAATCACTTCCTAAACTATAATTGAAATATTACTATAAAGGGAAAAAAAACCTATTAAAATTAAAAAACAGTTTATTCCTAAAAGAAAATAATGTCTAATTCTAAAAGGAAACTAAAAGACTCCTAATTAAATTGAAAGAGTACGAATAAGTTATTTAGTAAATAATTTTGAGAGCAAATTAGTAACCCTAGAAACCCAAATTTAAGAACCCTAGAAACCTTACTGCACCATGTCCCTTTTAAACATTTCTCTTCAAGAGTCTCCTTGCATGTTTTGAAATTTCTTTCTTCAAAGTCAGTTTTTAATGCCAAAAATTTAATTTTGAAGAGTGAAGTTTCAAAAATCAATGGATTAAGTGTTCTACACTTTTTATTTTGTGAATAGAGCAATTTTTCAAAAACTATCACTACACCAAATTGACACTTTTGTAACAACTCTCAAAACAATATCACTTTTGAGATGTTACAATCCACCAAACAATTTCAAATCAAAACTAAATTTAGTCAAAAAATTGAAAAACATTAACACAAAAAAATGATACAATAAATTGGATCACCATGAATAGTATCACTTTTATAACCATACTCTTCATGGTGATACTATTATTGTATCATTTTGTTTGTGAAAATGTGTAAAGTTGTTAGGTGAATTGTTACACTTCAAAAGTGATACTGTTTTAGGGGTTGTTACAAAAATGTCAATATGATGTAGTGTCTTCAAATGCCAACCATTGCATATTTGTGTGGATTTGTGGGGTTGGTGTCTGTATACAGATAGACAAACTAATTTTCGTTGGTAAATGATCTTGTATTCAAACCTGTTACTTTTTGGAGTGAATTATTTTGGGTGCTTCAGATTATATCTGTGGGATTTTTCTAGTTTTTCCCATGTTATATCTTTGTCTCAATCCCATCTAATTTTAGTTGATAATTTAAATGTTTGTATAAAATGTTGAAAAAATTTCCAAGTGAAGGATTTGGTAATGACGAGAGTAACTCTTGAAGTCCTTTGAGTGTACTCTTGAAACACTCTAATTGTTTTAATAGATACCAAAGAGAGTTTAAAAGTTTTCATTCCCTCGATCTCTTAGTCGGAGTTATTGGACCATTGATTTAATGCAATGATTGAGACCTAAATCCATTGTTTCAAGTTTCTTGAACCTTTCAAGAGAACATGCACTATTGTGCTTACATGACTGCTCAGAACATTTGTACATTGGACAATTTTCTGCATGGGCGGGTGTCACGGACTAGTAATCCGTGCGGCACTAGCTATCCAATTCACTAGTAAGCCTATGAGTAGTTACTTTGACGGGCACAAATATTAACTTGAGAATGCACAATATCAATCTGTAGACAATATAACAATGCACAATAGTCAGTAAAAGCTCTCATTCACATTCAATACAATGGGGAGGAACGTTCGGAAGGACGTTGCTCAAGACTAGTTCGATGCTATCGATCGATGGAAATACAAGTTTGAAGTTGAAAAGCAATGCAAAGAAAACAATAAAAATGCTAGCGGTACAGTCTGGCCCGACTATGCAATGGAGGCAACACGTCCTCACAGTCAAGAGCTCAAACCTTCCCCCTATAATATAGATGCTAAGCATTTGGGCACTTTTCAAAAGGGAACATTGAGTTTTGAGACCATTAGGAAGGCCTCTGACCTTGAGTCCTGACACTCTCCCACACTCAATTCGCTGACGCCCTCGCAGCGAACTTTTCCAAGTACTCTTCCAGCTTTGAGAGGTATGGCAGTAGATGCTCGACTGGCTCCCAACTGATCTCTGAAGGAGGTTCATCCTGCCACTTGACCAAATACTCTCTATCCGGGCCTGTGTTGTTGATGAGACGGTCAGCTAAGATTTCTTCCACTTCTCGATCTGGCTTAGTAGGATGCTTAGGCAATGCTCGGGTAGATACATTTCTTGTGGGATCAGCGGCATCGGCATGGTAGGACTTCAAGTTACTTGCATGGAAGACAGGATGGGTGAAGCGGAGCCAATGTGGTAACTTGACGCGATAGGAGACTTTGCCTACTTTCTCAATAATCTGTACCGGTCCCTCATACTTGCGAAACAATTGTTGTGTGCTCTAGCCGTCCGTTTATACTTGTTGAACATATCTAACTTCACCAATACCAAGTCCCCGACTTCAAAAGGATCGATTCGTCGTTCTTGTCCCCATTTCTTCATGTGACGGGAGGCTTTCTCAAGATAGGCTCGAGCAACTTCAATGTTTTTCTGCCAGGCTTTGACAAATTCAAGAGCTCTTGGGCTGGGTCCTTGGTATCCGGTCAGCACTGTATGTGGTGTCAATGGTTGCTGACCGGTGACTAACTGAAAGGGGCTGGAGTGAGTAGCTGAGCTCTTTTGTAAGTTGAAACAGAATTGTGCAACATCAAGTAGTCCCACCCAATTTTTCTGGTTTGCACTTACAAAATGACGAAGGTATTCTTCAAGCATAGAGTTAAAGCGCTCAGTCTGTCCGTCGGATTGGGGATGTTGGCTTGTTGACATATTAAGTTTGGATCCCAAGAGCTTGAACAACTCCTTCCAGAACTTTCCTGTGAAGCGAGCATCACGGTCGCTAACAATGTTTTCGGGCAGTCCCCAATACTTACGACATGCTTGAGGAACAATTGCGCCGTATCTTCGGCTGTGCAAGTCAGTCCGGTTGGCACAAATGTCACATACTTTGAGAATCGGTCACAACTACAAGGATACTTCTGAAATCCTCCACTTTCGGTAACCCCGTAATGAAGTCCATGGAAACACTTTCCCAAGGACGAGTTGGAACAGGCAGTCTAGTAAGCCTACTGGTCGATCTCTTTCAACCTTATCTTGCTGGCAAATAAGGCAGGTTCGAACATAGGCCATTACATCCTCCTGTATCTGCGGCCAATAGTACCCCCTCTCTAGCAATGCAAGTGTTCGTCTCCAACCTGGATGTCCCGCCCAATGGGTGTCATGGCATTCTCTCAAAAGTTCTTTCCTCAGACCAGAAGTTCTCGGAACATAGAGGCGATTACCAGTTGTGAGTATTGCTCCATCTTTTATCCAGAACCGTCGAGTTTTGCCCTGCTTGATCAACTCTGTAATCGCCTTCGCTTGTGGATCTGTCTGTAGGCCTACTTTGATCTTCTCCAAGATGGTGTGACTCGGACCAGTATGGGTTAGCACTGCAAGGTCTGCCCTTCTACTGAGTGCATCAGCTACATTGTTAGTGCGCCCTGGCTTGTATTCCAATACTAAGTCAAATTCTGCTAATTTTTCCTGCCATCGAGATTGCTTGGAGGTTAGCATCTTCTGAGTAAGAAATGGCTTGCTGCAGCATTATCCGTTTTAACAAGACTTGAGATCCCAAGAGGTAGTGTCTCCACACCCGTAAACAATGTACAATGGCTAGCAATTCCTTTTCCTGAGCTGAGTAACGAGACTCTGTATCATTCAACTTTCGACTCTCATATGCTACCGGGTGACCATCTTGAAGTAAAACTCCCCCTAAGGCATAATCAGATGCATCTGTTTGTACTTCAAAGGGCTTGTGATGTCTGGCAAGGCCAATACTGGATCTTTCATCACGGCCATTTCAAGTCTTGGAATGAAGCTTCACACTGCCTATCCCATTCCCATGTTCGGTCTTGTTTCAACAAATTTGTTAGGGCAACAGCTCTTAGAGTAGTCCCTTATGAAGCGACGATAATAGTTTGCGAGTCCAAGGAAAGAACGTAGTTGAGACACGTTCTTAGGAGAGTTCCAATCATGGATTGCCTTGACTTTCTCCATGTCCATCCGAATCTTGCCATTGCCAATAACATGACCCAAGAAATTGATCTGGGTCTGGCCGAATGAGCACTTTTCCTTCTTGACAAAGAGATGATTATCCCTAAGGATTTGGAACACTTCTCGCAAATGATGTAGGTGTTCTTCTATAGTCCCACTATAAACCACAATGTCGTCAAGATAGACAACCACAGACTTGTCCAGAAGGTGACGGAACAAGGCCATTCATAAGGGTGCAAAATGTAGCTGGAGCATTGGTCAAGCCGAAGGGCATTACTAGGAACTCATATGACCCATATCTAGTAGAACAAGCAGTTTTGGGTTCGTCACCAGCAGCAATGCGGACCTGATGGTAACCTGATCTCAAGTCGAGTTTTGTGAAGTATCTGGCGGATCCAAGTTGGTCGAATAAATCTGCAATGAGCGGCAGCGGGTATTTGTTCTTTATAGTGACTTTGTTCAAGGCTCTATAATCAACACAAAGGCGAAGACTGCCATCATGTTTCCGCTGAAAAAGAACAGGTGCCCCATAAGGTGCTTTAGAGGGCCGAATGAATCCCGACTCCAACAAGCCATCTAGTTGTGTTCTCAATTCGGTCAGCTCTGGAGGGCTCATGCGATATGGACTACGTGCGGGTGGCTTGGCACCAGGGACTAACTCAATTTCGTGATCAATGAGCCTTCTGGGAGGTAGATTCTTTGGCAATTCATTCGGCATCACTTCGCTGAAGTCAGCAATAACTTGGGCAACTTCCTCAGGGATTTTGCTAGTATCATCTTCCATCTCTAGCTTTGCCACAGCTAAGTATGTATCTTCTCCTTTGGCCAAGCCTCTTGACTTGGAGCGCCGACAATATTCTATCATGAGTTGTTGGTCGAATTGAGGTTGGTACAATGCGTAGTCTGGGTCCGAAAAACCCCAAGGAGTCCATGAAAGGTAATGGTCCTGCTGCAGCTCCTCGGAAGAATTCTTGGCCAAGAATCACCTTAAAATCATCAAGTGGAACGGCCAAGAAGTTTGATCTTCCTTCCCATGGACCAACCTGTAGTGGCACAGCTCTAGCCATACCATTAATAGAGATTGCCTCAGAGTTGACAGCTTTCAACTTACCCACATCTCCTTCTAAGTTCAGACCCACACGTCTAGCTTCATCTGGGGCAATAAAATTGTCTGTCGCTCCGGAATCCAACAATGCTTGGGAAGGGAACCCATTGATAGTGATGTCGATGTATTGTAAAGCCTTCTTGTGTGGGTGCTCATACATTTCTCCTTTGACAGCATTGAGCTTGCGTAGAGCTCCCATTGGGAGGTCTCACTGTTGGTGGGGTTCGAGCTCGATGCGGTCGGTTAGAAGGTTCTGCTTGAAGCAAGGACATTAATGAGTGTAGAGCTGGTTTGGATGGACATTTGCCTGTTGGGTGATCCTGCTATTGCAAAGAATGCATGGGGCAGGGGCAGATGGTCTCCACTGCCCAGAGTAGTTTTGCCCTCCTTTGTTGTTGTAATTTGAGTTGCTAGAGCTGGCATTCCAATTTTTGTTGGAACTCCAATTCTGGTTGGACGGCCGAGAATTATAGTTTCCTCGGTTCTGACTTGAGTTTCCCCAATTTTGGTGAGGTGAGCGAGCATTCGACCCTGAGCTTGAATTGGTACTGCCAGTTCTAGCTGTGGAGTGATTGAGCGAAGTGGATCCAGTCATGGGCATATAATCAAACCTTTCTGCTGCCGCAATAGCACTTGTAATATCTGTCACCTTCTGCCTTTGCAATTCTGCTTGTAGAAGCGGCTGAGCTTGTTCCATGAAACAGAAAACTTTGTCCTTCTCAGACATGTCTCGAATATCTAGCAAGCAAGTTGAGAATTGTCGGACATAGTCTCGAATATTGCCTGTCTGTTTGATGGTGTGGAGCTTCCTCCTTGCTAAGAAATCAGTGTTCTCAGGCAAGAATTGATTTCTGAGTTCCTTCTTGAGGTCTGCCCAAGTTCTAATAAGGATGCGACCTTCTTCCATATCTGCATATTTGGTTCTCCACCATAGTTTCATCACCTGCTAAGTACATGGTCGCCATGGTAACCTTGGCTTCTTCTGATTCGGGGTTCACCGCGCGAAAATACTGCTCCAGATCAAACAAGAAGTTCTCTAACTCCTTCCCATCTCGTGCCCCAGCATATGACTTTGGCTCGGGTACTTTCATCCTAGGGTGATCGTCGTCCCTGTGGCCTTAGTGAGCAAGCCAACCCTTGCAAATAAGTCCTCCAACTGTAATTGGAAGTCACTCATCACCTGAGCTGTGGGGTGAGGCGACTCTTCCATTGCGACTGTTCTTCCCTCTAAGTTATCAACATGCTCAGCCAGCGAATCCACTCTGTCTGCCAGTGAAAAGAGTCCATCCAACCGACTAATCTGTTCTCCCAAAGTGTTCAACTGGTCCATTCTGCTTTCCAGTCTATGCATTCGACTGGCCTGTCGTTCCTCCATAGCGCTAAGGCGCTCATTTATTTCCTGCATCCTGGTTTGCATTCAACAAGCTCTGGCTCTGATACCAACTGTCACGGACTAGTAATCCGTGCGGCACTAGCTATCCAATTCACTAGTAAGCCTATGAGTAGTTACTTTGACGGGCACAAATATTAACTTGAGAATGCACAATATCAATCTGTAGACAATATAACAATGCACAATAGTCAGTAAAAGCTCTCATTCACATTCAATAGATTACAATGGGGAGGAACGTTCGGAAGGACGTTGCTCAAGACTAGTTCGATGCTATCGATCGATGAAATACAAGTTTGAAGTTGAAAAGCAATGCAAAGAAAAATAAAAATGCTAGCGGTACAGTCTGGCCCGACTATGCAATGGAGGCAACACGTCCTCACAGTCAAGAGCTCAAACCTTCCCCTATATTATAGATGCTAAGCATTTGGGCACTTTTCAAAAGGGGGTTTTTCAGCGTGGTTTCAGGGGGTTTCAGCGTGAAAGAGAGGGGGTTTCAGCGTGGTTTCAGGGGGTTTTTCAGGGGTTTTCAGCGTGAAAGAGAGGGTGGTTTCAGCGTGAAAGAGAGGGGGGTTTCAGGGGGTTTTCAGGGTTGTTTTAGCGTGAAAGAGAGGGTGGTTTCAGGGTGGTTTCAGCGTGAAAGAGAGGGTTTTCAGGGTGGTTTCAGCGTGAAAGAGAGGGTGGTTTCATCGTGAAAGAGAGGGTGGTTTCAGCGAGAGGTGGTTTTTTCGACATTGAGATCTGAAGGTGGTCCTTTACTGCTGAAAGTGGTTTTTGACATTGAGATCTCAAGTGTGGTTTTCCTGCTGAAGGGTGGTTTTTGACTTTGAGATCTCAAGTGTGGTTTTTCTGCTGAAGGGTGGTTTGTGCAGTGAGAGTGGCTTTGTGCAGAGAATTGCAGAAGACACTCAGATCTCGCAGGGAGGAGGAGGATCTCGCAGGGAGGATGATCTCGCAGGAAGGAGGGATCTCGCAGTCGACAACATCTCATAGTGAAGATCTTGCAGTAAGATCCTACAGTTTTTCCTAATCTTTTTATTGCTCTGATGCTAGTATGCTTGTGGAATAGTAGTTGTATGTTTGTTAATTTGTACTAATCTTGGGAGAGATGGAGTTCACAGAAGAAAATTTTCGTTTGTTGAAAATTGATGGGAAAGAATTTGGGATTCGAAAGTCAAGAGGAGGTTTGTTGTTACTTGAATCAAGCTCGAGGGTTAGAATCAAAGTTTTTGTCGAATTGCAGATGGGAAAATGGATTGAGTTTCAACTTAAGAAAGCCATAGAATCAGGCTCTAATGGCTTCTCAGTCAGCTGGAAAATCAACAATAGATGGGTTATGATGGTGAAAGAGGCCAATATAGGAGGAATCTTCCTTTCTATTTTGGTGGGTTGGGGATCAGGGTCCAAAACTCTCAGGTTGCCAGCTGGCGCGGAAGGAACAGGCTGGAAACAATTCGCCCAAGCTTTGAATGAGATGTCTAAATAAGGTGCCTCAGCCTTATCCTAAACAGCAAGTTAGCAGAGATGGGGTTTCAAATCTGCCAGGTATTACTGTTGTCCCACCTTCGCGCAACAGATCTTTTGTGGAGGTAGTGGCCACTAATCCCTCCCGTGTGAGCCCTACCCCGATTGCTGGTAAGGTTCCCATTGCAGTACCTTCTATTCATCGCGATTCTCCTTTTGATTTCTTGTCCCAAGTATGGGGCAATCAGCTTCCTCCAGATTCCGTGGCAAGAAAGAATCTTGCAAGTCACTGATAGAGTTGCCTGAGTCAGAGATTCAGTGGACACCTGTTGCTCTTCCGTTTGGACGCACAGCTTTCTTGGTCTTCGCCAACTCTCCACACGTGTCCTCATGCGCAGCTTTCGACCCACCTCCTAGGATGCCGACAATGAAGGATCAGTCTCCCCCGCACTATTCAATGCTTCCCAATTCCCCGGCCTCTCGTGCCGCTTCAGCGGGTAAAGTTGGAAACCCTTTGTCTGAGTCTTCGCCCATCTGAGCAGAATAAAGGCAAAGGTATTGTTGGGCCTCACCCAACAAAGGACCTAAATCTTTTTCGGCACAAAGCTTGGCTAATTCTAATAATCAACAGTCAGTTGGCAATTATTGGAAGGTGTTAGAAGCGGTGGAAGAAGATGTCTTCAACCTGGATCCTCTTTTATCCAAGATGTCTAAGCAGGCCCACAGGGATCGAAAGCTGGCAAGAAAAGCACAGCGTGACAGAACCGCTGAATGGGCCAACTTTTCAGTCTTTCCTACCAGATCAAGGTTTATGCTTAAAAAGCGATCCAACAAATCAATCTCAACCAACCAGGCAGGGCAGGGAGAACTTAAAGGTGGTAGTGCCCTTGCTGGACTAACAAGGGAGAGTCTTCCAACCAGACCCAGGATGTTTCGGTTTCTTTACCTTACCCCCCGGGTTCGAGCTACTAGCAGCTCGTTGTGTTGAAGCACATGATTTCTCTACAAATCCATGTGTTCCTCACGCGGAGAGTTTCTCATCTACCCAGACCACGTTGGTGCTCCTCCAGGTTTTGAGGTCCCACAGGATTCTGGCAAGTCTCCAATTTTTGTTTCTAGGGTCCATGACAGTGCGGAGCCTTCTGTCTCTAACTGTCATGCGACTCAGGAAGCAGCATCAGATCGTTCGGTTTTCAAAGACATTGGCTTCATAGTGGGAGTGGACCTCAATCAAAATGAAAACAGGGCTTTAGATATGGTTCAAGCTGCAGCACAGGGTAGCATACCTGGCACAGCACTGGACCAATGCAACTTATTCGGGTCTGAAGGTTTTACATGAACCTTAAAATTCTTTCGTGGAACTGTAGGGGGCTCGGAAATCCTGAGCGGCAAAGGGGTTGTCGTAGATTAATTACAGAGAATCGTCCAGATCTTGTTTTCATTCAGGAAACGAAATTGGAGAGATGCTCTAGAGAATTTATCAGAAAATTGTGGGGTGATAGTTCTTTTGACTGGGCTATGGTGGAATCCATTGGCAGCTCGGGCGGCATTTTAGCTATTTGGGACAATGATCTTTTGCAGATGAGGGAAATGTTGAAAGGGGTTTTTTCCCTTTCTATTCAATTCCAAATGATCTCGGATAACTCAATTTGGTCAGGGACTAACATTTATGGTCCATGTGATCCTTCACTTAGAGACCACTTCTGGGAAGAACTTTATGACATTGCTGGTTGGGTGCAATCTCCATGGGTGTTAGCCGGTGACTTCAATGTTGTCCGTCATATGAATGAAAAAAAAGGATGCAGGAGGAGGTCCACGAGCATGCAGAAATTCAATCAATTCATTAATGAGGTGGAACTCACTGATTTCAGTCTTAAAGGGGGGAAATTCACATGGTCAAATCATAGAGATCTCCCTATCCTTTGTCGACTTGATCGATTTCTAGCCTCGTGGATTGGATTGACAAATTTGGTGATAAAGTCGAATGGCTCAAAGGTGCAGCAGGTTCAGACCATCACGCGATTTTGCTTGCGAACTCATCTGTTGGTGGTACTCGCCCTTTTTTCCTTTGATAACTGTTGGTTTGATCACCCTACCCTGGCAGGGATATGAAAACTTGGTAGAAACAACTCAGTAGTCTCTGGCCACCCTGGATACTGTTTATGGTGGAAGCTTAAGGCTCTCAGATGCAATCTCAAAACTGGCGGACTAAAGTTTGGGGTAAGACAAATCTATGTATTCAAAATATCTCTGCTTTAATTGCTATCATTGATGCGGATGAAGAGATTAGGGATTTGACTGTTGAAGAGAGGTCTTGTAGAGTGCAACTACAACAAGAGTGAGCAATATAACCAAGAGAGATGATGAGTTTTGGAGAATCAGATCAGGAGTCAACTGGGTTCCAATATGGATCAGGGGACTAAATTCTTTCATACACTGGCTAACAGACGTAACTGTTTAACTCCATTGAAGCTCTCAGCACGGGTCAGGAATTGGTAGTGGATAAATCAGTATAGAGCACTCTTGATTTCTCACTTCAAGAAGTTGTTCCATGAAAAGGAGGAGTGGCGACCTTTCTTCTCGGGGATACCTTCAAGTCTATCTCTCAGTCTAAGCTACTGCCTTGGTAGAAAACTTTTCGGAGATGGAAATTAGAGCGGCAATGGAAGATCTAAAATCTGAAGTTTCTCCAGGTCTTGATGTTTCTCAATGGTGTTCTATTTGAATATGTGGAGGTAATCAAAAAGGATTTTCTGAAAGTTGTTGCAGATTTTAACTCGAGAAACTTTCTCGATTGGCGGTTGAATACCACTATCATCTCACTCATTCCTAAGTGTGCGGGAATGCGGACGGTAAATGATTTAGACCTATCAGTATTTTGAATGGGGCCTATAAGATCATTGCAAGGTGTGGCTAACAGATTGAAAATAGTTCTTCATTCAGTCATTTCTCCTTTCAAAGTGCAGCAGTCAGTGGAAGACAGGTGGTTGATAGCCCCTTGATTGCCAATGAAATTATTGATTCCAGAAAAAAACAGGGTGTTCCAGGGCTTGTTATCAAATTAGATTTCTCCAAAGCCTTTGACAATGTTTCTTGGAGATACTTGGATTTGGTAATGGCTCGCATGGGGTTTGACTACAAATGGATTCATTGGCTTCACACTTGCAGATCTACAGCAAATTTCTCCCTGAAAATTAATGGTCAACTGCACGGGTTTTTCAATAGCTCGAAAGGCCTTCGACAAGGCGATCCTCTATCTCCTCTTCTTTTTACTATAGCAGCAGAAGGTTTAACCCAAATGATTCTTAAAGCGGTTGATGCTGGCCTAGTAAGAGGGTTTTCTGTCCGGAGGGTAGTCCACCCGCTCTATTCTCCAGTATGCGGATGATACATCCTCTTTTGCGATGCGTCCGCTTCTCAGGTTCTTGCTCTTAGAGAATTATGCTTTGGTTCGAAGTTATTTCAGGACTGAAAATCAACTTCCACAAATCAAGGGTGTTGCCCATTGGAGATGTCCCTCATTTGCACCAGTTGGCGGTTTATGGGTTGTTCAGCAGGTCACCTTCCAGTTAAGTACCTGGGCATGCATTGGGGCTAGTTTCAAAAGTAAAGCTGTGTGGGATGAGACGATCGAAAGGATGGAATCGAAACTAGCGTCTTGGAAACGCAAATTTCTCTCCAAAGCAGGCAGACTAGCTCTTGTCAATCCACATTAGCATCTATCCGGTCTTCATTCTGTCTCTTATCAAGGTTCCCTGTCCATAGCTGCCAAGATGGAACGGATCATGCGCGATTTTCTTTGGGGTTCTTCTCATAACTCTAGAAAGATGCATTTAGTGGGCTGGGAGAAAATTTGTTGCCCTAAATCCCGAGGGGTTTAGGCATTCGTCAGTGCTCACTTTCAATATTGCATTACTTTCTAAGTGGCTTTGGCGATTTGCAGATGAGAATGATAATTATGAGATCTCTCATCATGGACAAATATGGGCGCAATAGATGGGTTTGGGAAAAGAAACTAAGTACACTTCCTTCGGCTGCTCTTTGTGGAAGTCTATCTCCCGGTGCGCAAGTGGCTTCTACC
Source organism: Berberis thunbergii (assembly GCA_003290165.1). Taxonomy (NCBI): domain Eukaryota; kingdom Viridiplantae; phylum Streptophyta; class Magnoliopsida; order Ranunculales; family Berberidaceae; genus Berberis; species Berberis thunbergii. The sequence goes on along the minus strand of QNQO01000936.1, from coordinate 252,148 downwards.
CTCACACCTCTCTCCAATGTGGAAATGGTGATCTCATCTCTTTCTGGCATGATGTTTGGTGTAGTAACCAACCTTTGAAGGATCTGTTTCCAAGGTTGTTTATCTTTAACAACAATCAATTTGGAGTGTGAGCAGTTTTTGGTCTAACGACAACTCTTGGGACCTTCCTTCGCAGACACCTTAATACTGAGGAACTAGATGAGTTCGCTAATCTTATGCATTTGTTGGGTAGACAAATACTCTCAGAGGGACCAGATAGTTGGTTGGAAGGGTAAAGGCGTGGGCTTCTCGGTTAAAGAATTTTCGGATATGTTGGCTGCATCTCATTATGAGACCCACTCTAACCCCTTCATTACCTCCCACAAAAATCTGGTATGGTGAAAAACCTTTTTCCCCGAATTAATTTCTTTAGTTGGTCAGTTTGCACGAGAAGATATTGACTAAAGATAGGTTAAGGAAAATGGGAATCCTCACTGGGAGTCTTTGTGTGCTTTGCAATGAATTTAAAGAAACACTGGACCATTTGATGCTTCATTGCAGTTTCTCCAAATCCATTTGGACAGTTTTTGGTGGAATTCGGTTTGAGTTTGATGTTTGAAGGCTCCATTTTAGATTGGCTAAGTTGGTGGTCTCAAGCTAATCCTTCCCGTCGGGGGAGTGGTTATGGCGTAGGGTCCCTCACGTTCTCATGTGGTGTGTGTGGAAAGAAAGAAATAAAAGGGTTTTTGAAGGACTACACAGATCGGAGCACTCTATCTTTATCGAGATAGAGAATTGCTGTGGAGGATGGGTTCGGCATGTAATTATTTAAGGATTTGGGTTTTGACACTTTTATAGTGTCTTGGCATTCCTTGATATAGGAATGTTTCTCGTTGTAATTTATTTCTCTTATTTCATAATAAACATCTTCATGTTGACCGTAAAAAAAAAAAAAAAAAAAAAAGTTTTGAGACCATTAGGAAGGCCTCTGACCTTGAGTCCTGACAGCGGGTTTATGTGTTGGATAAGGGGGCAATTGACCCCTTTATTTTTGAAAAATCTTTCAAATTACTTATATGTTTTATCTTGCTCCCTTTAAAATTTTAGATTGCTCATCTTTATATACAATTTGACTTTGACTCCATGTCATTTTAAAAGAAAGATTTTTGTTTTTATTTCTTAAACTCCCCCTTCATCAATCCCATCCTACTCCATCTCTTTCTTTTTATTTAATTTATCTCTCTCTCTTCTTTAATTCCTATCTATCCATTCACCATCTCTCTCTATTTTTAATTCTCATCATATTCATATTAACATTTTTATTAAGTTGTGGTCCGAGGAAGGAAAATTATACATTTTAAAGATATTTTTTTAATCTCTATTTATTTATTCTCTTTATTTTTTATTAAATAGTTGTAAATTAAATTTCAAAAGTTGTTGTTTGTCTGTTTCTCTGGCTAGCTCCAAAAGGAAAAACGTTGTTCCATTCCAGGTCGCAATCCCAGAAAAATAGACACGTACTAAGCTTAACTGCTGACCGACTCGCACAATCTTTCATCTTATACCCACATGCTTTACTTTTGTTTTCTTCAATTCAAAAAAGGTAAGTTATTCATTTGTTGAGCTACGAAGTGGAATTACATTATGCCAAGTTATATATAGTGTGTATAGTAAATCAGTTAGTGGTACTATTGTGCCCCCCCCCCCCCCCCCCCCCCCCCTTGTCTACAATCCTGGATTCACCCCTGGTTTTCTTGAAGTCATTTTTTGTAAAAGAAATGTATGCGCAATTCAATGCCATTTCGGGTCAAAAGATCTTAGAAATCTTTTATTACATAAACACTGGAATATTTCAACTTTAAAATTTGCATATTCACTTGGACTTTGTTGTTGAATTTAGCATATGAATGGCCTAATATAATTTGACTTGTTTGTTCCAATGGTTTAAGTCTTATTTGTGTCTCAAAGTGCTTTAAGATCATAGAGTGATATAACCACTCGTGCATTTTAGGCTATTGAGTTATGACATCAAAGTGTTCGATGGATTAATACACAGACCACTAGAATCACATCAAGTCAATTGCACTGGTTTTAGAGAAAAGGGTCTACAAAAGACATCTGCATTCAGATTTTGCAGTAGCCGATGTAGTTGTATATTCTAGAATCGATGGACTAGCTAGTATTTGTCATTTGGCTTAAACTTGAGAGCCCCTGTCGAGAGGGAGAAGAAGATACCTACCATGCTAAAATGTTGAATGCTGTCAGGTTTTCCTTGTTGAAGGCTTCAACCTTCACTCTTTGATCCATGGCCAGAAGTTGCATGTATATTGTAGTTTTTACAGATTGAAATGAAAAGCAAAGGTGTATTTCCATCATTATCATCAGGGTGACTAATACATCCATTGCCTAAAAAGATTTATTGGAGAGTTTCTCTGACTACCCATTATCTTTTATGTCAGCTATACGAAGAACATTCAGACCTTTGTCGACACGGTGGAATAACAGAAATGCCATAGTGCCTTGCGAGGAGAAGAGAAAGGAACAAATGGAATAGAGAGGAGAAGAAAAAAGATCACACTGCACAAGGATTCCTTTTAACAGTTCCAGGTGATTTACGTAGGCAGCAATTTAAGGGGAGGCATGCCATTTTTTTCTTTGGGTAGGCAATAAACATATAACAGACTAGCTGCAGTAATTGAACCATGGTAGGCAGCATGGTGAAATACAGTTCCCGAATTTAAGTAGTAGCATAAGTATCGAACTTAGGAAATTTTTTGAACATGATGTTGCATATTTTAATATGATCAAGAAAATATTTGCATATATACAACATAAAAATGGTTGTACTCCCAAATTCGCTATGCACATTTAGTTTTGTTGTGTTTTGGAAGTCAAAACATTGAAATACGGGAAGTTTTTGAATTTCATTAGCATAAAACTCAAGTAATATGAACAGTTGTTAATTATAAGGGTATGTTCCTATTCTATCTGAATTGATTGTATGATAGACTAGCTAAATCCCACAGCAGCAAAAACACACTTTTATTAATACCAAAGTGTGGATGGCTCCTACAGACAGTCTGAACTAGGAAATCGTGTGCTATAGCAATGTACAGATTTATATATTTGAGTGGATGTATGTGCCAATGTATTGATCCAAATTAGGCGACCTATTACCTATTGAAACGTGTTTTTTGCTCAGGAGGCTCTAAAACTTGTACACTTTAGGTTTGAGACATTCATATTTGAGATGCTCTAACCATCCTGACCACCCTAAATGATGGTGCGGAATGCATGCGCCAACAAAATACAAAGAACAAACCATTTATTTAGGGGTGTGTCTAATTTGCATTAATTTGGAGTGGCATGTGAATTAGATCAAGGAGTCCGTCTAAACCCCGCCCCCCCCCACAAAAAAAAAAAAAAAAAAAAACTGAGAAGGGTAAAAAAAAGACAAGTTATTTCCTTGTCCTTGGCTATATAATATTTTGGTTTAAGCAAAGCCTGTCTTGTAACTTAAAAGCTCTGTCTCTCCCTTCTCTGAATTTTGCATGAAAATTGAACTCTTGGCTACTCAAGTTTCTTGAGACTAAGGTGAGACTAACCCCATCACAGATTACAAGGCTTCAAATTAGAGCTTTGTTTGATTCACATTTCCTTCATAGTTTTTTTATTAGTTAGTGTTGATTTTCAAGTTAAGTTTTCTATTTGAATGCTTCTTGTTCTTGTGTTGAGAAGTAAATGTTCTGTTCATGGGAGTTCCATTGATTTCAGACTTTGCTGTTTAATCATTTTCAGTTTGTAATCTTGCTTGTAATCTGTAAATTTAGATGGGGTTGACGGTTTTGCTGATAATTGGCAGATATTTGGTTCTTATTGCGTACGAGTCCAGATTGTATGGTTTTATTGTGCCAGAACTGGCAAAAAGCCGCATGTCACAGGTAGATCTATCAAAGCAAAGAAGACTAGTAGTATGTGATAAATGTGTTTACAAGAACTTAAATTCCTTTCAGTTTGTAGATTGATTTTCGAATTTTGTTTCTAACTAAACCGTTCTAGTGATGGTTTTATCAACTTTGTTGGTTCACATGGTACGAGTTTGGAATTTGCATTAACATAATTGAGGTTTGGCTTTGGTCTAATTGAACCAATCTCCTTTCAGAGGGCATCTGATGAATCTGAAAACACTTGATTTACAGGGGATCGGTCTGGTGGTTTTGCTAGATTGGGTTGATTTAGGTTTAAGAGGTTTCTCTTGGAGGCGGAGATAACTAGGTAAATCTGATATTCGTGCTGCATGCATGTGAATAGAATTTGCGCAATTAGTTGTCATTATTAGATCAATCAAGAGGGTTCGAAGAGAGACCTTCATTCGGATTGAAAGAAATACACAACTAGTTTTTGTCAAATTGATTTCAATAATCGACCAATTGATGCAAAGTAACTGAGATTCATGTGATAAATTTCGATCTGTGAGATTTTCATGATGGAACCATTTGAGTATTCACCCCTAAATTGTAGATCAATATCTGTCGAAACTCCTGGCTGTAAGTTGAGAATTTTTTCCAATTAGGCATGAAGGGCTATGATAGTATGAAATTTTCATTAATATGAAACCGTCTTAAACATCCCATGTATAGGGTGGATCATTCGTTTTATCCTCATTTTTACCTAGAAATGCTTTTGATGAAAATGGTGAAGTGCTGCTTTAGCAAGGATATTTATGTTCTGGTTCTGCTTTAGTAATAGGCTATAACTACTTTAGCTCAGATTTGTGTATTAAAGAAGAAAATGCATTATAAAAGATTACTACTGTTATTGTTTTTTACCCATCAAACTCTTTTAGTTTGAATATCAATGCAAAAACGAAGATCTATAATCTTTTTATTGCATATTCTGTCAAAATTTTGTTTCAAAATGCCAATTTTGATATTTTGGTAAATGCAGAGATGATATTGGGATCTTTTATGAAATTTTGACATTTTATAAAATCAGATAAATGTAAAATGTTTATCATTAGTCTTCCAGGGATGTTGCTATTATCTCTGTCAAGTGAATGCATTTTTGCAATTTCTAGGTCTCTATACATATCTAAGGAAGAAAAATCGAGATCTCAATAATACTAATGAAGGGTAGTACTCTGGTCATTGCAGGTTTTTGAAGGAAGAAAACTCATACTAGACTATATATCGTCAGAGGATGAGGAACGAGTACAGTCCATCAAAAAAGGACCACTCGAGGACAGCTTCAGTTGTCCTCTTTGTAGCAATCTGCTGAAGGAAGCTACAACTATTCGTGTCTGCCTCATACATGTAGGTGTTGCAGCTCACTTTTTTTTAAAATTTTTTAATTTTATTATTTATTCCTTATGTACTAATCACCCATGTGATGCTTAGAGCTACCTTAACAGAATCAATAATCTAAAGTGTGATCATCTAGTTCCTTATCCTGTAGTATCAAGCATTGGTTGTTGGAGCATGGATCATTGATGTTAGGTGTGATTAGGGAAGAACGAGGGGTAAGAAAATGTTTGGATCAGATACTGTGAATGTTTTAAAAAATCAATGAGGAAATGTGATGCAGCAAACAATTCTGTACTGTATCATGTTGCTGGTTGGAGTCTTTTTCTTTCCCGTAGTGTAGTTCCTTTTTCTTGTAGTATGCTATAGTAAAACTAAGGAGATGATTCATGATGTTTCCAAGCAAAATACCATAGTTAAGCATGATGAATGATAGACAGAGTATCAGAGCAAGATGGTTTTGCTAGATTGGGTTGATTTAAGAACCAAGTATTGTTGTGCATTATATGGTTCACCTCTGTCAAATCACAAAACTCCTCGAAGCAAAACTCTCCGACATTGTTAAAGCCTGCAAATTAGTTCTTCCAGTGGACTAACTATTTTCTTATTCCAAGATATCTAACATCATTTTTACGAGATAATATAAGACAGCTTAAACTTTTTGGTGCTGATATACTTGTAATTTTCCATTGATGTAACTGGTGCAGTTTGTAAAGATTGCATTTATGCAAAATTGAGAATGAGGACACCTATAGCTGCCCGGTATGCAATGCCTACTTAGGCAATTGTCCACAAGATAAACTCAGGTGACTTTAACCGTATATGTCTTCCTTTAATTTCAGCATACTAATGAGGCACATAATCTACTTATTGGTACTCATATATATATATATATATATGAACTAGAGATATTTAACACATTTTGTCAGTGTGTCTGACTTGTCGAGAACCCAATTCCAATTAATATGGAAAATTCTGAATAAGTATGCTGTCATTGTATTGAGTTATGTAGAGAAAGTGTCTGCAAGGGCCGCTCTTGAATTGTCTTGACTCTTGAGTAACACTCAAAGCATAACATGAAAACATACCTCTTAATTGGAATGGATACGAGTGCTGCTTTGCATTTTCACTCTAGGCAAACCGTTAGCTGACATAATTAAACAAAACAAAAGTTTGTCTAGTTACAAACAGAGATACTGTAAACTTGTGTCCGAAAATGCTTCTTAAGTTTTTTAGCAGCCTTTAATCTGTTCACCTCATCCATTGCTAATGCTGACCACAAAAAGGATGCAACAACAAGGATCCTGTTCGTCCATGCTAAGTCTAGAGTTCTTTCTTCATTTGTTATCATGTTTCTATATGATTAAAGAATTGTTCAATATGAAGCGATTCACATCTAATGTTTCTCTACAGACGTGATAACAATTTGGAAAATCTCAGAATGATGCTTTTACGATGAATAATTCACAAGAGCCCGAATGCAGGAGGATAACAAAATCTTTTAACAGAGAAAAGAAGAAATCACTGTCATTGCTTGCTCCAGTTCGAGCTGAGACAGTCTTTGAGGCTAGAAGAGGTAGATTGAAATCTGTGGACCAGAAATCAGGCCATAATAGAAAGGCGGTTGGAGCCCATAGTGATCATGGTTCAACTTCCAACAGATTCTCCAGAGATTTGAACAAGAAGGTATTGGTTAGTTGAGTAATCACTTTTCATTTCTAGTTTGTTAAAGAGTTCCATGTGAAATTGATGAAAGTGCAATACTCAGGAAGTTTCATGTGAGGAGGAACCGCTTAAAGTTACTCAGACCATAACTGGACCTCAGAAACATCTTGAGCCTACTTCAAGTTCGAAGCAGGAAAAGCCCTGCGACCAGTTAACTGCTCTTCGTGAAAGTGCAAAGATAACAGTCGGCTCTAAGGACATTGCCACTGTAGGCCTACCAGTATTCAGCACCGGAAATGATGGTAAAAGGGTTGATACAAGGAATACAAAGAGTATCAGGATGAAAACAAGAGCACGGGAGTTTAGACCCGGTCAAAACAAGAGTGATACATGTTCTCAGAACAGTAGAACTGAAGGAGAAGCTCTGCAGCCGCTCACTCATGCTTTCGAATCCAATGGCCCAGCAGAACAAGGTAAGCAAACACATCAGTGGCCCCCCCTTTTTTTTTTTTAAATCAAATTGGGATGTTGACCATTTTATTCATTTAAAAATCGACGCCCGAAGGCTACATGACCGACTCTATAGGGTTAAACTAAAAAGCCGATACAAACTCTCACAAAAGATAGGATTCACCAATACAAGCCTAGACAAACTAACCAAACTCAGTCTTTGTACCTTCTGTTTTCTTTCCTAGTTCTATTGGATTTTCGGGAACAAAAGCTGGTATCTTTGGTGTGGCGCTTCGTATTCATCTTTCCGTCTGATATAGCCCCTAAATCCAAATCACTGTTCGCTGCCTGTGGACCAAGCTCAGATTCTGAGTTGACTTCATCACTATCCTCACTAGAACTTTCGAGCGTACTGAGATCCAATTTCGACAGTTGAAGTAGCCTATTTTCTTTGAGCAAAGATATAGCCGTATTCAAGTTGTCTCCGACTCTTTTATAATCCGGGGAAGATTTGATAGCGTATTTGTCAAAATGTCTCTTTAACCTGAGCAAAGACTGAAAACCATCATCCAAGGGTTCTGACCCTTGCTAGATCCTAGTAACTAATTTTACACTTTTTCAGGAAAGGAAAGTCTTCTGCACAGCAACAGAAGTTTTATATCAAACTCCAGTAAGTTCTTAACCTCTATGACTATGCATAGAAATATACTATTACATAGAAGTTTCAGGCGATGAGTTAAATTATTTGAAACTTCTTTGGCTAGTTGGCACTCATTCTCTATGGTTGTACTATGAACCTAACTTTTTATATCAAACTCAAGTAAGTTCTTAGCCTCTACGACTAGCAATGAATATACTATGACATAAGAAGTTTCAGGTGATGAGTTGATTATTTGAAATTATTTTGGCTAGTTAACACTCATTCTCTATGGTTGTACTATATGAACCTAACTTTTTATTCTTACGCAGAGACGGAAACATACCAGTGTCCCTTGTGCAGAAATATTTAGTGAAGAAACTCAATCTGAGGTAAGGATTCTAAGGGCTGACTATGGTCCATTTGTGGATATTCCATGTAACAAGTTCTAGTATCTGAACACATCTTTTCTTCTTCTTCTTTTTTTTTTTCTTTTTTCTTTTTAACAGGTGAACTCACGCTGTGTGGCAGACACTGGTTCCTGGAGTTATGTTGAGTAGCCTAGTGGATACTTGGGCTCTGCAACTTAGATATGCCTGTGGGAGATACTTTCAACAGCGAAAACGCTCTGATGGTCTTGATATATCCGACCAAAATAGATAGCAAGCCATCTCTGTTTGAAGTTCATACATGGGCCTGCCCCAATTCAATGTCCGTGCTGCTCTTTTGATCATTTTTTATTCAGTCGTTTCCTAGATTTTTCACTAAAGTTATATTTGGTGGGATTGCTTAATAAGTTCTCCTACAGACTTTAGAATAAAGCCCAGCTTCGGCTGACTCTATATATAGACAGTTAGAGTTCTTTTTGGTTTCTATCTTTACTTGAAAGCTCTCAGAGGCTAACGATGAACATGTTACTTGATTTTTCCTTGCCTGAATTTTTTGTCTTTTACCTTTGATCAGTTTTTATTGGTATTGCTGAATCTTATCTCATATATTTGACATGCGGACGACAGAGGTTTTGGTTCTAAGACAAAGAACCAGTATAAAGATAACTCTTTTATAAGGGTTGTGCCAGCAGGTAGTGTACTGTTCACATTCAGTTGTAATCTGTCCGTGGCAACAAGTGCAGTCACCACCAAAAGGGTGTTGCTTAATTTTTTATTTATTTTTCATCTTTTTCGATTTTTTTTTAGCACCTTCTATGAATCCCTTTGAAGTTTTTCTATTTCTTTTCTTTAGATTCTTCTATTTCTTTGTTTAGAGAAATTATAGTTCTTTCAATGGTTGCTTCAACCACCTGCGTTCCAATATGGATCAAGGCCCATCAATAATTCTGTACTATGTAGTAGCTACCGAATCCTCATTGATAAGTACAAATTAATCTAGAGAAACAAATGCAACCTTAATTTTCAGAGTAAAGGAGAATAGAGTTGTGATGGAAATGCTAGTTGACTCCAGGGTCTGAACTGCTTAGAGCACAGGGTACTTATGTGGAATACAACTTTGAAAACATACCTGGTTTACAGCCTTACTTGTTTACTTTTCCATCCTGGTAATGACTTTCATGAGGAAGTGCATGTCGCGGCCATAGAGGAGAGACAGTGCTATGGTGTTCAGTATGGAAAATGCTTTAAAAGTTGTTTTCTCAAGAAGAAAGGCCATGCCTTCCTCTGGACCATCATTTTTTGTATCCACCTGGTAGTGCAAAGAATAACTGTAAATTTGACTGTTTCAATTGATGAGAGCAACCCACAACAAAATCGTATAATTTACTTTCTGCATCTCTTTCAAGCATAAATTTTCTAGTTTGCTTATCTATTTACCTTTTCATGCGCCACTTGTCTAGTGGATCTCTTTCGAACATCATCTGGGGCTTCTGGTCTTGAATCTAGTATGAACTAGTTTGCAATGCTTCCCAAGTCATCTCCGACATCATTTTCTAAAGAAAGCACAAACCCATGAAAAACCAAACTTGTATTAAAATTAGAAGAACATAATAAAAACAAAATTGTTGTCTATATGTGAAAAAATGTACTTATTTATATTCAACAGAGTGCGTACCTGGCTTAAAATGTTGAAAGCTGTCATGTTTCTATGTATAAGTCTGCAATCTAACATCCCTAGCGAGAGGTTTCACTGCAATCTAACAATTTGGGACTGCAATCTCCCAAGTTTTGGGACTAAGGGTGTCTTCATGAAAATTTTGCTTTAGGAAAATCACAATAAGAAGAAAGAAATAGAAGAGGAAGTGAGAAAAAGTTCTCTATATATCTTTAGGCTGAAGATGACTTTTTTTTGGGCAATATATTTTCTTTGCTTCGCCCACCCCAAAATAAAGTATTTTCCATGACTTTGTAACAAACCAAGATGATAATGATCATCACAAATTTTGTGTTCTTCATGCTCTCTTTTGGCAAATTTTTCTTGGGAAAATTTTCCCCTGAATACATACTCTTAAGTTGGAATTTATCTCAAACAAGGCCTAATCTCCCTTTGTTTACAACAAAAGCAGTTGTTAGCGAAATTAACCAGTGAAGGTTTGCATTTCCTTAAATTTGGATATAAAATGTGAAAAAAAAAAGTCTCTCTGGGCAAGTCATTTTGGAGATTTAGTGAATTGCTGCAGTCAAATTGATTGATCTAGGTGCATTGATCGTTAAGAGAAAAAGAAAGATCGAAGCTTCATTTGAGTGAAAGTACTCTGAACAGATTGCAATTGGAAGAGTAGAGAAATTGGCTCCATTTGAAATGCAGATGTGTTTATGGAAGATGAGGAAAAATTAAAATCATAAAAAACTGGCATAGCAATGAGAGTGACGGAACATATCCCTTTGTTCTTTCTATGCTTGCTATGAGTGGGTTAGGAAAGACCATGTACTCTTATCCGAGGGGTCTACAGTTCAATCTTTTAATTTGCTTCTACGAAGAGCATAATCCAATCATGTCTTGAAGAAACATGAACAGTAATGTAAACCATGAAGAAAGAAAATTTCTGAGACTAAATTTCATTTTTTGTTCAGTAATTGTGGGAGCATTCGGATGCCGGCCTTATTGGGATGTCAGTTTCCATTTGAACTGACAATGGGATTTTTGAGGTTTGTGTATTATTTTTTAATTCAATATTTGGGTATATAGGCAGCAACTTCTTGGTCAGTCCATTGAACTGTGAAAGGGAAAAATAAAATTTATTCCTTTGTTTGGTTTTAGGCTAAGCGGATTGTGAGAAAGATGTGATGAGTATGGTAAAGGCCGATGAGCATATCAACAATGACGATGAATGCAAAATTTGGACATTAATTAGTTCTAAAGAAATAGAGCTAGGATGATTACACAACTTCAATTGAATAAATAAAGTAGCATTTCTTTTTCTTTTTCTTTTTCTTTTTTTTTCTTTTTTCTTTAAATTTTAAATAAAATCAAATCCAAAAAGCATAATCTCATTATGTCCAACTAATCTTCAAATTTGTCCCACCAATTCAGTTATTGCATCAATTTTCCTCTTTTCACATTTTGTTTTTCAATTTTCTGCTCCACTATGAGATATGACCCATTCCCTGTTGACTGACTTGCATCTGAATACCCTGATTCTAGGGAGCGAGGGAGTGCCTCATCTCGAGGAGGGTGGGCGGTGGGAGGCCCTTCCTCGCTCCTAGACTTACTCATCTGAATATGAACCCGTAACCAATCTTGATTCACTCTTACATGAACAGTGAAGCGTTCAAATGCGTCATATTTGTTATTTTTGCATATGTCCTCTCATTTTCTTGATATTGACAGGTAATATAATAGGTGGATGAGCAGTTTTTTTTTTTTTTTTGAAAGGCAAGCTGGGGTTTTTAGGATCCGCAAACTTTATCATTAAAATCAGGTAATCGCAACAATTTTACACCACTCCATATCCCTTCATTATTCACTACATCATTACAAGGAAAGAAATTTTTCTTAAACTCCTCAAATAAGCTAAAAGATGGATCAATTGGATGTAGGCTAAAGGTTAAGTGAATTGTTGTCAAGTTGGTTTATTGATGCACAAGCTTAAACTCGTGTGGATGAACAATTACAATGAGTGTTATGTCATTTCATAACTATTCAATATCCTTATGAAAAATTGATCATATTGAATGTTTCCGCTTTCGAATACATTTTGAATTTGATAAATGTATTGCTTGTGAAGTATGTGTTCGTGTTTGCCTTATTGATCTACCCGCTGTTGATTCAAATTGATTGCATGAAAAACACTATTACACATCTACACTGTTATACTATTCAATATCAAAAGAAACGATTGCATGAAAAGCACTATTACACATTTGTACCTACTCAAATTCAGATTGTTTATAATCTAAATCCGGTAGTTTCAAAATGCCAAGCTGCATTCCTTTGGACTTCAACTCTGTTTTGTTGGATTAAATTTTCTTGAGAATCAAGATTCGGAACAGATGTTTGAGGAATGGATAGAGACAAACAAATAGAAGCTACAACTTATTAGACAGGTTGTAGCAGCAAGTCCAGGCGAGTGAGCAAGCACTGCATATGAGCCCGTCGCGAATGCTAACATCATTGCAAAAATGGCAGCCAGCGTGCAAAATAATGCCTTCAATAGTAAGCCTGGAACCACATTCATTATGTCACCTAATGCAAGAGTCATGAATTTCGCCACGAAGTGGCACAATACTGCAAGACAGGAGAGCAACATGGCAATAGTATTGGATATGGTGAACGCTCTAAAAGCTGTAGATCCAAGCATAATGGCCATGCCTTTATTAGGTCCGTCGCTTTCAAACCCTCCAGGCAGTGTGAATCCGGCTGTAAATGTGACTGTAGCAATAAGTGCAGCCACAACCAAATGGCCATCACTCACCCTCTCATATTTTTCGGCCATTTTCTTGTCATCTTCCTTTGGATCTTTGCTCTCTGTTATTGGCTTCTTTATGATCTCCGTATGGATCTTGACTCTTTTACCACTCTGTACACCGGAATCTTTCAATAATTGCAAGGTCTTCACAAATTTATTTTGAGCGTCATCATTGTCAAGTTTGACATCAGACTTGTAGGAGAACAATAAACAGTTGGCAAGAATTCACAAAGCAAAACCATTTAGTCAAGAGAAGTAATTGTGGGGAGTGCATAGGTTCAAATAATTTGATTAAAATAAATCTCATGTGAATTTGGGTTGCCTAAGTAGAGAATGGATACCTTCGTTAAAACGTCGAGAAAAAGGTCGAGAACGGTCTTTCTTTCATTGTTTATGGCCATTTTATTCACTCTGTCATCCTCGCAGAGAAGATTAAAAATACCATACGCTCCAGAGATTGCAGCAATATGCAAAGGTGTGTTACCGTCATCATCAAGTTGATTAATGTGTTCTGCAGATATGAGGTCTCTTTTTAAAGCATCTTCGACTACCCCTTCCTCATTTCTCGAAGCAGCAATGTGAAGAAAATTCTGTCCTCTATGGTCGCGCAGCTCCAAACAGTCTGGGTGACGCTCAATGAGAACTTGAATCACATCTTTCTTTCCTTGACTGGCAGCAACGTGAAGGGGAGAAAAGCCCTTTACATCTGTGGTGTAGGCACTAGCAATACCGGATTCTAATAACAAAAGAGAAATAGTGGAATGACCCAAGTATGCAGCATAGTAAAGTGGAGTCCGTCCTTCATCATCTTTTTGTTTATGTCCGACTTTGCTCGTAGTAACTCAGTGATATCTGCCAAAACCCCATATAATTATGTCCAATCAATCCATTGGAATTCATTAGAAGTTCAAATGTGACAGGATTTAAGGTGATCTTGGGTTTATATCTACTTCCTGGCTATGTCATTGACTAAAACTTTTTCATGACACCATATGTTTATTACATGTTAATGTGTTGCTTTAGATTTGGCTGAATACATAGATCTAAGGTTACATGTGAAAATATGCACAATTAGTTTGTGAATTATTAACTGATTTCAACTTTTTTGAACCATAATTGAGATCACCTGAATCCCCTCTGATAACTGCTGCGTGCAAAGCAGTCTGTCCATCTCGACCACCATGAGCTGAAGATGGACATGTTTGAAGGATTTGTTTCACCATCTCCTTTAATCCTTCATCTACAGCCAAGTAAAGAGGAGTCTCCCCAGCATCGTTAGCAAAGTATTCAAATGCAGGCTCTGCCTCAGTCAGCAACTTCACTACCTCATAGTGTTTATTTTGCACTGCCTCGTGCAAGGCAGTATTCCTCTTATTGTTTGCCGCCCTTAACAACTGCCTCAGTACTGTTTCCGATCCAATTTCAACGTCTCCATCATCAGTTCTCTTGGCGCATTGAATGAGAAGTGCAACTATTTCATCTAGACCTTGCCTTGCAGCAATGTGCAGAGCAGTTTCACCGTTAATGTTTTCCTTCAGTAGTGATGACGGACATAGTTTGAGGACTACTTCCACACATTCATTCTTTGCGAACTCTACTGCTACATGAAGTGCTGTATTTTTTGTGTAAGTCTTCTCCAAGAGATTGAATTGGTCGAGTACGGCAGAGTTTCCTGTTGCTATGGCTTTGTACAAACAAGAATCCATAGCTGAAGTCTGCAGTTGACAGTGGTGAGACTCCTTGGGTTACTTAAGTTTCTCATAAGCTTGAACAGCTGGAAAGGACAACTTTGAATTGAATAAATAAAGTGGCTCTTTTTTTCTTTTAATCTAAAGTTTATAAAGCAAGCATAATCTCACGATGTCCAACAAATCTTCTAATCTGTCCCACCAATTCAATAATTGAATAAGTTTTCTTCTTTTTCACATTTTTTTTCAACTATGGTCTATGAGATTTGGCCCATTGCCTGTTGACTGACTTGTAAAGTATCCGAATCTTCGTAACCCGTAATGAGAATTGTGATTTTTTTTTTTTGGAAAATGAGCGGGGTTATTTAGGATCTCCGAACCTTATAAATGAAAAAAGAGGATGATAAATATTACAATCACTCATACGTTTACTCGTTACAGCATCCACAGGACAATAAACTTGCTTCAAATCTTCAACTAAGAACTTAATTAGTTTTAGAATCACTGTCTCCAAGTTGGGGAGTAACCCTGCAAAGTGTTCTGCTACTAAAGTAGTTCCATGATAGACATGCCATAACTTTTCTTCCTCATAAGTACCAATCAATCCTTTAATCACTCTCATGACGTGATTTATACCTAATGTGGGCCCCAAGATGTATGAGAAGTCGTCGTAAGGATACGAACCACAATGAATCCTGATAAAAAAAACCATTGAATGCTAGCACTAATCTAGCATCCATACAAGGTTCTAATAAGCATTTGCATTCTACTTGTATTATATTCATCAGTTACCTAAATTTAGGATTTGTCTTCTTGCTTCGAGAGGACCTTCGAGGAACATCTGCCGTGGGAGTCTGTATTGTGGTAACCTCACGTTCTTTTTCACTAGTGTTTTGCCCCACCTTTGTTTCTCTTGAATTTCAGCGACCACTGCATCCCTGCCTATTCGTGCAATTTCTGACTGCACAGCCTTAACATTTTGGGGTGTTAGGCAAGCCATGAGCGTTGTGGGATCTTCCCTCAGTCCTCCTAAACCAGCGATCGCACGAAGCACCTCCACTACTTGCATTGGATTTTCCTCTGAGTTAGATATGGGGGTAGACAGACTTGGCTCTGCTACTACTTCAGCATCTGAATCCGCAACCTGAATCATTGTTTCAATCCCATTGGGTGAGTAACCTGCATCCCTACAATCATCCATGAATTCTTTTAAGTGTTGCTCCTTAAAAACAACAACCAAACTCTGCTGCTCTGTGAGCAGTTGCTACTTAGTCGTATCAACAACATCTAATTCTAAAATAGTCGTTCCAACTTTGGCAACGATTTGATTTCTATATTCTCAATCAAATTGCTATTATTCTCTTGCGCAAGACATGCAAACGAATTGGCAGTGACTAGAGGATTACGAGCAGGTGGTAAGGTACTCACTATCTGAGGGTTCTCCACTATTGCAAGTTGCAAATTGGAAGTTTCATTGGTGGAAGGCTCAATGGGTTCATTGAGTGCAGTGGAAGTAGGTTCATTGAAGGATTCATTGTGCATATATGCACTGGGCATTGATGCATGACTAGTCTCAGGCTGTGCTGCCACAGTGTGACAAGTTGCACCCAGTGCATCCTGTGTCTGTTTAGGTGCCCGAATAGTGTGCTTTCCTTGAACAACAGTCCATCCTTGATCCTTGTCTTGCTCCACTTGATTTGTGCGACCAGTTGGCTGCCATAACTTCTGCACAAGCTTTGCGTTTGTAACATTTTTCGTGCAATGCTGTTTGGAATGACCAAAGACAGCACACACACTGCATTTAGTTGGAACCCATGTATATTCTACCACAACTATCCTCGTATTCGAGTCATTGATCACCACTGGAACTTCTTTAGGCAATGGACCTTTGACACTAACTTCAACACAGACCCTGGCATAAGCCTTCCTGGTGCCTTCTTCAGTTTCCTTATCAAGCATAATGGGTACCCCTATGACACTCGCAATCCGTTGAATTCCTTCAGGATGCCATAGAAATAATGGGATTCTCTTAAGTGTCACCCAGATAGGTATCGAGGTGAGAGTTTCTGCTTCCTCATCCATTGTAGGAGACCAAGTGCGAATGATGAACAACCTGCTTGCGATGTGCAGGGAGCCCATCTCTAAGGCCTTTGACCTATCTCCTTCATCCTTGAAATTGAAAACAAAGTTTTTGTCTCCATGGATGGTCATCTCGAAGTTCCTGGTTCCCAAGTCTTTATGAGAGTTTCTTTCACAAAACTGTATCCTAGTTTTTTCCCTACAAATCTACCGATTATGAGCTTCTCACATTCAACAATTCGCTGAGCAAAGTCAGAGGTTTGGATCTTGACAACCTTCTTGCCATTTACTATCGTAGGTGGCTCATACCTTAGTTTGGTCGATCCAGCAAATCGACCTTGTCCCAGTTTTGAAGCCCAGCTGGCTACAATGTTTCCTGGATTGATTCCACTGCTTCCTGGTTTGAATCCTGGGGTGTTTCCTGGAATGCTTCCTGGATTGTTGCCTGGATGGCTTCCTGGATTGCTCTCTGGACTGGTTTCTAGAGTACGCCCTGGATTGATAGTCATAAGCTTACCATTATCATTGGCCTCGACATTGTGGCTCGTATCCTTTTGCTTGTGTTGTGTGTTCTCTCTGCTCTGAACTAGCCCTAGGTTAGGGTCCTGAAATAGCCGCAGTAAAGTCTCTTCTTGTTCATTGCTAAGAGATCTGAGACAACTTTGTAATCTAGCCTTGGTGCTCTGTCTTGCATGTGGTCCGACAATAGGCGATGCAAATCCCCTTTCATGAGTTTGAGTTCCTCCACAAGGGGGGATGGAGGAGACTCGATAGTCCTGCTCCTTGTTCAATGTCATGGACAAGCAATATCAACATGAAGCATTGTGGTGATGATTAGAGGTAAACAGTGCGTGAACAACAACTCGAATCTACTGTAGCAACAGTAGATCGAGAGAACTGTAGATGAATCGCCTCTCTCTACCAAACCCTAGAATCGCCTCTCTCTCTCTCCCTTTTTTACAATCACGAGAATTGTGATTCACTCTTACGTAAACGGTGAAGCGTCATTAAATCTGTCATATTTTGTATTTCTGCAAATGCCTTCCCAATTTTTTAATAGTGACAAGCAATATCAATAGGTGGATTAAGAGTTACAATGCGTGTTGTGTCATTTCAATGAAATTTTTTTAAAAATGATTATGAATGCAAAATTTGGACATTAATTAATTCTAAAGATATAAAGCAGGGCAATTTGAATTGAATAAATAAAGGAGCTTTTTTTTCTTTAATCTAAAGTTTATATTAACAAATCAAATCCTGTTAAGTATAAAGCATAATCTCATTATGTCTAACTAATCTTCTAATCTGTCCCGCCAATTCAATAATTGAATCAAGTTTTCTTCTTTGCACATTTTTTTTTTCAACTTTCAGCTCCACTATGGTCTATGAGATTTGGCCCATTGCCTGTTGACTGACTTGCAAAGTATCCGAATCTTCTGAACCCGTAACGAGAATTGTGATTCACTCTTACGTAAACGGTGAAGCATCATTAAATCTGTCATATTTTGTATTTCTGCAAATGCCCTCCCAATTAATTTATATTGACAAGCAATATCAATAGGTGGATTAAGACTTACAATGAGTACTCTTGTGTAATTTCAATGAAAAATACTATTACACATTTGTTTGCCATTTTGCCAACTCAAATTCAAGTTATTTATAATCTAAATCAGCGCTCTTAAATATTGATTAATTATATCTAAGCTTATAATATATTTTACTTAAATCTCTTAATTATCTATGAACTTTGATAAGCCGTTACAACTAACATTTGAATTTTCCATTTTGCCAATTACATTTCATAATTTTTACAATCAAAATCAGCTCATCTTAAACATTGTTTAATTGCATTTAAACCCCCAACATATCGTAATATAACCTTGAGTCCATCATGTTTTAGTTTTTCTAAAATGCCCTCTCCAAAGTAGAAAATTTTCATCAAGTTCAGTTCCAGATTGAAATAAAAATAAATTATTGTTAGGGTCACTTATATACATCACATCCTGCCACGTAATTACCTTTAAGAAAATCAGTCAAATTTTGGTTTTCAAAAAAAGGAGCTCCAAATTAGAAAATTTTCATTAACTTTGATTCTTAATTGAGATAAAAATAAATGATTGTTAGGAAACTCGTATCATATTAATGCATAATAGCAAAATTGGCGCGTGTAATTTTTTACTAATGTTCCAAAATTAGTATAATATTTTGTTAGACGTGCAACTTAAAATTTTTAGGCAATTCCCAAAAAAAATAATTTAATTTATATTATTAAATTTTTTAATAAAATCAATATTGAATATTCGCGCATGTAGAACGCATCAATCCCCTTTTATTACTAGTGAAAAAAAGAATGAAACCTACTTAGCATGGTAATAAGGATGCTAGTGTAAATGTGTCATATGAAAGAGGTAAAGTCTCATATTAGTTCTTACCTACCACTACCGACCCACATACCTTGATGCTATATATAAAAGCAAGTTGGCAAGCGAAGACGCCACTTTTCATGCTCTCTCGCTTTCATCTCATCTCTTCCATCTAATTAATTAAAAATTTTATTTTCCTTTGTTTGATTTTAGACTAATTAGATTGTGAGAAAGATGTGATGAGTATGTACAGCAAAGGGCAGAATCATAAGATGAATGTAAATTTTCATTAATTAGTTCCATAGAAATAGAACAGGGATGTACAATGACCTTCGCTCGTGCATGTGACAAGTAGGAGAGATATTAGACCACAATAAAACTATACTAGCTTATCATAGAGATACTTTTCAAGATTATATGGTACTAAACTCTTTCCAAACAAATGAAGGGAAAAGAGGAAGGATAGTATTGAGCTGAGAATGGATTTCAGAGTGTTTAGGGTTTGAAGAAATGGTAGTAGAAGAGGTAAAAGCACAAAAGATAAGAACTAGAACCAACTACACACGTTGGGATGGTAAGGCCATGCGAAGGAGTTAGCACAAGGTATGTGCCTGTAATGAATGCTAACATCATGGACAGGATGGCAAAAATTGTGCAAACAGTTGCACATTCAAAATAGAAACCCGCCTTTTCATCTTCAGCTAGATTCATAAGAAAATGAGCAAGTACGGCAAGTGTTGAGAGCACCATGGCTATGGTGTTTGAGATGGCAAATACCTTAAACATTGCTTTTTCTAGCAAGATGGGTTGGCCATTATTGCTTTGGAAACCACCAGGGATTGTAAATCCAGCTGCAAATGTAACTGTGGCAATGAGTGCAGCCACCACTAAATGATTACTGCTTGCATTGCGCCGTAGTTGACTCCTCTTCTGCTTGCATTTTTTACTCCATTGATCAAAGTAGCTGTAAATTGGTAGCCCTATGGTCTCCCTTTTTAGATGTAATAGAGAAATGCATCTCTCAGCCAATACCCTTTTAGCAAGCACCAAGTTTCTCATCAAGTCAATCTCCTCGGGAAAATCCTAGTGGAAACAAACAAAAATTAATCAACAATTAATTTTACTTTGAGGATTATTATAATTAGCTGTGTCACAAGTGGAGAATCAGCCAGAACTCGATCTCCAAGATTTGATGAACTTTTTATTCAATGAACTTCAAAAAAGTAACCCAGTCTTGTGAGCATTTGTGTTTTCTTTTATTGAGATGGTTTCTTACCTTGTTCAATATAATGTCGAGAGCAGTATGGTTTTCCTTGTTGAGATACTTGTCAGACACCCTATTATCTTTAGATAACAGTTCCACAAGATCATATGCTTCATGAATAGCAGCAAGATGCAAAGGGGTATTTCCATCAATATCAGGATGATTAAGAGATTCTTCAGTTGCGATATCACCTTTGAGAGCACCTTTTAACATCCATTTGCAACGTCCTAAAACAGCAACATGAAGATAATTCCAACCTCTATGATCGAGCACTTGCCAACAATCTGGGCAATGTTTGAGAATCATTTCAACCGCCTTATAATTGTTTCGACCTGCAGCAACATGTAGCGGGGACCTGCCATTCTTGTCCAAGATGTAGGCAATGGTGCTCTCAGTTTTTATTAGTGACTCGCAACATTCCACAGTGGAGTTGTCATATGCAGCATAATGAAGTGGCGTCCACCCATGTTTATCTGCTTCTTTGCTTATGGATGGTTTCACTTCATGTAACCTATTTATGATTCCTGAAATTACACCATGTTTTTGTTGTTCTTGTTAGAGAAAATATCTTTTTTTACCAAGATTATTCTTTGCCACTTAAGCCATAGCCATAGCTAATTTGCTATCACATCTATTGCAACCTTGTGAAAATTGGTCAATAAGTTGAAAGCATTACACAATTAACTTTAAGATCATATTTGAATATTTGATGGATGGGATTAGAAATTTAGAACAATAATTATTAAAAAACGAATAAATTTAAAAAATTTTAATTAAATAAAAAAATATAATTAGTTGACGAGGGAATAAAGTACAAAAAAATTAATGAACAAATCTCTTCACAATATTTACTCTGTGACAAGGAATGCGATTTCTCGAAATAAATATGTTGAAATTTCACGAAATATTTCATATTTTGAAGTTACCAGAATATCTTTCGAAATCCAAAATATTTTATTTTTCACAAGAGATTGATTTCCCATTAGAAAAAGAAATATTTCAACCTCTATATATTTTAACATGATATAATGTTATTATATAGAACCCGTCTAATTGGCGAGGGAAGCAGCGAGGGACCCCACAGGGGGGAGGGGGAGCCGTCTATTCCCCTCGGGATGCGTGCATTGAAAATTCGACAATTAGAATTTTACTATTATATAATAGATAGGACCAAAAATAGCTTAAAGTTTCTATCTCAAAAAAAAAAAAAAGAAAAAAAAAAGAAGAAGCTTAAAGAAGGGTGTGTTCCTAATGTTATTATGCTTGGTTAAGATGCCCCCATCAAAATTCTCTTGAAAGATAACACCATAAAACAATATGAATGAACACATCATTATTACTGTGAGATCTCAAGCAATTACCAGAAGACCTTGACCTCACTGCTGCGTGCATAGCCGTTGTTCCATCAGGACCACTATGAGCTGACGTTGGACACCTAACCAAGATCTGTGATACACACGTATCTAACTTGTAAAGGGCAGCTAAATAAAGCGGCGTCTCTCCAGCTTTGTTTTCAAAGTATTTAAAATTCGGATACGCTTCTAGCAGATACTTCACTGTCTCATCATTTGTGCTCCCTCAATTTTCAAAAAAAAAGAAAGAAAGTATATACTTAGTATTTCCACTTTTTTATAATATAAACGTAAAAACATGTGTTATAAAACTTTATTTAATAAAGGACATGTCAACTCTTTGGTTGAATGGTTAATCTTTAAACTTTCAATGCTAATGACTCCCAAGTAGGAATCCCTTGGAGTGTAAGAGTTTTTTTAAACATATATAGAGAATTCTTTTTTCTCTATAATTGTTACCATCTCTGAATTTTTATTTTGTATAAGATATTTTTATGCAATTATATAAACACATTAAAAAGAAAAAAATTATAGCTTAATAATGAATTGTTTGTTCACATGTACACTATAAAACTCAAATAAAAAACAATGTTGTAAAATAAAATACACAAAAAATCTGTAATTAAAATTTAAGATAACAAACTATAGAATTCAATGAAAATATATATCATTATTCAACTAATATAAAATTTGGGAGTTGGATTGGCTCATAACCCCCTACCCAATTTTTCTTTTTATAAATGTGTAATTAGGATTTTATTATGCAATTTTAATCATGTATTCTAGTTATTAGGCTTGTTTTCTTTATTAAATTGTCAACGACTTGACCACAATTTACTTTAAAATACTATTCCCGATTCAACTTGATATACACAATTTACCTTTTATAGTTATACAGATAAATGCACAGTACTAGATTGAGTTAATGAAGAATACAATTAAAATTATAGTCTAGTGTTTATTTATAGATTTTTGTAGAAATCTGTTGTTAAATTATGAGTCCGAAGCAAGGATTGTGATTTCGTTTTTTGAAGTAATTTCGTCACCTAATTTTAAGAAATATTTCATTATATATAGAAAAACGTTAAAATTTGAGTGTATGTCAAACATATATAAATATGTGGACAAGTAAGATACATGTAAATTAACATAATAAATACATTAAATATATATAAAATAAAGCATAAATACTTAAGTATTCCTATAAATGCAATTTGCTTCATAAATTTCTGGGTTTTACATGAAAATAAAGAAAAACCTACGAAAATGAGGAAATATTTTGATTAAAAAAAAAATGTAATTTGCTTCACAACTTTTTGGGTTTTATACGAAAATGTCGAAATTTATGAAAAACATGAAATAACTCCTAGAAATAACGTTTTTTTTTTTTTTTTTCAGATCTTTAATTTCAAGACAAAAAAAAAAAAAAATTCCGCGAATCACTCAATCACAATCCTTGTTCCGGAGTAGAAAATTTTCTACCTTCGTCCCTGATAACTCCTATGATCGACTAACAATCCCTTACCATTACGCTCCTTCTTGACTAAAATGTTGGGTCTGCCATTGCGCACAGCCTCGTGCAAGGCTGAATCTCCATTCTTATTAGCCATCTTTATAAGTTGCCTCACTGTGCTTTCCTTTCCTCCATTTTCAATGTCCTCTTCTCCGAGACTTTTTGCCTTGTCAATGATGCGTTTAGCAATCGTCCGTTGCCTATGCCTTGCTGCGATGTGCAGAGCTGTATCGCCATTGGTATTTACATTCAGTAGTAGTGATGGCGGACATGAATCGAGGATTGCTTCAACACATTCCTCCTTTTCATATTGGACTGCAACGTGGAGTGATGTATATTTTTGATAGGTTGTTTGTGAATGAAGGATTGGCTCAAATTGCTGATCAAGTAGTGCAGCAACGTCACCCTTTGCTAGTGCATTGTATAATTTAGGATCCATGGTTGTGCTTCTGAGTTTTTTTTTCCTGATAGCTAGGTTGATACTTGACACTCGAGCTGGTTGGGAGGAAATATATATCTACAACACATTAAAAGCATTTTCATAGTTAGGTAAAGTATCAATCTAAAGTAATAGGCTTTATTAACTATATAGATGTGGTTGGTTGCAACTAAAAAGACAGGGTATTAATTGCAAATTGGACTTGAAACACGGTATTAATTGCAACTAAAAACACTCTGTTGCAAAACAGAGTTGCTCTGTTCTGCGATGCTGCTGCGTCGCTGGTGTCGTTGCTGCGCTGAGTTGCTGCTGCTGCTGCTGCTGCTACGCATTGCTGCTATACGCTGAATCGCTGCTGCTGCTACGCTGAAATGTCGCAGCGTTGGTTGGAGCATTTGTTTTGGGCTATCCGGGACACGCTCGGGTCGCAGAAATGCGCGTTTGCTGCGTGCTTTATGGCTGAGAGATTGCTGGCGTTTTTTGGATTGCTAAGCACAATCAGTGAGCTGATTTCAGTTAAATGCTTTTAGTTTAGTATTGGTTTTTTTCATTGCTTTTAGCTTTTGCTTTGGTTTCTCATACGGGTAACGTCGTAATGTAGGGATGTCAACGGGACGGATTGGGGATGATTTGAACAAATCCATCCCCACCCCGTCAAAATTGACGGATCCCCAAATCCGCCCCGCCAATCCGTTTAGACATTTACTTAAAAACCACTTCCGCCCCGCGCGGATTGGCGCGGATTGGCGGATATCCGCCCCGCTCAAATATCTATTAAAAAATTTCTCTAAATACCATATCAATCCTAAAAACTACTTCATTCATTCACAAACATACACTGTAAGAATTACAAAGAAAAGATCAATCTGTCTCAGATACAAAAAATTACAAAAAAAAATTCAGATTTAAACATAAAAAATCACAAAAAATTCAGATCTCATTTTATACAAATAAATTACTAAATTCGACCAATCAAATCTCAGATCTGAGATCTGAGATCTGATCTCGGAGATCAGAGATCAGAGATAAGAGATCTGAGATCAGAGATCTGATCTCGAATATCAGAGATCTAAGATCTGATCTCGAATATCAGACATCTGGGAAGGCCCCAAGGGAGGGGAGAGGGAGGCGGCGAGAACGATCGTTCTTTTGAAGCAGAGCAGAGAGATGGAGAGGAGACTCCCTTCGAGTGTTCGTGTGAAGCAGGTCCCTGAGAAGGAGAAGAAGGAGACCGGTCTTCACTAATGGGGACGACCGGCTTCACTGAAGGAGACGACCGGCTTGCTTCCGCTGTCTGAAGGAGACGACCGGCTTGCCTCCGCTGTCTGAAGGAGACGACCAAGGAGGCTCTGTCGCTGAGTTCTCTGAGTGGAGAGGGTGGGGTTTCTTCTTCGAGTAGAGAGGGAGAGGGAGGGGTTTCTTCTTCGATTGGAGATGGAGAGGGAGAGGGAGAGGGAGGGGTGTCTTCGAGTGGGTTTGAGAAAGAGAGAGAGAGAGACAGATCTGAGAGATCGAATGGGGTAGAGTAGGTTTTGTTTTTTTTTTCTATTTAAAGGGTCAGGGGTAATTATGTAAATTTTATACTTAAACGGATATCCGTGGGGCGGATATGGCCAAATCCGTATCCGCCCCGAATATTCGACGGATATTCAAGTAATATCTGTATCCGCCCTGAAATCCATTTGGCTATATCCAAATCCGCCCCATACGGATTGGGTGGGGCGGATATCCGTGAAAATCCGCCCCACTGCCATCCCTATCGTAATGTACCCCCGTAGCTTTTGTAAGTCAAATTTTTGATCAGTAATTAAGGTCTGGCATTCCATAGTTGCCCCTCCCCACTGGAGGTTAATTTAAAAAAAAAAAAAAAAAAAAAAGACACAGTATTAATTGCAAATTTATACACAGTATAAGATGGGTCCACACGGTGCAATTTGCTTCCGCCTATGTACTTATCACAGTAAGTATGAATGGGACGCGATCTTTCCTATTGACTTCACCATCGGAGTATTATTTGCAGGTAGAAGCTCATCTTCTCGAGGAATTTCCCAGATTCATACAGATGGATCGTTCCTCTTTCTCTTTGATATATATTTTGGTAAAGCCATAGGTATGATATATAGAAATAAGACTAAACACGGTTACAAACATGTCGCCCTCTTTTGATATCTTGAGATGCCAAACTAAAATTTGATCTGACATTGTTTAATTAATTTATTGATGTGTAAACAATATTAGTTTTATACGAGTTGGGTATTAATATTACTAATACCAACCATTTGGTTGTAATCCAGCCAGACGAGAGAAAAATTAGGTGAAATCTCCCTTTCAATGCGTACAAGTATTAAGTACTAGAGGTGAGCAAAAATCGATTTAAATTCGGTTAACCGACCGAATCAAAATATGAGTAGAAAGAAAATAATTTAAACCGAACTGAACCGATTATAAACGGTTCGAAATCGGTTTATGATTTTGAACCGACCGATTTATAACCGAACCGACCGATTAATTAGATATATATAAATAACTAAATAATAGGTAGGTGTCAATACCTGATTAGTGCAACAAATGCACTGCAGTACACCATGTTGCGCCGAATCACTCCCTTCTCTCAAAGTTTTCAATTTTGGGCTAAAAATTGAGTCTATAAAAAAATTGGGCCTGTAAAAATATTGGACATGTTTTAATGAAAGTCTTTCAAATGCTTGAGCCTAAAATTTTGGCCCAACCGAACCGAACCGATCCGATCCGAAATTCGGTTCAACTGAATTCATCGATTTACAAATACAAAATTCGGTTTCGATTTGGGTTTTGAGCAAACCAAATGAAATTGGTTCGAAATCGGTTTGTGGCTCAAAACCGAACCGAACCGACATTGCCCACCCCTATTAAGTACGGCAAGTGTTGAGAGCACCATGGCTATTATAATAATTTTACATTGTGGCAAAAAAGTATAATTAACTGTGTGCCGTATTTTTTTTTTTTTTTTTTTAACAAAATTGGGATGTTGACCCATTTTATTCATATAAAAACCACGCCCGAAGGCTACATGACTTGCCCAATAGGGTTAACTAAAAAGCCGAAACAAACTCTCACAAAAGATAGGATGCACCAATACAAGCCTAGACAAAATCAATCTTTGTACCTTTCGTTTTCTGTCCTAGTTCTATTGAATTTTCGGGGACAAATGCTGATATCTTTGGTGTGGCGCCTCTTATTCATCTTTCCGTCTGACATAGCCCCTAAATCCAAATCACTGTTCGCTACCTGTGGATCAAGCTCAGATTCTGAGTTGACTTCATCACTATGCTCACTAGAACTTTCGAGTGTACTGAGGTCCAATTTCGGCAGTCGAAGTAGCATATTTTCTTTGAACAAAGATATAGCCTGATTCAAGTGGTCTCCGACTCTTTTATAATCCGAGGAAGTTTTGATAACATATTTGTCAAAATGTCTCTTTAACCTGAGCAAAGACTGAAAATCATCATCCGAGGGTTCCTGCACTTGCTGACCCTGCATAGCATCCCCTAGCTCTGTGCCAGTAGCATCGAAAAATGTGGTGCAGGGCGCTGGCTGAGGCGGAGCCACGACCCCTGTCTTGGTGCAGGGCGCAGACTGGGGCGAGGTCACTTCCGCTGCCTTGGTGCATGGCGCTGGCTAGGGCGAGACTATGTTCTCTAGTGTGGTGCAGGGCGCGGGATTGGCGCAGGCCACGTCCACTGCCTTGGTGCAGGGCGCTGGCTGGGGCGAGGCCATGGCCCCTGTCTTAGTGCAGATCACTGGTTGGGGGGAAGCCACGACCCCTCTTGAAGGGTAGAGCACTGGCTGCTGCGAGACCGGTTCTGGCTGAATATCAGACCGTCTCAACGCCCCCGCTGTGAAGGTTGCATTGCTCGGCCTCCCTGAATCAGCATGCATCACTGTATCGCTTGCCGCGTCTCGCGACACTGCCACAAGGATATTCTTAGAAAGGCTATTGCTGGTGTCCCCCGAGTCGACAACATCCTCCTGTAGCAATGACTGTGCGTGTGGACCAATAACATTCTCAATCTCCGAAACTGTATACCCCGCCTCCAAGAGGCAATCCTCCGGAGATTCTGGTACAACCGCGACACTGTCATGAGCCATTGTCTTGCCCACTAGCTGTTAATCCTCTTGAGCACCCTCATCTTGATCAATATTCTCTATAAGTGACTCAAATTTGTTTGACAACACCACCGTTGCCGGAGCAATGGCCACTAGTCTCTTATCCCCAATTTCCTCGTTCATCTCCGCACCCTTGTCATTTTTTACACCACTCGTACCCACTTCGCGGATGGGCAATTTTTCTTTTTTGGTAACTGGTATGTATAGCTGCTTCACAGTATTGGTTTCGACTGATGGTTTGACCACCTTCGCTGCTTTACCTAGGTCAGAAACACTCCCACCGCCCGTTAGGCCCAACTTTTTTCTACAAAAAATCCTCCTGATGCCCTATCAAGGAGCAAAAATCACAGTATTTGAAGCCTGGGTAATCTATCTTCTGCCAGAAGCCCCTATTATTAGCCCTGTCAATCCAAACTCTAGTTGGTAATTTCTCCACCAAAGTCATCTCCATGCAAACACGGGCAAAACCTGGGCACGATAGGCATCGAGTATGATCATCCATCCGCAAGAAACCACCAAAAGAATTCACAATTGCTTTTAAAATAGGGGGATGAAATAAATGCAAAGGTAAGTTAGGAAGCTCTACCCACAATGGCACCGATATCGGGTCCTCCTTCAAACTGAAACCATCATGCCAACGGAAGGCTTTGAACCGAACTCCACGAATCAAAAGGAGTCTCTCGATAGTACTTTCTTGGCTTCCACCTCGGATTGAAGTCGAACTAACACGTGTCGTTGATTCAGTAAACCAAGCAAAAAATCTCCTATAGGATTCCCCAAGTTCTGTGAATCGAACCTTGGATATCTTCCAGTGTTGGTCGATAGCTAGAGAACTTCAGAACAATCACATGTTTTTCCATGAACGCTTCGCCACGTACTTCATCTGTGGTCCTAAGTCCAATTGCAAGCGCTCCCTCTTTGCGAAAACAAGTTCCTTCTACCTGATCCTCCGCAACTTCGTCCACCAAGATTTTACCCAAAATCTGGGCGAAAGAGGGTTTACCCGTTCCCCCATTACCAGGTCCCCCCGCCGTGGGGGAGGGATGGTGGTCGGCGGCGCCGACATCGCATCCAAAGGAATCTAGCCCTGCATCCAGCCAACTGGGAGAGAGACCTCGCCTGCTTGCAGATCTCGACAGATCTGCTCCTTCTTGACAGATCTGCTCCTCCTACTCGACAGATCTCGACTGTTTTCGCAATTAGATCTGGTTATCTCGACCAGATCTTAAGCAGCAGCGTGAGCGGTGTCGGAATAACCTGCGCCGCCCCTGATTTGGACGTCACCGAGAGATCCCTGGGAGAGAGACCTTGCCTGAGGAGACGAAGAAAGTGTGTGCCGTACTTACTCACTTTTCTCCCTCTCAACACCATGGCTTCCAATTAATTTTACATTGAGGATTATTATAATTAGCTGTGTCACAAGTGGAGAATCGGCAAGAACTCTACAAGATTTTAATGAAATCTTATTCAATAATGAACTTCAAAAATTAACCCAGTATTGTAAGCATTTGTGGTTTCTTTTATTGAGATCGTTTCTTACCTTGCCAACAAAAATGTTGCGAGCAGTAAGGTTTTCCTTGTTGAGATCCATGATAGACACCCTATCATCTTTAGATAACAGTTCCACAATATCATATGCTTCACAAATAGCAGCAAGATTCAAAGGGGTGTTTCCATCAATATCAGGATGATTAAGAGATTCTTTAGTTGTGATGTCACTTTCGAGAACACATTCTATCACCCTCGAGTACCTATTTAAAGCAGCAATATGAAGATAATTTCGACCTCTATGATCGAGCACTTGCCAACAATCTGGGCAATGTTCGAGAATCACTTTAATCACATCAACGTTGCCACAACCTGCAGCAACATGTAGGGGGGACATGCCTTTCTTGTCCAAGATGTAGGCAACAGTGCTATCAGTTTTTATTAGTGACTCACAACATTCCAAGTCGCCCTCATATGCAGCATAATGAAGTGGCGTCCACCCATGTAACACCCCTGAATTTCATAAAACTAATTTATTTTATTTTGAATTAAATAAAATAGGGTTACATTTAATTGAATGTGAATTTCGAAATTTAGGGTTTTATTTGGTGAGTTTAGAAGAGGTTTTTTCATAAGTTCAGTGGGGGCGAATAGCCACCCACCCTATAAAGAGAAAACCCTCTTTTCTTTTCTTTCTCCTTCTTCTTTTACCCCTTTACATTTTCTTTTTCGATGGCGGCGACGGGAATCGCGTGATGAAGATGAAGGATCAGAGAGCTGACATCTGTTGTTTAGAAGAGATTCAAGTTTCCAGAAAAAAAAACTGCTCCTTATTTTAACCAAAAGCAAAACCTCTTTCTCCCTCTAACTCAATTTCTTTCACTTAAGAATACCAAGGAGTGGGAGAGAGATTGAAAGATCGAGAAAGATCGACAAGTTCCAAGTCAATCGACATAGATCGTTGTCGGTCCTTCTGAGGAAGGGAAATGGGAAGAGTAGGGAACGAGAAGAAGAAGAAGAGACGAGGATAGAGGAAGAAGAGATCTGGAACTGTATTACTGTGATTTCATTTTTTTGTTTCTTTGCTTTAGATCTTGTTGTTTTACTGTGATTTCGTTGATGGAGAGTTGGATTTGGTGATTGAGTTCTTCATTCGTTGTTGTGGTGATGATTGGGAAGAGAATCTCCATGGAAGATAGATTTGGAGCTGTAATTTGGTGGGGATTTAGGGGGAGTTTGTATTGTTAGAGAGAAGGGGTTTTTTTTCATCTCTCCTTCCTCTACAGAACGAACAACTTCTGTTAGTTGTTGAATAGCTTTCAGATCTTGAACCCGAACTGGTTCGGTGTTCAAATCATTACTTGCCAACTCCACCGACCGACCTAGTGACCTTCAGCGAAGGAGGCATGGATGAGTTGATTTAACTTTCAAAATCAATGATGCAGGAGGCGTCTCTTCTAGCAGATGAAGACGTCGTAGAAGACGGCTAGCAATATTCGATTGTAATTTTCTCCAGAAAATGGTCCAATTGTTTTAGCTTCAGATACTACCCTCAAACTTGTTGTTCAGATAAAACAAAAAGCTACGAAATTTGAGGCGTCCTCAAGACACGAGAATACATGTATATATGATGGTATTCCAAAGGGTCTTCAAGTTCGTGATCTTCAAAAAGGACATTGAGGTTCTTCCTTGAATCAAATAATTAGCATTGTGGGATGCTTTTGAAAGAGATTGTTTGATAAAATGCCTGAGAGGAATTCAGTGTCTTGGACGGCTTTGATTTGTGGTTATGTGCGGTATGGTATGGGCTATGAGGGACTTCAACTCTTTACATAAATGATGTTTAGGGGGATCAAACCCGATCAATTTACTTTCAGCAGTTACCTTTGTGCTTGTGCTAGCATTTCATCAATTAAGCATGGTGCATACAAATCATTGGTGATTTCGTCAGGTGAGTTTTCTTCATTCTTTTTCTTTTACTGTGAGTTTTTCTTATTCCATGTATTTTGCAAATCCTTATTTCTTGACTGAATTAGTGATTGTATTTGTGAGGATTTGATGATGGGGTTTGTGAGTTTTGTTGCGAGGATGTGTGGTTATGATTTGGATTTTGGTTTGGCGGTGTGATGACCGGTATATGTGTGTCCTTGATGATTTTGGATTGGATTCTTAGGCTTGTTATATTGCTTGATTTAAATCCCATTTCAAAGGTTTTGGGTGTAAGGTGTAAGTGAAACTCTTAGCCCTTTTTTCTCTTTGGATGAGCAATTCAGTGGGGATATATTCATCCTTATTCTAATTGGGTTGATAGATGTTAAGTATGATTGAATATTCTAAACTCTTAGTCCTTCATCTTTTAGCCATTGTCATATTTCATCATTGATTGGATACTCATGATTGAAAGAGTTGAATAAACATATCTAATTGGATCATCATAAGAAATATATATTTAGAACTTAGATATCAGTTTTGTGTGTTCAACATGGTGAACGACAAGCGAGGTGGATCGAATCTTAACATATGCAAAGGTAGAAAATCAGATCACATAATTAAAAGTATTCCATTGTAGTGGTGAAAATGATCCTTATTCATGTCATTGAGGGAGTTATGGGGTTGTTTGATTTATGTGATGGCAACATGTGTGGAAGTAACCCATTTGAAGTTGTATTAGAGAGAGAAAGAGGTTGATGATAGGAAACATTGAAGGATTGAATTGAATCCATATTGCTGTGAAGAATTTTATTGTTAACATTGGAAGAGGGATCATCTTAGGGTTGGTCATTTTAATTGGTGTATACTGTATGAATATTGCTTGTATGGAAATGACGGGTTTCATTTCAGGTAATTCAATTGTGAGATTTTAGGCATGTTTGAGAATAAGGTTGCCTTATTTGTGGTGTTTTGTGTCGCAAACGCGTGATCTTTACAGTTGTGATCTGTTTGATGTATGAGTTTGTCCTACCTTGCTGGTTCATGTTTTGGGTATTTGCATGATTCTACGAAGTGACATTTGTATCTTTGTGATTAAATTTGATTGTTATGTAGATTGCGTTGCTGAAAGGAATTTATTTCTTGTATTAAATGGGTTTTGATCTCTGCCCTATTACAAAAAGTTTGTATATGAAACTGCTATGTTTTTCCCCAAAAATGTGGGTGGATAGATTGTGAATCAATTTATGTATGACAAAATGTCATTGTGGAGGAATTCTGAATTATCAAAAATAAATGATATTTGTAAACCTTGATTTCTGAAAATATAAACCACTTGGACTTGTATCACTTAGAACTACCACACCTCTTTTGTTTATTATTTTCCCTCTCTTACTAGAGAAACTAAATGATCAGTGGGTCGTCTTGCGGAGTTGGGGCACACATTTCTTACTAGAGAAACTAAAATAACTTTCGGGTTAGTCTTACGAAAATGTGATGAATTGGTATGCCTAAAATAGGCTTTGATATTTATCCGTAAAAAATGTGACGTGAGTTTATACGCATTGATAGCCCAAGGGTGGCTATTGGTACTCATATAGTTAGGAGTATCCGGGATGCATGCCTGTATGTGATGTCCCCACTTAGGCATGGATGACGGAGTAGTCTTCCTTTATATGAGAGAGGCATACGGACATGTATGTTCGGCACGGAGGTGGTGCGAATGTGGTATCCTCTAAGTGATCAATCCGTTAAAAAGATGAACATAATTCAAATAAAAAGAATAAATGACGTTGCATTGTTTCTACTCCTTTTTATGCAGGATGGCAAGTCCACTATTATTTCTGCAGGTCCGACTTGCCATAGTAAACTCCTATAGGATAAGTACAGGTAAATGCATATTTACATATTAGGATGATGAAATGATTGCCTCGTTGAGGAACTAAATTCTTGGAACTGTGTGTTCTTGCATTACACCTTTGCCTCGTTGAGGAACTACCTATTGGTGTGATGGTTTGTTGTTTGTGTTTAGCTCGATGTTTATTATTGATTTTTGGGATGAAGATTTCTCACACCAGCTTTATTGCTGACCCAAGTGAGCTTTTGCTTCTTGGGTACATTCCTTTAGGAATGTACCCAATTAGCTTTTCAGGTTTTGAGACTTTTGAGCAGCGTTACGGGAGTTCCGCTAGTGACGTCAGTTTTTCATGGTTAGAGCTTTATTATAAATTTTAGTTTGTCCTATTTTTCTAAACTATATTTTTGTCATTGCTGCTAAATGTTTCTGTCGTTATTGAATTTCACGTCCCGAGTTTTGGGAAAACAGATAATTCTACGTGGATTTTGGGATTTCGTTTTCTTCAAAAATCGGGGCGTGACAACCCATGTTTATTTGCTTCTTTGCTTATGGATGGCTTCATTCAATGTAACCTATTTATGATTCCTGAAAATTACACCATTTTTTGTTATTCTTGTTAGAGAAATTTTTATTTTATTTTTTCACTACACCAAATTTGCATTTTTGTAACAACCCCCAAAACAGTATCACTTTTGAAGTGTCACAA
The DNA here is from genome assembly GCA_003290165.1 of Berberis thunbergii. Taxonomy (NCBI): domain Eukaryota; kingdom Viridiplantae; phylum Streptophyta; class Magnoliopsida; order Ranunculales; family Berberidaceae; genus Berberis; species Berberis thunbergii. The sequence goes on along the minus strand of QNQO01000936.1, from coordinate 218,434 downwards.
TCCATATAACAATTTTACACATTTTCACAAACAAAATGATACAATAATTGTATTATCATGAAAAGTATGGTTATAAAAGTGATACTATTCATGGTGATCCAACTTATTGTATCATTTTTTTTGTTTTATTGTTTTTCATTTTTTTTACTAAATTTAGTTTTGACTTGAATTTGTTTGGTGGATTGTAACATTTCAAAAGTGATATTGTTTTGAAAGTTGTTACAAAAGTGCCAATTTAGTGTAATGTTTACCAAGATTGTTCTTTGCCACTTACGCCATAGCTAATTTGATATCACTTATCTATTGCAGCCTTGTGAAAGTTAGTCCATAAGTTGAAAGCATTACACAATTCACTTTAAGATCACATTTGAATATTTGATGCATGGGATTAGAAATTTAGTACAATATTTATTAATAAAAAATGAATGAATTTAAAAATTTGTAATGAAATCAAAAGATATAATTAGTTGAGGAAATAAAGTACAAAAAATTTAATGAACAAATCTCTTCCCAATATTTACTCTGTGACAAGGAATGTGATTTATCAAAATATGTCAAAATTTCACGAAATATTTCATATTTTGAAGTTGCTGGAATATCTTTCGAAATCCAAAATATTTATTTTTTTTTCCTCAGGAGATTGATTTCCAGTATGAAAAAGAAATATTTCAATATTTGTATATTTTAACCTGCTATATGGAAAGAAGGTAGTTGGTAGATGGAACAATACTAGATGGAAAGAAAGTAGTTCAGATCCAGACTGCTGAGTTTGCAGGGAGAGTTGCTGAATGTGAGAAACTTCTCATTGGTCGATTTGTTGGGAAAGATTGGCGTATAACTATGTGAAGGAATCATTAATCAAAGTTTGGGGAACCAGGAACTTCGAGATGCCTATCCATGGAGAGAGGACCTTTGTCTTCAAGTTTAAAGATGAAGTAGATAGAAACAATGCCCTGGAAACTAGTTCCTTACACATTGCGAGTCGACTCTTCATCATAAGAGCATGGTCGTACACTATGGCAGAAGAGGAGGAGGAACTCAAATCTGTTCCAATATGGGTTACGTTTAAAAAAGTCCCTCTTTTCTTATGGAACCCAGTTGGCATCCAAAAGATAGCAAGTGTCATTGGAGTCCCGATAATGCTTGACAAGAATACAGAGGAAGGAACAAAAATGTCATTTGCTAGAGTCTGTGTTGAAGTGGTTGTTCATAATCAATTACCCTATGAGATTCCTGTGGTCATTGACAATGAAGTCACAAGAGTAGTAGAAGTAGAGTATGCTTGGGTTCCTATTAGATGTTATACATGTGCAGTATTTGGGCACTCTAAGCAACAATGTCCTAGGCAAAGCAATGAATCGAAGCCAGTTACGAAGATATGGAAAGCGACCGGTAGCCAAATACCTACTGCGCAACAAATTGAAGAAGGTTGGACTGTTGCCAAAGGCAAGCATGCATTTAGACCACGAGGTAGCAAGGCACGTGACAAGGCTAAGCATGGGAATGGCAATGCTGAGATAGGATCCGAAACTAGCAGCGAACGGAACATGGACAGTGGATCATTAGCAGAGAATGTTCTGCAATTGGTACCAGTAGCAGCGGACAAACTAGGATCAGACACTGAGCAGATAGTTGCAATGACTCCTACACGTGACATTGAGGTCACAGCCCTAGCGAGTGCAGCTCCTAAGGTGAGTCTCAAAATGCAAGAGATAGTCAACAGAAAGTGCAGCAATTCAGAAATGAATAAAGCCGATTCTGCATGCTTGGTTTCAGCAGAGAATGCAACAGAGTTGGCACGCCCTGATTTAGCAGTTAAAGCCGGGTTTGAGCTGGTGCAGTTCCAGGATGCTTCTCCCATATCGGCTATTACGGGTAAGGCGAATTTAGAATGTGCGACACCTCAAGAAAATAATAGCAGTTTGATTGAGCATAGAAATCAAATCGTTGCCAAAGTTGGAACGACTATTTTAGAATTAGATGTTGTTGATACGAGTAATGAGCAGCAGAGTTTGGTTGTTGTTGTTAAGGAGCAACACTTAAAAGAATTCAGGGATGATTGTAGGGATGCAGGTTACTCACCCAATGGGATTGAAACGACGATTCAGGCTGCAGATTCATACGCTGAAGTAGCAGCAGAGCCAAGTCTGTCTACCCCCATATCTAACTCAGAGGAAAACCCAATGCAAGTAATGGAGGTGCTTCGCGCAATCGCTTGTATAGGAGGATTGGGGGAAAATCCCACAACGATCATGGATTGCCTAACACCCCAAGACGTTAAGATTGTGCATTCAACAATTGCAAGAATAGGCAGGGATGCATTGGTCGCTGAAATTCAAACTTCACTTGAAGCGGACGTAGCAAATGTGGGGCAAAACACTAGTGAAGAAAAACGTGAGGTTACCACAATACAGCCTCCCACGGCATATGCTCCTCTAAGGTCCTTTCGAAGCAAGAGGACAAACCTAAATTCAGGTAACTGATGATGATAATACAAGTAGAATGCAAATGCTTATTAGAACCTTGTATGGATGCTGGATTAGTGCTAGCATTCAATGGTTTTTATTTCATGATTCATTGTGGTTCGTATCCTTACGACGACTTCTCATACATCCTGGGGCCCACATTAGGTATAAATCACGTCATGAGAGTGTTTAAAGGATTGATTGGTACTTATGAGGAAGAAAAGTTATGGCAGGTCTATCATGCAACTACTTTAGTAGCAGAACATTTTGCAGAGTTACTCCCCAACTTAGAGACGGTGATTCTAAAACTAATTAGGTTCTTTGTTGAAGATTTGAAGCAAGTTTATTGTCTTATGGATGTTGTAAAGAGTGAACGTATGAGTGATTGTAAACTTTATCATCCTCATTTTTCATTTCTAAGGTTCGGGGATCCTAAATAACCCCGCTCGCTTTCCAAAAAAAAAAACCTGCTATAATGTTATTTTAGTATCAAAATTTTGTTATGTGAGTGATTCTTATTTAATGTGTAGTCTCTATGACACTATATGTCGTGTGAGTCTTTTTATGTATTATTTAAGAGTTTAAAATGCATAACTTTATATTATTAAATTCGAAATTACAATCGAATTTTAATGTTTTTATACAAAAAACAAAAATTTCTTAAAATAAGGGACCGAAATTAACTTGAAAAATGAAATCACAATCCTTGCTTTGTGACCCATCACTTGTTAACGTATTGTGGATGCCCTATAGGACTACTATGTATGTCAAAATAATGGTAACGAATGGAATTCTATAATAGAAAGTTTCAATCTCAAAAAAAGAAAAGAAAAAAAGGGTGTGCTCCTAATGTTAATTCTACTACAACTGTATCTTATGCTTGTTTAAGATGCCCCCATCAAAATTCTCTTGAATGATTAACACCATAAAACAATATGAATGAACATCGCTGCTGCGTGCATAGCCGTCGTTCCATCAGGACCACTATGAGCTGAAGTTTGACACATATCCAAGATCTGTGAAACACACGTATCTAACTTGTAAAGGGCAGCTAAATAAAGTGGCGTCTCTCCAGCTTTGTTTTCAAAGTATTCAAATTCTGGATACGCTTCTGTCAGATACTTCACCATCTCATCACATTTACCTGGCCCATTGTTTCTAACTCGCACAGCCTCGTGCAAGGCTGAATCTCCATTCTTATTAGCCATCTTTATAAGTTGCCTCACTATGCTTTCCTTTCCTCCATTTTCAATGTCTTCTTCTCCGAGACTTTTTGCCTTGTCAATGATGCGTTCAATAATTCTCCTATGCCCTTGCCTTGCTGCGATGTGCAGAGCTGTATCACCATTGGTATTTACATTCAGTAGCAGTGATGACGGACATGAATCGAGGACTGCTTCAACACATCCCTCCTTTTCAAATTGGACTGCAGTGTGGAGTGATGTATACTTTTGATGGGTAGTTTGCGAATAAAGGATTGGCTCAAATTGCTGCTTAAGTGCGGCACCATCTCCCTTTGCCAATGCATTGTATAATTCAGGATCCATGGTTGTGTTTCTGCGTTTATTTTTCCTGATAGCTAGGTTGATACTTGACACTGGAACTGGTTGGGTGGAAATATATATATCTACAACACATTAAAAGCATTAGCATTTACTGTCATCTTCTGTTGGTTACATTGCTACAGAAGATGAAGGTTGCACAGCTTTACATAGTGATCACTCAATATTGCCCAGACTGTTGGGAGCGTTGTAGTAAGATGGGCCAGAATTTACTTCACATTAAAAGCATTAGCATTTACGGTTGGTTACATTGCTACAGAAGATGAAGGTACATTCATTTACTGTCTTCTATAGGTTGGTTACATTGCTACAGAAGATGAAGGTACATTGCTACAGAAGATGAAGGTACATTCATTTACTGTCTTCTATAGGTTGGTTACATTGCTACAGAAGATGAAGGTACATTCATTTACTGTCATCTTCTGTCGGTTGGTTGGTTGCATTGCTACAGAAGATGAAGGTTACACAGCTTTATATTGCCCTGAAGGTACATTCATTTACTGTCATCTTCTGTAGGTTGGTTGGTTACATTGCTACAGAAGATGAAGGTTACACAGCTTTATATTGCCCAGACTGTTGGGAGCGTTGTAGTAAGATGGTTACATTTACTTCATGTTGTGTGAAAACAATAGATAAGCTACTGGATGATCCTAAAGTGAAGAAGAGGGCCATAAATAAGGTATATATAGCACATCCTTTTCTCTCACCTAGGCGATGTGAGACTATAATCTCCTATTGATAGCTCTTCCAACTGCTTTTTGGATCCATGGGCCTATTGGGTTTCGCCAACACGGGCCTCTCCCACACCCTCCCCCTCAGGTCCGCTCACACAAGGGTATCACAGTCCACCCCCTAAGGGAACCCAACGTTCTCATTGGCACACTTCCGGCTAGGATACCATTTTGTCACGACCCGATCCACAGAGTATTATATTGTTCGCTTTGGGCCCAAGGTTCGCACGGCTTTAAAACGTGTAGTACTTTGTAGATCCAACTTCGTACATATATAGCACATCACCTTACCTCACCAAGGCGATGTGGGACTATAATCTCCCCTTGATAGCTCGTCCAATCCCTCTTGGGATCCACAGGCCTATTGGGCTTCGCCAACATGGGCCTCTCCTGCACCCTCTCCCCTCAAGTCCGCCCACACAAGGGTATCACAACTACATTCTCAAATGAATGTACCCAATAAGCAAAAGCTCACTTGAGTCAGCAATAAAGCTGGTGTGAGTAATCTTCATCCAAAAAATCAACACATCAGCAAGTGATAACATAAAATTAACACACAAACCATAAATAACCACATACATGTAGTTCCTCAATGAGGCGAATGTGCCATGCAAGAAAATCATATATAGTTCAAATAATTTAGTTCCTCAATGAGACAATAATGTCATCCTAATAAGTAAATATGCATTTTTTTTAGTAAATATGCATTTACTTATACTTATACTTTATAAGTTAACTATGACAAATCTGATCTGCAGAAATATTAGTGAACTTGTCATCCTGCATGAAAATAGTTATAAACAGTATAAATGCAATTTATTAATTAAAACAATTATCTTCGTACATTATTTGACTTAAGTATATTATTCATTTTTATTGAATTGATCACTTAGACGATACAACATTCGCACCACCTCCGTGCTGAACATACATGCCCGTATGTCTCTCTCATATAAATGAGGACTTCTCTGTCATCTATGCTCAAGTGGAGACACGTCACATACAGGCATGCATCATCGGATACCCCTAACTATATGAGTATAATAAAAGCCACTCTTGGGCTAACAATGCGCATAACTCACGTCACATTTTTTGCGGATAAATATCAAAGCATATCTTAGGCATAAAAATTCACCTCATTTTCGCAAGACTAACTCGAATGTTATTTTAATTTCTCTATAAGAAATAGATGCCCCACATCCGCAAGACAACCCAAATGTTATTTAGTTTCTCTATAAAAATTTAAGATAATAAAAATTTAAGGAATCATAGTTTATCAATATCGTTTATTGTAATATCTAAATTTTCTGCCACAATGACATTTTGTCATTCATATATCAATTACATCAGTATCTACTCACATTTTTGGGGAAACATATCATTTGACATTTTGTCGATAATAAATAATTTCATCAGAGTATTCTCCCACTATTTTGAAGCGATCATCATTTTCATATAAAAACTTTCTTTAACAAAACGGGGATCAAAGCCCATGTAATAAAAATAATTTATACTTTTTACGAAGACAATTTGCATAACAATCAAAATTCAATTCACAATACAAATACAAATACAAATACAAATATTAATCCACATAATAATACACATACCCAAATTCATCTCAATAAATCATCAAATTTAATCTCAGTGTACACATTTACATTACCATCATCCAAAATTTCAAATCTTATAACATCACCCCCAACAGTGACTCAAAATTTATTTTTTAGAATTTATAAACTCATTCTAAAAACATAACCCATCGTCTTTTAATACCAAATTTGATAAACCCAATCAAATTATAATTCATTCTATTAAATTCCAAAATTGATCATTCTAATCAAACCATAATTTATTCTCTAAAACTCCAGAATTTATAAGCCCAAACAAACTATAACTCACCATCTTTAATACCCAAATTTGATAAGCTTACATAAATCATTAAATCTAAGTCCAACTCACATATATATTCAACTAAACAACTTTGGGCCTAACTATTTAGTTCGGCCCGTAATAATATTCAATTCTTGAATTTCGATCTGAACTCAATTCCAAATAAAATTAGTACCAAATTCCTTATTTTTTGGATTCAATTCAAATCAGTACCTAATTCTTTACTTTCTGAACCTATAAGCCCAATTCCATCAGCAGCTCATATCCTTTATTTTCAGAACCTATAAATCCAGCCTAGTCAACAACTTATATTCATTTTTTTTTTTTTTTTTTTTATCAAATTGGGATGTTGACCCATTTTATTCATTTAAACAACCACGCCCGAAGGCAACATGACTGGCCCTATAGGGTTAACTAAAAAGTTGATACAAACTCTTACAAAAGATAGGATTCACCACTACAAGCCTAGACAAAAAAAAAAAAACAAATTCAGTCTTTGTACCTTTTGTTTTCTTTCCTTGTTCTATTGAATTTTCGGGGACAAAAGCCGGTATCTTTGGTGTGGCGCCTCCTATTCATCTTTCCATTTGACATAGCCCCTAAATCCAAATCACTGTTCACTGCCTGTGGGCCAAACTCAGATTCTGAGTTGACTTCATCACTATCCTCACTAGTACTTTCGAGTGTATCGATATTCAATTTCGGCCGTCGAAGTAGCCTATTTTCTTTGAACAAAGATATAGCCTTATTAAAGTTGTCTCCGATTCTTTTATAATTCGGAGAAGTTTTGATAGCGTATTTGTCAAAATGTCTCTTTAACCTGAGCAAAGACTGAAACTCATCATCCGACGGATCCTGCATTTGCTGACCCTGCATAGCATCCCCTAGCTCTGTGCTAGTAGCACCGAGGTCCCCCCCAGATGAGTAACTGAAGCCAATTGTGCCGACTGAGATCCAACATCACCGGGTTCAACTTATATTCATTATAAGTCAAATCCACAATCCATATATAATCCGTAAGTTCAGTCCATATCCTACATTTTATAAGCCAAATGCCATCAATATATTAAAAGCCCAATTTAACCAAGATAATTTCATTCCAATATTTAAATCAATTAACAATAAAGTAATTCTACTCCAATTCTATTCCATCATTTAATCATTCCTCAATTAATCACCATTTCACAAAATACAACCCTTAACAATTTATCAAACTTACGCCACATGTCAAGTCTAACTTATTATTATGCTTAATAAAACAAATAACATGTACAACACTACTAATCAAAACACATTATATAAAACGCTAACTATTTATACTATTGTGTTTTCCTTTATCTAAATTAATCTAAACCCAGACTTGTACTATTTCACAAACTCCATATTTTTCATCAATTACACTCATAAATATTCATAGATTATTTTAAAATAAATATAAAGAGAATGAAGAAAATCTCACACATTTGATCACGTAATGAATATCACAAAAGCCATATTTATCTAAAATCACAACAAAGATGTGAATACACAATCAATTTCTCGAACAAAAACAGGTGCACATCACCCACACAAGCACATGTCACATCCCTTCTCTTTCTCGTTCTTTTCTTTTCTTTCTCTTTTCTCATTTTTTTTTCTTCACTTCAAGCACCGTACTGCCAAAAAATATACTTAAACCCAAAGACATCCCACTTGGGGGTTTAAGTAGGTAGTTATATTTGCACCTCTTCTAGTTGCCACTCCAAATTAAGTCCATAGATGAGTATAAACTCATCACAATTAGGGTTTAAGTAAATATTTATATTTGCACCCATTTTTTTATATATATTTAAACTAATCATATGTAACTAATAAAATATTACATGAAATAATAAAAATGCACTATGTAGCTACCAAATATTTGGCTATCACTAGAATATTAATTTTGTAACTCATGCATTATTAATGTGCAAATAAAGTTTTGGTTGACATCAATAAAAATGCATTTTTATCGAACTTCAAACATTGAGGTAAATATATTTAGGTAGTTCTAGGAAATGAGGTCATTATATTTTATTTTATTTTTATACAAAAATATTTATTAAGGTCATTGAAAAAGCACAGGTGTTACAACAAAGCTTGCAGGATGATGATGAGGTTCTCCATCATACTAATGCAATTCGAAAAGCTGGAAAAGCTACTAATGAAAATGATGTTTTGGAGAAAACTAGCGTCCAAGATATTGAAGGAATTAATATCAACTTGAAAGAAGCGCATTCTCTATCTCAGGTTGAACAATTCTTGATGATGATAGATGATTACGACAAAGATAACGAACTAAGCACTATCTTGAATGAAAGTTATTGAGAGAAATTGCAAGGATGTAGTAAATGGAGATCTCATATTTTTAAAGGCTTTATGGGAAAAGGAGAACAATAAAAAAAGAATTATGTTGAGTCAAGAAAAGTTGGATTCTAAAGAAGACCATGAGTCAAGTCCTTCTAGCTAAGATGTTGCAATAAAATTAGCTACTAAAAAATTCTCAATCACCTGCATCCAAGACTTTAAGCGTTTATCCTCGAAGATCTACTAGAACTAAGAAAAGAACAAAAATTATAGATGATAAATTATTTGTTCCACATCCAAGGAAAAGGTAATTAGTTTATCGATTTAGTGAATTATGCGATTAGTAAGCTAAGCCCTGTTTCTCCCTCGAGAGAGATTGAATTTTACTAAAGGAAGAGAATATTACAGTGGTTACTTTTAATTATACTAAGATACAAACAATTTGATCTCTCTTAAGTTTGGAGAAAGGAGAAAACTTTATTCATCAGCCAGCGTTATAGAATGAGACCCAAGACGGTTGGGTATGTAAATATAGAGATGAGGAAGGAATTAGAATTTGGAAATAAATATTGAAGCGAGAACTCCTTCAAGTCATATCGAATTCAAGCCGAAAAGAATTGTAGCACATATCCTTTTAGTCAGAAGCCAATATAATTACATCTGAAACACATATACATCTTAATGCAAAATGTAGCCACCCACTCTCTAAACATATCATGTTTTTATTCCTGCTGCAAGCTAGTTGCACTTGACCCACGTACAATCTCTCACATGATATGATATTGCCGCGCTGTACTCTTTGTCAAGCTTCATCATCTAATCATGCTACACAAACTCTACCACTGACAAGTTTAAGGCCAAATTGTGCTCTTTCATTCATTCATCATCAATATAAATACTGTAGTCAAAATACAATAGGAAACCACCATACACTAGGAAACCTCCCAAATCAAGGAAACAAATCACTGGCCATCGAAAAGTTTCCTAACCCCATAAAACTTGAAACACAATATGCTAAAATATATTTTTCTAACAATAGGATGTATTTCCTAATATTGGAAAATATTTTTCTAACAATAGGATGTGTTTCCTAATAATAGGATGTACTTCCTAATACCCCCCTCAAGTTGGAGCATGAGGGTTAAGAATGCCCAAGTTGCCAAGGAGATAATCGAACTGCGATTTGCCCAAGGCCTTTGTGAAAATGTCTGCCAACTGATCAGTCGTCGGCACATACGAAGGAGCAATAAGACCATCCTGAATAGCATCACGAACGAAGTGACAATCAACTTCAATATGCTTCGTACGTTCATGGAAGACGGGGTTCTGCGCAATGTATGTGGCAGACTGACTATCACAAAAGAGGGGAACGACCTTGGGATGAAGTACCCCTAAACTCAATAATAAACCTTTCAACCATTTCAACTCACACGTTATGGCGGCCATAGAGCGATATTCCGCCTCAGCCGAAGAACGAGAAACCGTATGTTGCTTCTTAGTTTTCCAAGCAATCGGAGAATGGCCCAGAAACACCAACCACCCCGTCAGGGACCTCCGAGTAATAGGGCAAGCGGCCCAATCAGAATCACACCAACCTTGCAAAGTCAAGTCACTATCCGAGCGCAGGAGAATACCGTAACCCAGAGTACCTTTCAAATAGCGGACAACGCGCAATGCAGCATCCCAATGCTCCTGTCGCGGTTGCTGCATAAACTGAGATAGCACATGAACCGAGTACGTCAAATCAGGACATGAGACCGCCAAATAGACCAAACGCCCCACCAGACGCCTATAAGACTCAGGATCCGAGAGAAGAGAACCCGTGGCACGTGCCAGTTGATGGTTTTGTTCGATCGAAGACATAGCAGGCTTCGAACCCAAGAGACCCACCTCCGAAATAATATCAAGTGCATATTTACGTTGACAAAGAAACAACCCTGCAGAGCTGTGGGCAACCTCAATACCAAGGAAGTATTTAAGGACCCCGAGGTCCTTCATATGAAAACAGGAGCCAATGTAGCTTTTAAACAGAGCCAAAGCAGCAGAATCATTCCCAGAGAGTATTAAATCATCAACATACACGAGCACATTAAGTTGAACCGGCCCCTTCTTATAAGTAAAAAGGGAATAATCAGAATAGGACTGTAAAAAACCATACTCTTTTAAAGCTGACACGAGCTTAGCAAACCAACATCGAGGAGCCTGTTTCAATCCATATAGAGATTTACGCAACCGACACACCAAACCAGGTTCATCAGAGGTAAAGCCAGGAGGGAGTTTCATATAAACCTCCTCATTTAGATCCCCGTGTAGAAAAGCATTGTGTACATCCATCTGATGCAACTCCCAATTTTTAGAAGCCGCAATTGCAAGGAATGCACGAACAGTCGTCATCTTTGCCACTGGAGCGAATGTCTCATCATAATCTATCCCTTCGATCTGATGATTACCGAAAACAACCAAACGAGCCTTCAATCTCTCAATACTAGCATCAGATTTGTACTTTATCTTATACAACCATTGACTACCAAGAGCCTTCTTCCCTGAAGGCAACTTTTCCATAGTCCACGTCTCATTGTCTTCCAAGGCCCGCATCTCGGCTTGCATAGCGGCGCGCCACCCTGCATCTTTTACAGCCTCCTTAAAAGACTGTGGCTCTCTTCCAGCTGTAATAGCTGCAATAAAATTTTGGTGTTTCACAGAAAAACTGTCACAACTAACATAATGTGCTATAGGATAAGGTGTACCTGAGGGAGGTGAAGATGTAGAAGCAGGTGAAGCGGAGGATGGACTATTTTTCTTCACCGTAGTGTGTGTAACAAAGTCACGTAGCTTAACCGAAGAATACTTTTCTCGAAAGCCACGACCTAAATGCTCACTTGGCAGAGCATCTCCCGACACTGCCCCCCCTGAATCATCCGTAGGAGAAGGCGTAGGCAACACCTGTGGCTGCGGTGCAGAGAGCATGGGCTGCAACGACGTGGCGGTGGGCTGTGGTATGGCTCGTGGCTGCTGGGCTGGAGCAGGCCTGGGTGTGGACAATGTGGCGGCCTGTGGCGGCCTGTGGTTGCAGTTGTGTGGTGGCATGCGGCTGCTGGTCTGGAGCACCCCTGGGCATGGGAGGGCGTACTTGCTGCACCTCCTCATCATTTTCTAAAAAATTCGGAAAATTCACAGCCACCCCTTCATGCAAATCACCATGAATGTCATTGCGAGCAGCAAAATTAGGAGCCTCAACATCAAGATATGGGAAGACATTCTCATAAAACTTGACATCCCTTGACACAAAAAAATCTTGCTTGTCCAAATCAAACAAATACCAACCCTTCTTGCCAAACGGATATCCCACAAAGACACATTTACGACTCCTACTGGCAAACTTATCACCCTTGCCTTATGATTATGAGCGAAGCACAGAGAACCGAAAACACGCAATTCACCAAAAGAAGGCAGACTACCAAACAAGACTTCATATGGAGTTTTATTGCCAAGAATACTAGAAGGTGTCTGATTGATTATATGAGCGGCGACAAGGGCACATTCCCCCCAAAAATAAAGCGGTAGACCACCCTGAAATCGTAGGGCACGAGCAACATTCAGAATGTGTTTATGTTTCCTTTCTGCCCGGCCATTTTGTTGAGGAGTCCCCACACAAGAAGTTTGAAACAGAATGCCATTGACCAAAAAATAATCCTTTAGGCAATTAAATTCAGTACCATTATCACTACGAACAATCTTCAATTCTGAGAAAATTGTCTATCAATCATAGCTATAAAGGACAGAAACATTTTAAAAACTTCCGTTTTATCAACTAACAGATAGATCCACACAGCGCGGGAGAAGTCATCCACTAGTGTCAAAAAATAGCGAGCCCCACAAGACGATGGTGTATCATATGGCCCCCATAAATCCCAATGGACTAACTCGAAAATGCGAGTAGAGTGATTGTCACTTAACGGAAAACTATCCCTAGAATGTTTAGCACGATGACAAACTTCACATGCTTTATTCAAGTTACCACTAGAATTGCTAAAAAAAGGAAGCAACTTCACCACTTTCTCAGAAGGATGCCCCAATCTGCGATGCCATAGCTCCAAAGAAGTTGAAGGAGCAACTGAAACTGCTTTCACCTTTGTCTCCTCCCGTAAGTAGTATAGTCCATCCCTTCTGTCACCCGTTCCAATCACCTCCTTCGTGTGTCGGTCCTGGATAGCACACAAGTCGGAGTTAGTTATGAATTCACAATTTATATCATCACTCAATTGTGAAGCCGAAATTAAATTACAATTTAATTTTGGAACATAAAGAACATGGTTAAGAATAATTTTGTCAGTAAGCTTGACAATTCCTTCCTTCAAGGCAACAACGTTTTGACCATCTTGGAGGCCAACAGAACAGGGAGTCACAGTTCTTAGATCCGACAAATACGACAAATCTCCCGTAACATGATTGGAGCACCCAGTATCAATAATCCACTTACCATTCAACCGATTAGTACCTGATCCGATGTGAAGATTGAGAGCCTGCCATTGTTGGTACCTATCGTTGGTAACATGGGCATTTGATGGAATTCTCTAATGTCCATGATAGCTCCTAGCTTATTGCTTGGTTTTAACATTGCTCTGATACCATGACAAGTTTAAGGCCAAATTGTGCTCTTTCATTCATTCATCAGCAATATAAATACTGTAGTCAAAATAGAATAGGAAACCACCATACACTAGGAAACCTCCCAAATCAAGGAAATAAATCACTAGCCATCGAAAAGTTTCCTAACCCCATAAAACTTCTAACCCCATAAAACTTGAAACACAATATGCTAAAATATATTTTCCTAACAATAGGATGTATTTCCTAATACTGAAAGATATTTTTCTAACAATAGGATGTGTTTCCTAATAATAGGATGTACTTCCTAATAACCACCCTTCTACAAAGTGGGGAGACGACTGTACCATGACCTTGGCTCGTACATGTGACAAGTAGGAGAGATATAGACCACAATAAAACTATACTAGCTTATCATGGAGATACTTTTCAAGCTTATGTGGTAAAGTCTTTCCTAACAACCGAAAGGGAAAGAGGAAAGATGAGCTGAGAACGGATTTCAGACTGTGGCGGACTTCCACCAATAGGAGGGGGTAATAGCACAAAGGATAAAAACTAGAACCAATTACACAAGTTGTGGTGGCAAGGGCAAGCGAAGGAGATAGCACAGTGAATGTGCCTGTAATGAATGCTAACATCATGAACATGATGGCCAAAAATGTGCAAAAGAATGCACTTGCAAGAAAGAAAACCATGTATTCATCGAAAGCTAGATTCATCAAAAAGTGAGCAAGTACGGCAAGTGTTGATAGCACCATGGCTATGGTGTTTGAGATGGCAAATACCTTAAACATTGTTTTTCCTAGATAGTTTGCTTGGCCATTGCTTTGGAAACCACCTGGGATTGTAAATCCAGCTGCAAATGTGACTGTGGCGATGAGTGCAGCCACCACTAAATGATTATTGCTTGCATTGCGCATGTGTTGAGTTACCTTCAGCCGCCATAGTTTTTCCGTTTGTTTAAAGTCTCTCTTAAATGGTAGCCCTAGATCCTCCCATTTTATATGTACTGTAGAAATGGTTCCCTTGGCCAATAGGCGTATAGCAGTGATCTGTTGTTTCAATAAGTAATACTCCTCGGGCCGATCCTAGTGAAAAACACACAAAAATTAATTTGACGAACTTTTATTCAATGAACTTCAAAAATTAACCCAGTCTTGTAAGCATTTGTGGTTTTTTTTATTGAGATTGTTTCTTACCTTGTGTTTTACAATGTCGAGAGCAGTTTGGTTTTCCTTGTTGAGATCCTTGTCAGACACCCTATTATCTTTACATAACAGTTCCACAACGTCATATGCTTCATAAATGGAAGCAAGATGCAAAGGGGTGTTTCCACCAATATCAGGATGATTAAGAGATGCTTTAGTTGTGATGTCACCTTCGAGAGCATCCTTTAACACCCGTGTGCACCCTCTTAAAGCAGCAACATGAAGATAATTCCGACCTCTATGATCGAGCACTTGCCAACAATCTGGGCAATGTTCGAGAATCACTTTAATCGCCTTATAATTGTCTCGACCTGCAGCAACATGTAGCGGGACATTCCTTTCTTGTCCAAGATGTAAGCAACGGTGCTATCAGTTTTTATTAGTGACTCACAACATTCCACAGTGGAGTCGTCATATGCAGCATAATGAAGTGGCGTCCACCCATGTTTATTTGCTTCTCTGCTTATGGATGGCTTCCCTCTATGTAATATTTTTACGATTCCTGAAATAACACCATGTTTTTGTTATTCTCGTTAGAGATTTTTTATTTTTTATTTTTTTACCAAGATTATTTCTTGCCACTTAAGCCATAGCTAATTTGCTATCACAAATCTATTGCAATTTGCAACTTTGTGAAAATTGTTGGTTCATAAGTTGAAAGCTTTACACAATTAACTTTAAGATCACATTTGAATATTTGATGCATGGGATTAGAAATTTATTACAATATTTTTTTTTAAAAAAAGAATGAATTTAAACTTTGTAATTAAATCAAACGATATAATAGACCTAAGACATGTACAAAGGCTGAGTTGGTTTATAGTCTAGATTTGTTTTGGTGAATCCTCTTGTGAGAGTTTGTTTCAAAAAAAAAAATCAAAAGATATAATTAGTTGAGGAAATAAAGTACAAAAATTTTATGAACAAATCTATGCCCAATATTTACTCTATGACAAGGAATGTGATTTCTAGAAATATGTTGAAATTTTACGAAATGTTTCATATTTTGAAGTTATCGGAATATCGTTCGAAATATAAAATATTTAATTTTGTCTCAGGAGATTGATTTCTCAAAAAAAAAAAAAAAAAAAATATATATATATATATATTTTAGTATCAAAATTTTGTTATGTGAGTGATTCTTATTTAATGTGTAGTCTCTATGACACTATGAGTCGAACTTTTTATGTATTATTTAAGAGTCTAAAATACATAGCTTTATATTGTTAAATTCGAAATTACAATCAAAATTTGAACGTTTTTCTATACAAAACGAAACATTTCTTAAATAAGGGACCGAAATTAACTCGAAAAACGAAATCACATCCTTGCTTTTTGACCCGTATCTTGTTAGCCTATTGTGTATGCTCTATGGGACTACCATGTATGTCAAAAATAATGGTAACGACTTAGATAATAGATGCGACCGAAAATGACATCCTCAAGATGATCAAGCATTCGATAGGTGCCTACCGCCAAGATCACGAGGTCAAGCTTGTGAACCAAGAGATCACCTGGACATTGACTCGTTTAGTGAGTTTAACCCTTAGTTAGCCCACCCATCTTTGATCCACCTCTTAACTTGGTTGTAGATTTGAAGGAAGTTTTCTTTCTTTGTTTTGATATAGTGAATGATGAAGGGATAATTGAGTCATGTAAACTCGATGTACTCTTAGGATTTTTAGTTTAATGATAAGGTTCGGAGATCCTCAACACCCTAGTTTGGCTTAAAAAAAACAGGAATTCTAAATGACGAGGAAACCAGCGAGGGGAGTGGGGAGAACCATTCACCTCTCTCGAGATACGCACAAAAAATTTAATGTGCACATCCCGAAGGGGGTGAGTGGTTCTCCCCCCTCCACCTCACTCCCCTCGCTAGTTTCCTCACTCATTTCCTCGCCATGTAGCAAAGCTCTAAAAAAAAGATATGACTGAAAATAACTTAAAGTTTCGATCTCAAAAAATAAATAATAATAAATAAATAAAACTTAAAGAAGGGTGTGCTCCCTAATAATGATAAATAAATAAGCTTAAAGAAGGTATGTTTGTTTAAGATGCCCCCATCAAATTCTCTTCGTGAAAGATAACACCATAAAAAGTAAAAACAATGAGTGATTCTATGTGTCGAGGGAAAGGGCGAGGAAACCAGTGAGGTAAACGAGGTGGCGGGGGGTGAACCGTTCACCCCCTCGAGATGCGCGCGCGGAAAACATCTCGAGGGGGTGAACGGTTCACCCCCGCCACCTCGTTTACCTCGCTGGTTTCCTCGCTCTTTCCCTCGACATTTAGAATTTCGCAAAAACAATATGAATGAAGACATAATTATCACTGTGAGATCTCAAGAAATTACCATCAGACTTTGACATCACTGCTGCGTGCATAGCCGTTGTTCCATCAGGACCACTATGAGCTGAAGTTTGACACATATCCAAGATCTGTGATACACACTTATCTAACTTGTAAAGGGCAGCTAAATAAAGCGGCGTCTCTCCAGCTTTGTTTTCGAAGTATTCAAATTCCGGATACGCTTCGAGCAGATACTTCACTGTCTCATCATTTGTACCTATAAAGGGATCAGAGGGGGTAGCTAGGGCAGCTGTGCTCCCTCCATTTAAAAAAAATTAGTATCATACATAGCATTTAAAAAAAATTAATATAAATGTAAAAACACGTGTTATAAACTTCATTCAACAAAGGACATATCAACTCTTCGGTTGAGTGGTTAATCTTTAAACTTTCAATGCTAATGACCCCCAATTTTGAATCCCTTTCGAGTGTAAGAGGTTTTTTTAACATATATATAGAATTATTTTTTCTCTCAACTGTTACAATCCCTAAATTTTTGTTTTTCATAAGATGTTTTTATGCAATTATATAAACACATTAAAAAGAAAAAAATTATAGTTTAATAATGAATTGTTTGTTCGCAAGTAGTATGAAACGAAAACATATCGTTATAGTGTGAAAGATGAGAGGAATCCATTTGTTTACATCTTAGTGGAAGTCTTTCTTTATTTGATGCAAATCTGGTGAGGCAGCAGGCTATGTCTGGATTTGGAAACCGTGCTCCATCTACTGCTACTTCTCCATGGCAGCCAATGGAGAACCACCCTCGGCTGGGCTTTGAGAGGGCTCGGCTAAGGTTCCCAACCATCGCAAAGATGGACTGCTAGATGGGAAGATGATGATTCAATTGGGCAATGACCACAAAGAAATCGGTATAGACCATTTACTAAGAGATAATATAGTTGAAGTAGTGCATAGTGGAGTTGGAGAATGAGCTGGCAAGAGCCAATCCAACTTGAAGTGGGCTCACTCATTTGGTAGAAATAAGAATTGGAAAGAGGTAGACTCTCCCATCTTCTACTCAAACCTCATGATTGAGGATAGTGTACTTGTATGCTCACCAGGTATTCAAGAAAAGGTCAAACTGGTTTGGTAAGAGCGGTTGGTGGGGATGTTCTTTGAGAGACCTCCCCTATTCAGCCAAGTCAAGATAGTTGTGGAGAGGAAGTGGAAATCAAAAGGAGCTCTTGAAGTGACATCGAATGGAAAATTCTTCTTCTTCAAGTTAACGAATGCAGATGATCGAGCCAAAGCTCTTGAAGAAGGGCCATTCAAAGTAAGGGACAAACTCATGGTGACTAAACCATGGAAGGAAAATTTAGGGTGTCTAAGAAAGAAGATCACTACAATTCCAGTATGGGTGCATCATATCTCTACAATGTTCCCACTTGTATGTGGTCCAAGGAAGGGCTGAGCTATAATACTAGTTTGATTGGGAAACTTGTCAGGTTCGATTGAGCCACCTCAACTAGAATTCGCCCCACCCACGCAACAATTTGTGTGGAAGTGAAGCCATATAAGGAGCTCCAAAATCTCATTAAGTTAGATGTTGGTAGGGAAGATATGATTTGGAAGAAATTGCACTTGACTGTCCTTGAAAACCATTGATGTGTTTTGAATGTTGTGTTTTTGGGCATGACAAAGGCCAATGTATGTGAATGTGCATGACAAAATGGTAGAACAAAAAGAGACTATAGTAACTAGAAGAAAGAACTTCGAAAGGAAAGATCAATAGTAGAAGAAAAAATGACAAAGGATCTAAAGAACGTGCTGCAGAATGGGTTGAGATTAGAAGAAAGTCGAAGCACAACAAAGAAGATACAGTGGATGAAAACCTCAGGTTGGAAAATAATTTTTTCAATGTCCTCCAAAGTTTTAATGAGAGCAATAACATGGAACTCTTGTGTGTCGATCCAGAAGTGGAAGAAGGCGAGATTGAAGGACATACTAATACCACTGGCCAGGAGATCAAGCAAGGTGATAAAGCTCAAATTGAGAACATAGATCAGCCCTTGAACTAGGTTGTTCATGAGCCAAGTATGGACAACGAGGTAGATAAATCCTTGAACAAGATTGTCCATGAGCCAAATATGGACACAAAGAGATCAGCCCTAGAACGAGGTTCTCCATGAGCCAGGATGGACACAGATGTCCCTCAAGAGGAAAGTCTTTATAGGGATGATGATGACAATGATGATGAAAGTCATGAAAGTGATGGCTATGAGGAAAAAGTGAGATCCACTCGTACTAGGAAAACGAACAAAAAATATATGGAGCATGGATCACTCACTACCATAAGTCCACCAATTGTAGCTCAGTTGGTCGAATATTCACTCTCCTTGTGAAAGGCTACGGGTTCGAGACTCACCAGTTAGGATTTTGTGAGTTTTCGCCTAATTATTAGGAGCACATTTCCTATACCGTTGATAAACCTTCGGGTATTGAATGCAACTACTTAGATGGACTAGACTGGAGCGAAGCAAAAGTGAGTCTTCATGCAAGGTGGAGGCGATGGATCAGAGTGAAAGCAAGTCATTGCGAGATGGAGGCAACAAGGATATTAAGTGGCAACAATATTATAGCCTTCAGGCCTGATTTGGTTAACCCTATAGGGTCAAGCATGTAGCCTTCGGGCATGGATTAATAAATAAATAAAAAGAGTCAATGACCCAATTTAAAAAAAAAAAAAAACTCGCTACCACAACAAAAAGAAGGGTAAATTTTAAATTATCTCATCCTAATGAAATAGAGTATGGATCACCTTTACCCAATGATAGTGATAGAGTGTCAGAGTAAGGAGATTATAATAGACCTTGGTTTAGTTTAAGCAACATTTGTCATTGTTTCGTAACGAAAACGAATCGTTACCTTTTGAGAGATTGTATTTCAGTCATCTTTATTGTTTATTAATATAAAGGTTGAGGGGTCCTTCAAACTATGCTTGCTTTCCAAAAAAAAATGTGATAAAATAAAACTCACAAAATAAATTCTGTAATTAAAATATAAGATAACAAACTATAGAACTCAATGAAAATATATATCATTATTCAATGAATATAAAATTTAGGGTTGGATTGGCTCATAACCCCTTCCCCAAATTTTTTTATAAACTTGTAATTAGGATCTTATTATACAATTTTAATTATGTATTCTAATTATTAGGCTTATTTTTCTTTATTAAATTGTCGACGACTTGATCACAACTTGGCTTAAAATACTATACCTGATTCAACTTGATATGCAAATGTATTTTTTATATAGTTGTACAGATATTTGCACAGTACTAGATTAAGTTCACGAATAATACAATTAAAATTATATTTTAGTGTTTACTAGTAGATATTAGTAGAATTTATTGTTAAATTATCAGTCTAGAGCAAGGATTGTGATTTCGTTTTTCGAAGTAATTTCGTCACCTGATTTTAAGAAATATATCGTTGTATATAGAAAAACATTAAAACTTCGAGTGTATGTCAAACATATATAAATATGTGGACAAGTAATTTATGAGTAAATTAACCTAATAAATATATTAAACATTAAAATGAAGCCTAAATACGGAAGTGTCCCTATAAATGTAATTTGCTTCATAAATTTCTGGGTTTACACAAAAATATCAAAATCTACAAAAAATGACGAAATATTTAGATCGAAAAAAATGTAATTTGCTTCACAACTTTTTGGGTTTTACAATAAAATGTCGAAATACGAAATAACGATTTTTTTTTCGGAACTTTAAATTTCAAGACCTCAAAAAAAGAAATATTTCGTAAAATTTCACGCAATCACAATCCTTGTTTCGGAGTAGAAAAATTTCTACCTTTGTATCTGGTAACTCCTATAATCGACCAACAATCCCTGTGCCCCTTCTTGACTAAAATTCTAAGTCTGCCGTTGTGCACAGCCGTGCAAGGCTGAATCTCCATTCATATTAGCCATCTTTATAAGTTGCCTCACTATGCTCTTCTTTCCTCCATTTTCAATGTCCTCTTCTCCGAGACTTTTTGCCTTTTCAATGATGAGTTTAGCAATCGTCCGTTGCCCATGCCTTGCTGCGATGTGCAGAGCTGTATCGCCATTGGTATTTACATTCAGTAGTAGTGATGGCGGACATGAATCGAGGATTGCTTCAACACATCCCTCCTTTTCAGATTGGACTGCAACGTGGAGTGATGTATACTTTTGACAGGTTGTTTCCGAATAAAGCATTGGCTTAAATTGCTGCTTAAGTGCGACACTGTCTCCCTTTGCCAGAGCATTGTATAATTCAGGATTCATGGTTGTGTTTCTGAGTTTTTTCCTGATAGCTAATTTGATACTTGACACTACAGCTGGTTGGGTTGAAATATATATCTACATCACTTTAAAAGCATTAGCAAAACATAATCTGCAAGGAAGGAATTTGCTTTATTTCCAAAAGAGGATTAATTGTTGGACAAGAAAAATAATTTTTCAAGATGAAATCCATTGGCAAAGTCGCATTGAGTTCTTACTCGTCTATATCACAACGGCTATAAATAGTTCTTTGTTAAGAGATCTAAAGAGCGCATGCTTGCTATTTCTTGGATGAAAGGAAATGGGATTTCTTTTTTCTGTATGAAATGAGGTTCCGCACGTCAGAATAATTCTTTCCTCCATCTCTATGTAACTGCAGCGAGAAGCAATTGCTACTGGTTTATTCTTCTTAGGTTGAACAACAAGTCTTTTCTTTAGTTCATTTTATCATGGTGGATCATCTCATGTATAGCTTACAATAGGTCTTCCCATTAATCCTTCACATATACAAGTTGATTGCAGAGAGAAAAATCTTTATTGATAAATGTTCCTTGCCTTTACCTTTGGTGCTTTGCATATATACACTATGAAAGTTGACAGCAAGGAATTTAAGAAGTTTAACAGTGAAGATTTACATGATCTTGTATAACGCGGTAAGATCTACTTGATGTTTGTTACACTTATTGTACTTGTGATTATTTCAATTTACACATTATTTAGGAATTCCAATCGACAACAAATTTTACTAATCTTAGCCAAATTCTAAATTGGTTTTCATTTGAAAAGTTTGATTATATGAATATAAGTAAATATACTAATCAAATTAAACTGAGAATGAGATCTTAAAATATAATTGAGCATTATGATGTCTTGGATTTACCTTTTAATATGAAAATAGAAGAAGAGAAATTTATTTCACATGTTTTCTCCTAAATCTCCATAAATCAAAATGGATAAATAAATAGAAAAATACAATATGACTGAACATTAACACTAACTTCTACTTGCTCAAAGATATATTTCATTTTGAAGAGGGCCTTTCATCACCTAAAATTCTCAAGACAAGTAGCATACAAAATGATCTGTACAGGAAACTTCAGTTCAGGTCAAATATAGAAAAGTATCATTAATCTCTCTTTTATCATTGCTTCCTGAAATCACCATTTGATCAATCTCTTTTTTGATCTCCTACAGGTGACAAGTAGCTGGGAGAGATATAGACATCGCAAATAATACAATTGGCTTTGGTTTGAGATCATTAAGAAGCCTGTATGATACCAAATGGGATCCAAACAACCAGTCCAAGAATGAGAAAAAGGGCAGTATAGGTTTGAAAATGAAGTGCCGACTGATCTTGATGTCATTTCAGGGGCAAAGAGTGTTTGTTTCGACGACACGAACAAAAATATTAAAATTCAACATAATCATGCGACAGCGTCGCAAGGTGCGACGAGTGACTCAAACGGCGAGTGTCAAGTTGGGCATGCTGATTCAGGATTGCCCCAGCCAGATCTAGTTTCATCCCAGCCTGTGCCCTGCATCAAAGCAGGGGAAGTCGTCTCGCCTCAGCCAGATTTCGTTTCATCTCAGCTTGGGCCCTGCATCAAAACAGGGGCAGTTTCGCCCAAGCCAGATCACTGTCCCAAAATAGGGGACGAGTTACCCCAGGCAGCACTTGATTCTCTCAGAGAATTCTCTCCAGTAATTGGCGTGGTTTCTCCTCGATCAGATTCTACTACACAGAAGACCAGGCCGACTGTATTTACACAGGAAGCAGGGGCTGGAACGGCGAAGCCGACAGTGCTGGAACAGTTGACAGCAGAACATGCTAGGCGACCACAACTCGCGGCCATTGGACACTTGTCAGTACCCGTGGCAACTGGGAATGAGCAGGAAGGGCGGGTCTTCAGACAACCTCATCATATTGAACCCGGTGATGTTGGATCTCAGTCGGCACAATTGGCTTCAGTTACTCATCTGGGGGGCCACCTCGGTGCTACTAGCACAGAGCTGGGGGATGCTATGCAGGGTCAGCAAGTGCAGGATCCGTCAGATGATGAGTTTCAGTCTTTGCTCAGGTTAAAGAGACATTTTGACAAATACGCTATCAAAACCTCTCCGGATTATAAAAGAATCGGAGACAACTTTAATAAGGCTATATCTTTGTTCAAAGAAAATAGGCTACTTCGACGGCCGAAATTGAATATCGATACACTTGAAAGTACTAGTGAGGATAGTGATGAAGTCAACTCAGAATCTGAGTTTGGCCCACAGGCAGCGAACAATGATTTGGATTTAGGGGCTATGTCAGATGGAAAAATGAATAAGAGGCGCCACACCAAAGATACCAGCTTTTGTCCCCGAAAATTTAATAGAACAAGGAAAGAAAACAAAAGGTACAAAGACTGAATTTGTTTTTTTTTTGTCTAGGCTTGTAGTAGTGAATCTTATCTTTTGTAAGAGTTTGTATCGGCTTTTTAGTTAACCCTATAGGGTCAGTCATGTAGCCTTCAGGCGTGGTTGTTTAAATGAATAAAATGGGTCACCATCCCAATTTGATAAAAAAAAAAAAACTAACGAATAGTAAAGGGGTAACAAGAGAAAGGATAAAAACTACAGCCAATTCCATATGTTGAGAATGCTAGCATCATGGACAAGATGGCATAAATTTGCAATGGGGGTACAAATATTGCATAAACTGCACTCTAAAGAAAATTTTCAAGCAGGTGAAGTAGGGGCTGCATATAAATTTGCATAAACTAGCTAGTTCAAGATTACATGACCCATTTCAAATACTTAGATCACGATTGTAAAAGTTAATACAAATTAAACAGGTCATTAGTGGATCAAGCTCAACAGAGGGATGGAGGGAGAATGCCAAAGTCAATCGTTAATTACTCTATTCGATTGAGCATTAATTGTGCAGTGGATATCAAATAGGTGATTGATGATAATAGGCAGCCAGCAATTCTCATACTTGGGGAAATTTTAATGATGTAGATAATACATATAGGATGTAGATATCTATTGGAATTTTGTATCGATGTTAGTTTAGAGCTAGCATTCAATGACTTCTCTATAAGGGTTCATTGCTCTCATGATCTTTACGTCGATTTCTCTTACATCTTGACCTCCACATTATGTATGAATCAAGTCATAAGGGTGATTAAAGGATTGATTGATGCTTATGAGAGAATAAAGTTATGACAGATGCACCAAACAACCACTTCTGCAGTAGATCATTTTGCAAGATTACTTCCCAACCTGAAGACCGTTGAATTAGAACTAATTAAGTTCTTCATTAGAATTTTGAAACAATTCTATGTTGTTGTCGATGATGTAACAAGTAAATATTTGAGCGATTGTAATCTTCATCTTCCTTATTAACATAAGGTTTGGGGATCCTCAAAATCCCTGCTCGCTTAAAAAAAAAAGTTCAATCTTTTATAAATGCATATGTATTCACATTTCATAATTTGTTTGTCTTCGGTAATGTAATTTTGAGGGCCTTAATTTTGGTGTTTAAGCATGATGTAGACTGAGCTTGTGACAAACAACATTCCGCAAGGGGTGGGGATATATTTGCTTCAGGACCTTCTTATGTGAGATAAAATAAAAATTTTGTTTCCTTAACACTTTGGGAGGTACCATCTAAACTATATAACTTCCCTTCCCCAAACGAATAGTAAAAAGTGTATGTTTTCAACTCAAATTTGCTTTCCTATTTTACCCTCCCCTATTATTAATAATTACACTTGAAACCAACAAGTCTAATGAATAATGCCAGGGGTATTTTTGTCTTTTAATTAAAATACTATTGCATTTTTTTTTACAATTTTGCTCTATCAAATTCATATTATTTATAATCAAACTCAATCCCTCTCAATATTCATTAATTACACCTAAGCCCTTAACATAATTTATTTGAAGCCCTCCAATTATCTATAGATTGTAAATAAGCCCTTACGGATAAAAACACTATTACACTTTTTTTTATCGTTTTACCCTCCCAAAATTAAACTATTTACAATCAAATCAACCCCTGTAAACATTCAATAATTATACCTAAGCCCTTAATAAAATTTATTTTAAGCCATTTAATTATTTATATATTACAAAAATACAAATACATCTAAGTTTTTAATTTCTCATTTTGCCCACCCCATTTTATAGGGCTGAAAACCGAACCGTCGGTTCGGTTTTTCACCTAAATCGTGAACCGAACCGACTTAGGTCGGTTTTAAAATTTTCAAACCGAAACCGAACCGACCATTAACAAAACCGATCCGAAACCGAACCGATTCCAAATTATGCAAACCGTAACCGAACCGAACCGACTAAAATCGAACCAAAACCGAAATAAAACCGAACCGAACCGAATATTTAAACATATTATATTATTTATATATAAAATATATTTTATTTTTATATATAAATAATATAATATATTTAAATATTCGGTTTGGTCGGTTTAAATCACATAGAAACCGAAAACCGAACCGACCACTTCGGTTTTGCATTTTTTTAAACCGAAACCGATCCGAACCGAATTTAAACCGAACCGATTGGTTCGGTTTTGATCGGTTCGGTCGGTTTGATCGGTTTTTTGTTCAGCCCTACCATTTTTTACTTTTACAATCAAAACCAGTTCCTCTCAAACATTGGTTATTTATACCTATGCCCTTAACATAAATTATATGAAGCCCCTTATTTTTTTTTTATAAACTATACATATGCCCTAAAAACTGTATATAATTATTTTGTTTAGAAATTTAATAATATTTTTTTCTTCTTATTGAATTGTTGTAATAAAATAAAATTTTACTGAATGTCAGCGCACGTAGAGCGCATCGACACCCTAGTATAGAATAACTTCTGCAGTTTTCATCTAACTTGATGCATTAGTTCAGAAATTTATCACCCGTTGGTTTCTAGAAGAATTGAAACTCTCAACTCATACTGCCTACTGGTGAAAACACACGACAATTGGTAAGAACTTTAGAATAAAATGTAGATGGGAGATAGTGTAGAAACAGAGTAGTATTAGAATGAACCTAAAAAAAAATGATTTGGGGTCTATTGTGTAGAGATTGGATCATTCGATCCTTGTTCCTAGCTCTTAGATGAAGTACTTCAGGAGTTCAAAAACAAATAGTAAGGATCATAGACAATTAACAGAATGTGTGGCAATGAGTGCACCAAACAAATAGCATTTACTGTCATCTTCTGTTCTTTTTTGGGTAGCTTTTCTCCTCAGCAACTTCACGTGGTATTCCTAGGTCCTCCCAATTGATATTTGGTATATGCTGCGACGTTGCTCCAGTGAACATTGTGTGAAGTGCATCACGGCTTGCTTTCTGAAACTTATCTAGCTCCTCAGACGGCTCCTAATGAAATACAGGACAATTGACACAAAATTTTCAGATGAGAAACATAATAGACTGACATAGCTAGGTGGGAAATCGGGTACTCTAATCTGAATTTATATTAATGAACTTCAGAACTTCTTCTAAAGGATCTTGAGGTTTCTTTTCTGGAAGTGGTAATTACCTTTTCTAGGATAATGCGATATGCATCAAGGTCTTTCTTGTTTAAGGCACTTTTGTTAACTCTGGGATCTTCGACCAAAAATTTAACAATACCATAGTGTCCACAGATAGCAGCGAGATGCAAAGGTGTGTTTCCATCATTATCAGGCTGATTAAGAGACTCTTCACTCATGATCTCAATTCGGAGCGCATTCTCAATCACTTCTCTATAACCTCGTAAAGCAGCAACATGAAGATAGCTGCGACCTCTATGGTCAAGCACTTGTGAACAATCTGGGCAACAATCAAGGATCGCTTCAACCAAATCCATCCTGCCTCGA
Organism: Berberis thunbergii; assembly: GCA_003290165.1. NCBI lineage: Eukaryota > Viridiplantae > Streptophyta > Magnoliopsida > Ranunculales > Berberidaceae > Berberis > Berberis thunbergii. The sequence continues at coordinate 191,152 of QNQO01000936.1, read as the reverse complement.
CCTGCTGCAACATGAAGGGGAGACATGCCCTTTTTGTCCAACATGTAGGCAATAGTACTATCAACTTTTAATAGTAGTTGACAAAGGCTACGGGAATTGCTAATATATGCAGCATAGTGAAGTGGCGTCCACCCATGTATATCTGCTTCTTTGGTTAAGTTTGGCTTCACTTCCAGTAACTTCATTATAACACCTGAAAATATACCGCGCCCATTGTTAATTTCTATTCGCGCTAAGAGTAAAACAAGATATTTTGTGTTCTCAGAAAGAATTACAGGTTACCAGTAGGGGCAGTACTATATAAATTACATTGTAATTTGTAGAATTACCTCCATTAATGTTATGCATTGCTGCTGCGTGTAGAGCTGTCTTTCCATCAGGACCACCATGAGCTGAAGATGGACAAGTTTCCAAAATCTGTCTCACTGCATCTTCCCATAGCCAACCTCTTTTGGCTGCTAAGTAAAGAGGTGTCTCTCCAGCACGATTCGCAAAATATTCAAATTCTGGATACGCTTTAGTTAAATGCTTCACCACCTCAAAATTTCTATGCCGTGCTAGGCCGTGAAAGTTACCACCTCGCACAGCTTCGTGCAAAGCTGTATCATTGTTGTTATTAGCCATCTTTATTAATTGCTTTACTAAGCTTTCATCACGTCCTGTTCCATTCCCAATGACCTCTTCTCCAAGACTTTTCGCCTTATCAATAAGACGTTTAACAATTCCTCCGAGGCCTTGCCTTGCGGCAATATGTAGAGCTGTATCACCTTTTGTATTTACATTCAATAGCAGTGATGGACATGCATTGAGGATCGCTTCAACACATGCATCCTTTTTAAACTGAACTGCTACATGAAGTGACGAATACTTCTCGTGTGTCATTTGCAAAGGAAGAACTGACTCAAATCGCATCTTGAGTGCGTTAACATCTCCCTTTGCTAGCACTTTGTATAGTTCGCGATCCATGGTTGGGTTTCTGGGTTTGCCTGATAGCTTATTTGATTTTGAAACCGGTTTGGTGTTACACTCAGAGAATGAGAAATATGTATGTCCACAAAGTTCATCATATATATATATATACTCGTCCCATTGAGATCAGCAGACAAACTTGACTAATTTCTTGTGCTTATTATATTTTTTAAAAGTCCACAAATTGACTAACATTAATGTGTCAAACAAATTTTGAGGGTATTGATTGCAAAATTGGACTTTAAAGAAATTTTCAAATTTATGCACAGTATAAGAGGGGTCGACACGGTGCAATTTGCTTCCAATTATGTATGTACTTTTCAAAGTACGTATGAATGCGACGTGGGTCTTTCCTATTGACTTGAGCATCGAAGTATGTACTTTTCATCGTCTCCCAGGAATTTCCCTGATTCATACAGTTGGATCATTCCTGTTTCTCTTTTGACATCTTGAGATGCCAAAACAGAGGAGAGGAAAATTAGGTGAAATCTCCCTTTCAATGTGTACGCGTATTAATACATCAAAGGTGAAATTTCCTAACTTGTATGATTCTTTGACCTCAATTGCATGTTCGATTTCATAGAATAGACTTTGGTCAAGGTCTGATAGTTTAAAAGTAAACTACTTTGAAAATCGATCTTTTAGAAGCATAAAGTCAGTCTACAAGTTATTGAATAATATCGATCTTAATCCTTTGACTAAAGTCAAACTTTCAGTTTATTGACCAGAAGTCATACAGGGTTTTTTTTTCTCTTTTTTTTTTTTTTAGTTTTTCTTATCTTTATTTTTTTTTATTACTACATATAATTACTAATCCCCTTATTTTCTGAAACATATCACCACATTTCTGAAAGACACCACCACCGGTTGAAGGACACCCAAAAATAAACAAAAAACCCTAGCCCCTTGTCTCGTCACTACCTTTTTTCTCCATCAATCACCATCGTCACCTCTCCTCCTCCCCTGCACTGCCACCACCTTGCCACCGCCACTTCTTCTTCTTGTTGGATGCAGGCATTTTGTTAGTAGGCAACTCTATTGCAACATCTTCCCTAGAAGTACTTGACTCATGTTCAACATTTCCTCCATATTCATTGTCCACTTCTTTGGCCTTATCAACATTATATTTAACAATTGCCCCTAGCCTTGCCTTGCGGCAATATATAATATTGTATTACATTTACACTCAGTAGCAGTGATGTCGAGCATGTGTGGAAAATTGCTTTCAACATAATCCTCCTTTTAAAACTACTCTGCTGCATGAAGTGTTGTACTTTTTTTGGGGTGGGTTATTTAAAAGTGAAGAATCGACCTGAATTGCTCAAGTTCAGCCACTTCTCCTTTCTGTAAGGCTTTGTATAATTCACAATCGACAATCAGTTCCAATAGTGATTGTCTGATACCAGAGACAGTTGGGAGACTTGTAGAGATTTAATATCTTATTTGCATTAGACAATTCTTCTTACTTGATGTGAGACAATTCAAGCCAATACTATCTCAACAAGATTGGCTTAAATGACAGGTGCACTAAGCACATGTTAAATATAAAATTGTCACCCATAAATTAACTATAGGATACAAGATTTTTTTTTTTTTTTTTTTTTTTAATTTGGGGGGACAAAAGGCTCGTTGCTATTAAGGAGTCGACCGTTAACTCGTTTGACAATTCCACCCGTATATAGTATAAGATTGTTCAAGCCAACTAATATCCTAGTAATTGATTCGGGTAATTGTCATTGTTCTATGAACATTTGGCATAGTCGGTAATGAATTCGCTTTATTTCCAAAGCAAGATGGATGGATGGACAATAGTGCAATCACTACTACTTCAGTGAATTTTATTATGGTGGATCATCTCATCTTTAGCTTACTCACAATAGATCTCCCCATTTAATCCTTCACATATACAAGAGAGAAATCTTTCCTTACAAATATTCTTTGCCTTTACCTTTGGTGCTTGGCGTACACAATGAAAATTGAAAGAGTGGGCAGTAAAGATGGAGATGATGCGTTCAGTAGGAGAAATCTTACACGACTTTATGTCAACTGAGTCAAGCTAGCATAAGTCTCAGCTAGAGAAAATATCTGGATAATTAATTAGTGGCTGTGAACCAAGCAAAAGACTTGACTCTCTATTGGCTTAGCCACTCGCGAGCTTATGAAAGTCACTCAAGGAGCATTTGCAGTATTCAAGCATAGCTAAGGAGAAGATCATGGATAGTAAACTGTACCAAGCCATAGCAGGAGGAGACATCTCGGTACTCGAGCAATCAGAGCTGGGTTCCCTATCACAAAAGACTTGTGCGGGCAGTAGCACGCTTCATGTGACAGTACAGTTCAAAAGAAAGGACTTGGCCAAACTGATTCTTGATCGATGTCTATCACTTTTACGAACAGCCAATCAGCATGGTGATACTGCAATACATCTAGCTGCCAAGCTAGGCCAGGATGATATAATTGAACTTCTCATTGAGAGTGAGAAAGTAGCTCATGACAAAGATGTTGAAGCATCAATGAGCCTATCGAACGATTAACAAGGATAAAGAGAGTGCCTTGCACATGGCAGTGCGAGATCACCACTATGAGGCAGTCAAGTTGATAACAGAAGCAGATTCTGGTTTGGAATATTCTGCAAATGATGCTGGAGAGACTCCTCTTTACCTTGCTGCCGAAGAAGGACAAACTGAAACTGTTAAACAGATACTAAAAACTTGTCCATCCTGTGCCGATAGTGGTCCTTGTGGAATGAATGCATTGCACGCTGCAATAATGAGCAATAGTTCAGGTAATTGCACCAATAATAATTTCAACTCCAAATACTGGATTCAACTTTAATACGTATATGTCTTCTGTTTTTGTATATATGTTTTCTTCTAATCACTCGCTGTTAAAAGATGTTCATCAGATATCACAAAGTTGTTGCTCGATGGAAAACCAAATAGTATTAGAGAGAGAAATGAAAAGGGATGGACACCTCTTCATTGTGCTGCGTACTTGGGTTTCACAAATAGAATGGTCGAATTGTTGGAGTTTGATAGTTCTGTTGGTTACATTGCTACAGAAGATGAAGGTTACACAGCTTTACATATTGCTGCCCGTGAAGGAGACATAGATGCGATTAAAGTGATCACTCAATATTGCCCAGACTGTTGGGAGCGTTGTAGTAAGATGGGGCAGAATTTACTTCATGTCGCTCTTTCTCGTGCAAAACCATCGTGTATTGTCCCACAAATACTGGAATTGGGTATGCCTGTTGAAAACATCTTGAATGAGCCGGATAGCGATGGAAACACTCCTTTGCATCTGGCTGCCAAGGTAAATTGTAAGAAAACAATAGATAAGCTACTGGATGATCCTAAAGTGAAGAAGAGGGCCATAAATAAAGAAAACAAGATAGCTTGGGACTATGCACAATGTTCAACTTTTACACTAAATATGTTATGGAGAGGTATTACCTTCCATTTTTAACATCCCACCTTATATCCCAATAGTTCACATAATTAGATCGTCTCGAACTGGTTTGATTCAAATATGAATTCTAGAGCTTATGAAATGTTTATCCCTCTCCCTAATTGATTTATCACCAAACATCAAATTTAATTTAATTAGTTGATGAAAACGTTTACAGGATCAAGCACCTGAAATACAAATATATATCTAGAAGTGATTCTTGAGAAATATGCCTCTTCTCTTATGTAATGTTAAAATTGTTTTCTTTTGTGAAACAAGGATACCTATTATCTTTGGAGGGCAGCTAGAGTATCCCAATGCCATCGTGGCAAAGTGATTGAAGGCAAAGCTCGTAGAAGCATGTTCCACGTCGTAGGGGATAGAACTGTCAAAGCACAGATCAAAGATTTAAAGGATGAAACAAATACCCAGTTAGTCGTAGCTACACTTATCGCTACAGTATCATTTACAGCTGGAATTACACTTCCAGGGGGCTATAAAAGCGAGGGTGAAAATGAGGGCATGGCCAATCTGACAAGGATAGCATCTTTCAAAGCATTTGTGATATCAAACACAGTAGCCTTGTTACTCTCCACTTTTGCTGTGGTCATGATTATTCGGTTGAGATTGCTGCAAGATAGAAACCTGATGTACACTTATGTTGACGCTGTGTTCAAGCCCATTGCCTTTGCCATGGTAGTAGCATTCACAACAGGCTCCTACGCTGTGCTGAGAAACTCAACTGGATTAGTCGTTGCAGTCTGTGTCATCGGCTCCATTTTTCATTTCCTATTACTTTCCCTTTTCGGATATTCGCTTAAAAAAGTAGGTTTTTACATAAGAAGTACTTTAACCCATTTGATTCAAATATGAATTCTAGAGCTTATGTAATGTTGATCCCTCTCCCCAATTCATTTATCTCCAAACATCAAATTTAATTTAATTAGTTGATGAAAGAGTTTACAGGATCAAGTACCTGAAATACATATGTATATATATAGAAGTGATTCTTGAGAAATATGCCTTTTCTCTTATGTAATGTTAAAATTGTTTTCTTTTGTGAAACAAGGATACCTATTATCTTTGGAGGGCAGCTAGAGTATCCCAATGCCATCGAGGCCAAGTGATTGAAGGCAGAGCTTGTAGAAACATGTTTGACGTATTGGTGGATAGAACTTTCAAAGCACAGATCAAAGATTTAAAGGATGAAACAAATGGCCAGTTGGTCGTAGCTACACTTATTGCTACTGTATCATTTACAGCCGGAATTACACTTCCAGGGGGCTATAAAAGCGAGGGTGACAATGAGGGCATGGCCAATCTGACAAGGGTAGCATCTTTCAAAGCATTTGTGATATCAAACACAGTAGCCTTGTTATTCTCCACTTTTGCTGTGGTTATGATTATTCGGTTGAGAATGCTACAACATAGAAACCTGGCATACATTTATGTTAAAGGTGCATACAAGGCCATTACCTTTGCCATGGTAGCTATGGTAGTAGCATTCACAACAGGCTCCTACGCTGTGCTGAGAAACTCAGCTGGATTAGCCATTGCAATCTGTGTCATCTGCTCCATTTTTCATTTCCTATTACTTTTCGTTTTCTTATACAGGCTGAAAAAGGTAGGTTTTTACATAAGAAATACTTTTAACCCATTTGGTTAAGAATGTGCGTGCATCTAGGCAACTCATGGTTCCAACTTTTGTCAATTTGTTTGGTAAGTGAATGGTAACTTTTGTGTATCATCTTCCTAGCCTCTGTTTGCTTCATGTCATATAATGGGTTGGGATCAGTTGACAACTATGCATTTGACAGCTTTTATGCAAACAAATCTGGACCTTAGACATGAAAATATTTAACCAACATTACAAATGATTTGTAACAAACCTCACACAAATTGCAAGACCAGACCGTAGGTGTGGTCTGGAAGAAAAGATAATTCAAATATTTGTACTCCTCATTGTGGCATTTCATTGAATGATCGTCTGGTTTTGGTCTTCTTGGGTGTGGCTGCTGTTGTGGCCCCCGCTTTTACTCCTGTGGGGTTGAATGTTTTGGTTTCTCTTGTGGTTGAAGCTTTGAGAATTGGGTTTCACAAACAGCCGCGAGAAGGGTTTCGCGACGGCCGCGAGAGAGGAAGAATGGTTTCGGGTGTCGAGCGCAGAGAAGGGTTTCGCGAGTCGCGAGAGAGGGAGATGGGTTTTGCGAGAGAGGGAGCAGGGTTTCGAGCGCTAGGGAGGAGTTTTCGCGAGAGAGGGCTTACAGAGAAGGTCGAGCGTAGCGAAGTTTCGCGCAAAGAGCGCCAGCGCCGCCGACACTTGCTATGTCGCGTGGGGTTGATGCTCAACTCGCCGCCTTCACAGCCGCCGACACGCCTCCACCGTTTTTCGCGTGCAGCAGGCTGACAACAGGACTAGATTGGGTTGTGTTCTTGATGTGATGTCGGCTCCTCCAGCCGCCATCCCTCCTCCCGAGGGACCCGTGGAAGGGGCGGTCAAGCCATCCTTCGCCCAAATCTTGGGTAAAATTTTGGTTGACGAAGTTGCGGATATACATGTAAAAGGTACTCGATTCCGCAAAGATGGAACCCCAGCAATCGGCATCACAGCTTTGGATGAAGTACGTGGAGAGGCGTTCATGGAATAACATGTGATTGTTTTAAAATTCTCTAGCTATAGACCAACATTGGCAGATATTCGAGATTCGATACACAGGACATGGGGAATTCTAGGCGATTTTTCGCTTGGTTTGCTTGATCAACGTCACGTGTTAGTCCGCCTCCAATCTGAGGTGGAAGCAAATAAAGCTCTGTCAAGGGATTCTTTTTTTATTCGTGGAGTTCGTTTCAAAGCTTTTCATTGGCATGCTGGATTCAGTTTGAAGGAGGACCCGATCTCGGTGCCTTTGTGGGTAGAGTTGCCTAACTTACCTTTGCATTTATTTCATCATCCTCTCTTGAAAGCAATTGTGAATTCTTTTGTGGTTTTTTACAAATGGATGATCATACTAGATGCCTATCACGACCGGGTTTTGCCCGTGTTTGCGTGGAGATGACTTTGGCGAAATCTTTACCAAATAGAGTTTGGATTGATTGGGCTAACAATAGGGATTTATGGCAGAAGATTGAATATCCAGGCTTCAAATATTGTGCATTTTGTTCTTTGATAGGGCATCAGGAGGAGTTTTGTAGGAAAATGTTAGGTCTTAAGGGTAGTGGGAGAGCCCCTGACCTAGCTCAAGCAGAGAAGGGCAATGCCAATCCCAAGGTCGAAACCAAAATTATAAAGCAACAGTATGTTCCTATTGCCAAAAAAGAGAAATTGCCCACTCCAGAAGTGGTACGAGTGGTGTAAAGAATAACCAAGGTGTGGAGATTAGAAAGGAATTTGGTGTTCAGAGGCAAGTGGCCAATGATCTGGTTAAATTAGTGTTGTCAAATAATTTTGCGTCACTTACGGAGGATGTTGAGGAAGTGGTGTGTGATCAAGCGGTTAAGCAATTGGTTGGGAAGGAAACGGCTCATGATAATGTCGAGGTTGTTCCAGAATCTACGGAGGAATGCCTACTTGAGGCAGGGTATATAGTTTCGGAGATTGAAAATGTATGTGGAAAATAAGCAATGACATTAAATCAGGAGGATGCGGTCAATTTAGGGGCACTGAGTAGTCATTTGGACGACACGAACATATACAATAATAGCAGTCCTATAGTTCTTCAACTGTCAGCGTCGCGAGGAGCAGCCAGTGTTTCGACTAGTGCTGTTTCGATTGGGCATGATGTTCCAGGTCTTCAACGAACAAACATGATCATGTCGCCACAACGAGAGGCTCCAGGGATGCATCACGTTGACAATCCAGGGAGTGAAGAGATTGGCCACTCTGGTTCTAAAATAGAGTGCATTTCGCCCAATACAGGGGACGTTGCGATAGAACCGGGTGTGTCCTCAGTTCGCCACGTTTAGAGCAGGCACCACTCAGAGCAGAAAATGCAGGGTCCTTTTCAGTGCTCGCAGTTAGTAGTTCTAGGTCAAATGGAGAACATCATATTGAACCCGGTGATGTTGGAATTCAGTCGACACAATTGGTTTCCCTTACTCATATGGGGGGGCACCTCGGTGCTACTAGCACAGAGCTAGGGGATGTTATGCAGGGTCAGCAAGTGCAAGAACCCTCGGATGATGAGTTTCAGTCTTTGGTCAGGTTAAAGAGACATTTTGACAAATACGCTATCAAAACTTCCTCGGATTATAAAAGAGTCGGAGACAACTTGAATAAGGCTATATCTTTGCTCAAAGAAAATAGCTATTTCGACTGCCGAAATTGAATATTGATACACTCGAAAGTACTAGTGAGGATAGTGATGAAGTCAACTCAGAATCTAAGCTTGGTCCACAGGCAGCGAACAGTAATTTGGATTTAGGAGCTATGTCAGACGGAAAGATGAATAAGATGCGTCATACCAAAGATATCAGAATTTATTCCCGAAAAGCCAATAGAACTAGGAAAGAAAACAAAAAGTACAAAGACTAAATTTGTTTATTGTCTAGGCTTGTATTGGTGAATCCTATCTTTTGTGCGAGTTTGTTTCGGCTTTTTGTTAATCCTATAGGGTCAGACATGTAGCCTTCGGGCGTGGATTTTTTAAGGAATAAAATGGGTCAACATCCCAATTTGATAAATTTAAAAAAAAAAAAAAAACACACACACACACACACACTCTTGTTATATATACTTTCCACACAGATCCTTCAAAATCCACAACTTTAACAAATCCATTAAAATCCACTAATTCTTGAATACCCCCTGATTTTTGTGGATTTTTGAAAAGCATGAATTGAATTTCCCCTTGATTTTGATGGATTTTAAAACAATCATTTTTAATCGGTATTTTAATACCCCTAGATTTACATGTATTATTTTAAATCCTTAATTGAATACCCCTGGATTTTAATAGATTTTAAAATCATTCACAATCCATTAAAATTCGTAATTGAATACCACCTCCTAAGTAATTTCATCGAAAGATTTCGAATAAGATTAGTAAGCAATATCAAAAAGGAAGAAAGAAACAAATAAATTTGAGATTACATATTGGAACTTCTCTATCTGAGTTAAATAATCGGTAGTTCAGAATGCCAAGCTGCATTCCTTTGAACTTCAACTCTATTTTGTTGTATTAAATTTGGTTATCAGGATTCGGAACCAATATCTGAGCAATGGATAGAAGAAAAACAAATAAAAGCTACAACTTATTAGACAGGTTGTTGCGGCAAGTCCAGGTGAGTGAGCAAGCACTGCATATGTGCCCGTCGCAAATGCAAACATCATTGCAAAAAGAGCACCCAGCGTGCAAACAAATGCCTTCAATAGTAAGCCTGGAACCACATCCATTATGCCACCTAGTTTTAGAGTCATGAGTTTTGCCATGAAGTGGCACAATACTGCAAGACAGGAGAGCAACATGGCAATGGTATTGGATATCGTGAATGCTCTAAAAGCTGTATGTCCAAGCAACGTGGCCATGCCTTCATTAGGTCCGTTGTTTTCATACCCTCCAGGCAGTGTGAAACCGGCTGTAAATGTGACTGTAGCAATAAGTGCAGCCACCACCAAATGGCTATCACTCACTTTCTCAAAATTTTCTTCCATTTTCTCATGACCATCCTTTACATCATCTTTACTCTCTGTTATTGGCTTCCCTATGACCTCTGTATGGATCTTGGCTCTTTTACCACTCTGTACACCGGCAGCTTTCAATAATTGTATTGTCTTGGTACATTCTTCGTGAGTGTCATCATCAAGTTTGACATCAGACTGTAGAAAAACAATAAACAGTTGGCAAGAATTCACAAAGTAAAACCATTTAGTCAAGAGAAGTAATTAAGGGGTGATTGCATTGGTTCAAAATAATATGATTAAAAGAAATCTCATGTGAATTTGGGTTGCTTGAGTATAGAATTGATACCTTCATTAAAAGGTCAAGAACGGTCAGTTTTTTGTTGTTCATGGCCATTTTATTCACTCTGTTATCCTTGCAGAGAAGATTTAAAATACCATACGCTCTAGAGATTGCAGCAAGATGCAAAGGTGTGTTTCCGTCATGATCAAGTTTATTAATGTGTTCTGCAGATATGAGGTCATTTTTTAAAGCATCTTCGACTACATCTTCCTCATTTCTCGAAGCAGCAATGTGAAGAAAATTATGTCCTCTGTGGTCGAGCAGTTCCAAACAATCTGGGTGACGCTCAATGAGAACTTGAATCACATCTTTCTTTCCTTGACTGGCAGCAACGTGAAGAGGAGAAAATCCAGTTACATCTGTGGTGTAGGCAGTAGAACTATCGGATTCTAATAACAAAAGAGAAATAGTGGAATGACCAAAGTATGCAGCATAGCAAAGTGGAGTCCATCCTTCATCATCTTCTTTGTTTATATCCGACTTGGCTTGTAGTAACTCAGTGACAATATCTGCCAAAACCCCATATAAATATGTCCAATCAATCCATTGGAATTCATTAGAAGTCCAAATGTGGCAGTATTTAAGATGATCTTGGGTTTATATCTACTTCCTGGTTATGTCATTGATTAAAACTTTTTCATGACACCGTCTGTTTGTTATATATTAATGTGTAAACTTCAGATTTGGATGACTCCATAGATATCAGGTGTGGAGATAAAATAAACTTTACATGTGAAAATATGCAGAATTAGTTTGTCAATCATTAACTGATTTTAATTTTTTGAACCATAATTGAGATTACCTGAATCCCCTCTGATAACTGCTGCGTGCAAAGCAGTCTGTCCATCACGGCCACCATGAGCTGAAGATGGACATGTTCGAAGGATTTGTTGCACCATCTCCTTTGATCCTTCATCTACAGCCAAGTAAAGAGGAGTTTCCCCAGCATCATTAGCAAAGTATTCAAATGCAGGATCTGCCTTAGTCAGCAACTTCACTACCTCATAGTGTTTATTTCGCACTGCCTCGTGCAAGGCAGTATCCCTCTTATTATTTGCCACCTTTAATAACTGCCTCAGTACTGTTTCAGATCCATCTCTATCATCAATGGTGCATTGAATGAGAAGTGCAACTATTTCATCTAGACCTTGCCTTGCAGCAATGTGCAGAGCAGTGTCGCTGTTCATGTTTTTCTTCAGTAGCAGTGATGGACATAGTTTGAGGACTACTTGTACACATTCATTCTTTGCAAACTGTACTGCTAAATGAAGTGCCGTATTTTTTGTGCGAGTCTTCTTCTCGAAGATATTGAATTGGTCGAGTATGGCAGAGTTTCCTGTTGCTATGGCTTTGTACAAACAAGAATCCATAGCTGAAGTCTGAAGTTGATGATGGTGAGACCCTTTGGGTGACTTAAGTTTCCCATATAGTCAGTGAACATTATGCTTGAACATCAAGGGAGGAGTTTCCTCTGTGTCCAAGTTAAGAATGAATTTGCCAGAGCAGCTACGAACTTTACAACATTACAATGTTCTTTGGATATTTGGTTGTTCTTTATTGGAGCTTGGGGCATCTCTTTTGTTATAGTTTATAACCCCCTTTCATGGAGTGCTTAGGGTGTTAATTGACACAGTTTCCTCACAGTCTCAGTTTAACTCCATTAAGGTTTGAAAACTATTCGATTAAGGATTTCGTGAAATCAATCTCCACGAGCCTCCTTTGAATAAAATAAGACTTGAAGCGTGCAAAAAGTTAACAGCTCCCTCCTCTAAAAGACTAAAACAGGCTCCTTAACTTGTTTTCTATCGTTATTTATTTTTCTTCCTTCTTGGTGCTTCCCCCTTTTTTAACCTGTCATTTGCTTCCCCCCACCCGTATATATTTTTCCTTAATTTTTCTTTTATACTCTATTTTACATAAAATAAACTTTGACAAAATTCATGACTTTTACACTCTATTCGCCCCACCCCCAAGAGAAAGTATTTTCCATGACTTTGTAACAAACCAAGATGATAGTGATCATCACAAAATTCATGTTCTTCATGCTCTCTTCCTCTTTCCTTCTTCTCCCTTCTCACTTTTGGCAAATTTTTCTTGGGAAATTTTTCCCTGAATACATACTCTAAAGTTGGAATTTAGCTCAAATAAGGCCTAATCTCCCTTAAAAATATATCTTCTAGAGGGAGAAAATTTGATACAATAGGTCCTAAAATGAATACTAAGGCAGCTTGGTATTTTAACGAATAGCGAATGGGGTAATAGCAGAAAAATAAAAGCTACAACCAATCACACATTGCAATGGCAAGTGATCAGGAATGCTCTAGCACAGCATATGTGCCAGTAAAAAATGTTAGCATCATGGCCAGCATTGGGCATTTGGGGCTGTGACAATATCTAACCTCTCTCCAGAATTTATATATTGGATGCTGTCAAGAATTAGAATTGATGACAAGGGATGATCAGGGGGAGAAGGATGGTTTTTACTTTAGTAACTCATTTTCCTTCAAAGTTTAATGCTTGTTGATTTGCCCAAGTTGAGAGCTCTGCCAGAGGGGATGCAACACCTGACTATGCTTAAATCTTTGAGAATATGGAAATGCGAGAATCTGTGAATGCTTCCAGAGTGGCTCCATATTAGCTTCTAAGAGAAGATACGAACAAGGATTCTATTGTATTTCATATCTGTAAAAATGTACATCATACATTGCTTATATAGGCAGCTTATATAGACATCTAAAGTGAATGAATAGCTGTCATAACAAACTAACAAACTGCAGCATTTAGCTAACAACCTATCTAGCTAATTATACTTAACACTCCAACACTAGGTCTCTTCAATCTTTGGAGATTGAAAATTGCCATCCTGATATGCACATACGATGTGAAAAGGACAAGGGCAACGACTGGCACCTCATCTCCCACATTCCACACATCCATATCATCAGGGGGTGAGGCAAAAGTGGATGATTTTCAACATTTGAAAAATTGCCAAAGTTGTCAGCTTTGCTAGAGGGGATGCAACAACTGAGAGCACTCGTTTCTGCAAGCCAGACTTCCTTTTGTATCAATGTTCAAAAAAGAAGCAAAAATTAGTTGTTTGTACATTGAATTGCAAGTTCATATGTAGGGCCTGGGGTCAGAGAAGATTATGATTCAGTTGTTTATGAGCTGACTGTATGCTCTTTGCTGACGGGAGGTGCTTTATTATCTTCTGAAGTTTGATACTTGGGATGACAATATATTTCCCTATGATGTAATTCTGGATGGTTGTATTTGTTTCTAAACTACATTGATGCATAATTCCTTATTTGAGGAAGTAACCTGTCTAACTGTCGAGGAAACCAGCGAGGGGCAACCCTCCATCCCCCGCGGGATGCGTGAAGGGGGATGAAGGCACGCATCCCTAGGGGGATGGAGGGTTGCCACCCCCTCCCTCGCTGGTTTCCTCGCCAGTTAGAATTTCTTTTGAGAAAGATATAATGAGCAGATGTTGTAGTCAATTTAAATGGAATTGACTGTACTGAACAACAACACCTTTGTGTTTGAGTTGCTTGCACTAGTGGCAAGATATGAAGCTAAATTGCTAGAATATGAAAGTTGTATCCAAGTCTTGATAAATTTGTGAATGTTATTATCCTTCTAAATCCATGTTTATTGCAGTTTTGGACGTCTACAAGTTACGTAATATTTTTACAACAAAAGTAGTTGTTATTGAAATTAACCAGTTAAGGCTTGCATTTCCTTAAATGTGGATATAAAATGTGAAAAAAAATTAAGTCTCTCTGGGCAAGTCACTTTGGAGATTTAGTGAATTGCTGCAGTCAAATTGCCAGGGATTGGAAATGAACTTTTGAAAATGAAAAAACATTCCTGACTATTTTCATAATTGCTTGATCTAGGTGCATTGATCGTTAAGAGAAAAAGAAAGATTGAAGCTTCATTTGAGTGAAAGTACTCTGCTGAACAGATTGCAATTGGAAGAGTAGAGAAGCTGGCTCCATTTGAAATGCAAATGTTGTTTATAGTAGATGAGGAATCATAAAAACTTGTATAGCAATGAGAGTGGCGGAACATATCCCTTTGTTCTTTCTATGCTCTGTATGAGTGGGTTAGGAAAGACCACTCTTATCTGAAGGGTCTACAGTTTCATCTTTTAATTTGCTTCTACAAAGCGCATAATCCGATCATGTCATGAAGAAACATGAACAGTAAATGTAAACCAAGAAGAAAGAAACTTCTGAGACTAAATTTCATTTTCTGTTCATGCAAATTTTTTAGGTTTGTGTATTGTTTTTTAACTCAATATTTGGGTGAGTAGGCAGTCCAATGAACTGTGAAAGGGAAAAAGAAAATTTATTCCTTTGTTTGGTTTTAGGCTAAGCAGATTGTGAGAAAGATGTGATGAGTATAGTAAAGGGCGACAGAAACTATAAATGGCGAGGGGAAGGTGTGACTGCTCATTCCCTCGAGATACACATCTGCACTATCTAAATGCACAATAACGCAAATTTCGAGAAAAGTGAGTGGTAAAATCCCTCCCCCTCGCCTCTTTCCTCGACAATAAGAAAGGTTCAAAGGGCAATGAGCATATCAACAATGATGATGAATGCAAAATTTGGAGATTAATTAGTTCTAAAGTAATAGAGCGGGGATGATTACTTGAATTTAATAAATAAAGTAGCATTTTTTTTCTTTTTCTTTAAAGTTGAAACAAATCAAATCCAAAAAGCATAAACTCATTATGTATGTCCAAGTAGGAAAATTCTAGGGGTCGAGGGAGGGAACGAGGGAGGGAGCCACCCATCTCTCGCTCCCTTTCGCTCGCTCCCTCCCTCGCTCTGTAGCAAAGCTCGTCCAAGTAATCTTCAAATTTGTCCCACCAATACAATTATTGCATCAATTTTCTTCTTGTTCACATTTTTTTTTCCAACTTTCCGCTCCATTATGAGATTTGACACATAGGCTGTTGACTGACTTGATTCACTCTTACATGAACAGTGAAGGGTTCTAAATCCGACATATTTTGTATTTTTGCAAATGCCATCTCATTTTCTTGATATTGACCGGTAATATAATACGTGGATGAACAGTTATTTTTTTTAAAGGCAAGTTGGAGTTATGAAGTTCCCGATTTTACACCACTCTGTATTCACTACGGAATCATAAGGAAAGAAAATTTTCTTAAACTCTTCAAATAAGACAAAAGATGGATCAATTGGATGTAGGCTTAAGGGCTAAGCTCATCAACTGAATTGATGTCAAGATGGTTTCCTGATGCACAAGCTTAAATTTGTGTGGATGAATAATTACAATGAGTGTTGTTTCATTTAATATGAAAATTTTATCACATCGAACGTTTCCACGGTCGAATACATTTTGAATTTGATAAATGTATTGCTTGTGAAGTATGTGTTCGTGTTTGCCTTAGTGTTGTGTCATTTCATAACTATTCAATATCTTTGTGAAAAATTGATCACATCAAACGTTTCTGCAGTCAAGTACATTTTGAATTCGATAAATGTATTATTTACGAAGTATGTGTTCGTGTTTGCCCTATTGATCTATACCCGTTGTTGATTGGAAATTGGAAATTGGAAAATGATTGCATGAAAAACACTATTAAACATTTACACTATTCCATATAAAAAATACATGATTGCATGAAAAATACTATTACATATTGGAACTTCTCTATCTGAGTTAAATAAACGGTAGTTCAGAATGCCAAGCTGCATTCCTTTGGACTTCAACTCTGTTTTGTTGGATTAAATTTGGTTATCAGGATTCGGAACCAATGTCTGAGCAATGGATAGAACAAAAACAAATAAAAGCTACAACTTATTAGACAGGTTGTAGCGGCAAGTCCAGGTGAGCGAGCAAGCACTGCATATGTGCCTGTCGCGAATGCTAACATCATTGCAAAAATGGCACCCAGCGTGCAAACAAATGCCTTCAATAGTAAGCCTGAAACCACATCCATTATGCCACCTGGTTTAAGAGTCATGAATTTTGCCATGAAGTGGCACAATACTGCAAGACAGGAGAGCAACATGGAAATGGTATTGGATATCGTGAATACTCTAAAAGCAGTATGTCCAAGCAACGTGGCCATGCCTTCACTAGGTCCGTTGTTTTCATACCCTCCAGGCAGTGTGAAACCGGCTGTAAATGTGACCGTAGCAATAAGTGCAGCCACCACTAAATGGCTATCACTCACTTTCTCAAATTTTTCTGCCATTTTCTCATGACCATCCTTTACATCATCTTTACTCTCTGTTATTGGCTTCCCTATGACCTCTGTATGGATCTTGGCTCTTTTACCACTCTGTACACCGGCATCTTTCAATAATTGTATTGTCTTGGTACATTCTTCGTGAGTGTCATCGTCAAGTTTGACATCAGACTGTAGAAGAAGAATAAAAAGTTGGCGAGAATTCACAAAGTAAAACCATTTAGTCAAGAGAAGTAATTAAGTGGTGATTGCATTGGTTCAAAATAATATGATTAAAAAGAAATCTCATGTGAAATTGGGTTGCTTGCGTAGAGAATTGATACCTTTGTTAAAAGGTCAAGAACGGTCCGTCTTTTGTTGTTCATGGCCATTTTGTTCACTCTGTTATCCTTGCAGAGAAGATTTAAAATACCATACGCTCTAGAGATTGCAGCAAGATGCAAAGGTGTGTTTCCGTCATGATCAAGTTGATTAATGTGTTCCGCAGATATGAGGTCATTTTTTAAAGCATCTTTGACTACCCCTTCCTCATTTCTCAAAGCAGCAATGTGAAGAAAATTCTGTCCTCTATGGTCGAGCAGTTCCAAACAATCTGGGTGACGCTCAATGAGAACTTGAATCACTTCTTTCTTTCCTTGACTGGCAGCAACGTGAAGGGGAGAAAAACCATTTACATCTGTGGTGTAGGCAGTAGAACTATCGGATTCTAATAACAAACGAGAAATAGTGGAATGACCAAAGTATGCAGCATAGTAAAGTGGAGTCCGTCCTTCATCATCTTCGTTGTATATATCCGACTTTGCTTGTAGTAAGTCAGTGACGATATCTGCCAAAACCTCATATAAATATGTCCAATCAATCCATTAGAATTCATTAGAAGTCCAAATGTGGCAGTATTTAAGATGATCTTGGGTTTATATCTACTTCCTGGTTATGTCATTGATTAAAACTTTTTCACGACACCGTCTGTTATATATTAATGTGTTTAACTTCAGATTTGGATGAATCCATAGATCTAAGGTGTGGACATAAAATAAACTTTACATGTGAAAATATGCAGAATTAGATTGGGAGTCATTAACTGATTTCAACATTTTGAACCATAATTGAGATTACCTGAATCCCCTCTGATAACTGCTGCGTGCAAAGCAGTCTGTCCATCGCGACCACCATGAGCTGAAGATGGACATGTTTGAAGGATTTGTTTCACCGTCTCCATTAATCCTTCATCTACAGCCAAGTAAAGAGGAGTCTCCCCAGCATCATTAGCAAAGTATTCAAATGCAGGATCTGCCTCAGTCAGCAACTTCACTACCTCATAGTGTTTATTTCGCACTGCCTCGTGCAAGGCAGTATTCGTCTTATTATTTGCCGCCCTTAATAACTGCCTCAGTGCTGTTTCCGATCCAATTTCAACGTCTCCATCATCAGTTCTCTTGGAGCACTGAATGAGAACTGCAACTATTTCATCTAGACCTTGCCTTGCAGCAATGTGCAGAGCAGTGTCGCTGTTCATGTTTTTCTTCAATAGCAGTGATGGACATAGTTTGAGGACTACTTGTACACATTCATTCTTTGCAAACTGTACTGCTAAATGAAGTGCCGTATTTTTTGTGCGAGTCTTCTTCTCTAAGATATTGAATTGGTCGAGTACGTCAGAGTTTCCTGTTGCTATGGCTTTGTACAAACAAGAATCCATAGCAGAAGTCTGAAGTTGATGATGGTGAGACCCTTTGGGTGACTTAAGTTTCTCATATAGTCAGTGAACATTATGCTTGAACATCAAGGGAGGAGTTTCCTCTGTGTCCAAGTTAAGAATAATGAATTTGCCAGAGCAGCTACGAACTTTACAACATTACAATGTTCTTTGAATATTTGGTTGTTCTTTATTGGAACTTGGGGCATCTCTTTTGTTATAGTTTATACCCCCTTTTCATGGAGTGCTTAATTAGGGTGTTAATTGACAGAGTTTCCTCACAGTCTCAGTTTAACTCCATTAAGGTTTGAAGACTATTCGATTAAGGATTTCGTGAAATCAATCTCCAACCTCCTTTGAATAAAATAAGACTTGAAGTGTGCAAAAAATTAATAGCTCCCTCCTCTAAAAGACTAAAACAGGCTCCTTAACTTGTTTTCTATCGTTATTTATTTTTCTTCCTTCTTGGTGCTTTCCCCCACCCGTATATATTTTTCCTTCATTTTTCTTTTACACTCTATTTTACATAAAATAAACTTTGACAAAATTCAATTTTCCTAAAAACATTTCAGTGAAACTTAAAATTTTGAGCTCTCTCAAATTGTTCCTATAACAAAATTTGAAACTTCAAAATATGCAGTTTTCATCTAATGATTATGCTCCTCCTTTTTGTAAATTCAAGTGTTGCCTCCCACATTCAGATACACATCACTGTATTCATTTGCTGTCCTAAAATTACCCCATTTTTCTCAGTATATTGTTTTGTTTAATGAATATGGTTGTTGATGAACCCGGTTAAGAGGATGGTATCGAGATGTAAAGTTGCTAACAATAGTTTTATGAAGACGAAGTCAATAATAAGAGGGCGCAAAACCATGTTCTGGTCAGTGTTCTAAAAATCGGTCTAGGCGGTCGCCTAGGCGCTAGAAGGTGGAAAACCGCCCAGATTAATGCCTAGGCGGCTGTCTGGGCGGTTCTGGGCAGTCTGGGCGGGTCTGGGCGGGGTCTAGGCGAGCTAGGCGGCCTAGGCGCGGTCTAGGCGGTCTGGGAGATTTTTTATTTTTTTATTTTTTTATTTTTTAATAAGGTTGATTGTGTTCTTATTTTATTTTTCTTTCCTATTTTTTAGAAATAAACTATTTAATTGTTTTTTTAGAAAATCTCGGGAATGGGCTTTGATGATGATAATGATGATATGTCTAAATGTAGCGAAGGATGATTACTTAATG
The DNA here is from genome assembly GCA_003290165.1 of Berberis thunbergii. Lineage (NCBI taxonomy): Eukaryota > Viridiplantae > Streptophyta > Magnoliopsida > Ranunculales > Berberidaceae > Berberis > Berberis thunbergii. The sequence goes on along the minus strand of QNQO01000936.1, from coordinate 171,616 downwards.
GAATTCTCAAAAGATCTGCCGGTACCAATTTTACTAATGTTGATTTTATCAAACATAACTGAGGTTATTCATGCAATTTGAAGAAAAATAAAAGAGTACACAAAGTCAAATTTATATAAAGTACCCATCATGACCAACTTCAGTCATTTGAGTTTTAATAAATTTTGTTCACGATTGTTAATTTTTCATGTTTTTAAATTTTGCATATATATATTGACATTAAATTGGATGTAATTGATAAGGTATTATGCTTAACTTTTGTAAATTATTAAAGTTATAATACAAAACCTAAGACCGCCTAGGCCCCTGGGCGCTAGGCACCTGCTCGCCGCTCGCCCAGCGCTTAGCGATTTTTAGAACACTGGTTCTGGTTCCATTAAATGACATGGATTTGGCGAGACACACTTCAAGGACATGAATTTTTTTATATACACATTTTGCAGTTGCTTTTATCAATAAAATAGGTTACATTTGCCTCAAATAGGTATCAGATTTCCAATTGCCATGGGTTATATGCCTTCATGGCAACTTGTATGCAAATACATTAGTGAAGAAGAAACATGCGGAAATCTTACAAATGGTTTATGTGAGCCTCAAATTTTGTATGAGTTCGCTAATGAAATATATTTTAATTGAATTATATAGTTATTATTTTAGATATTAATTTCAAAAATTTTTTTTGAGGTTTTATAACTTGTGAACAAACAATTCATTTTTTTTTTAGTGTTTGCAATTACATATAAAACTTCATTGAAAACAAAAAATAGGAGCATGTCACAATGATAGAAATATGAATTGTCAAATGTCAATAGCAAAAAAACGCTCCAAAAGGACCAAAAATAAATTTTTATTAAACTAAACGATTTTTTAATGTTAGCAATTACTAATAAAATTGCATTGAAATTTAAAAAAAAAAAAAACATATGAGCTCCAAGAGTATCGAACTATGGTCATTTACTAAAAATATTAAACTTCCAACAACTACACCAACAAAGACATTTTGAAATATTTGAATAAACAATTATCATATTGTATTATAATTATATACTTGATTTTTTGTAAAGCTAAGTATTTATTAAAAATATTTTGAAAGTTGAGTGGGGCAACTACCCCCTCGCCCCTGCTTACAAGTAGGGGTGGGCAAGAATCCCAGTCCGGTATGGTCCCGAACTGATTTAAATTGGGACCAATCGGTTTATACAGTTTTTATCCCGGTCCCAAACCGATTCCAACCAGTTCGGGACCGGTTTTCACTAATTTTGTCTTCTGGTCCTTCCCACTTACTACAGTTAACCCAAGCCCAATTGATTTTTATTAATTCTAAGCCCAAGCCCACATCTACCCACACCACATCTCGCCACTTACAGAATTATTAAAACTATAGGTTAGGAGCCAAGTTAGCCATCCATTGGGTTGAGTGGACCATTAACAAGGGAGATGTCACCGACATTGTGTTTATAAATGTGGATGAAGTAGAGAAGTACATTCAAAATGTGAGACACGTAGATTTGAAGCTTCTTTGGTCTCTATGAAGTATGAACCACCTCCACACAATGGTTCAACCACAATTTCATCTGTCACCCTCATTGTGTTTTTTGTTTTTTGTGGGAGAAGAAGATCTAAACACAACACATTTGGTCCTAGCCATTTTTGGTATGGTTTCACTTTACCTACTGGATTCCCTCAACTATAGCAAAAAATACCCAAGTCCAAATGGGTGCAAGACAAATTAGTTTTTAAGCATATTAGGCTAGTTCTTTGTTACCTTTTGGAAAGAAGCTAGATCCACAACATACAAAAGTATCATCTCACATTTAAAAACCTTCAATATGCCTTCGTAATGTGATTAAAATTAGATTTTAGGGTCGGGAGCTTCAACTGCAATCACCCATCGACTCTAAATTTTATACATTCCAACCAATTTGTTGGAAGGGTGTAGGGTGCATAAACTATAAACTTCATACCTATGCAATCCACTTATTCATCTCCATACCAATATACTACGAACCAATATATCAATATACTTATGTATAAGTGACAATTACATGCTCTAATATACCAATATACTTGTGTATAAGTGACCATTACATGCTCTAATCTACTACTAGTTAACATGGGCCTTTTTTGAACCGGGATGGCATGGTCCCGACCGGGACTGTCCCGGTTCAAAACAATCTGGTACCGACCGGGACTGTCCCAGTTCAAAACAATCTGGTACCAACCGGGTCAGTCCAAAAAAATTTGATTTTTCGACCCGTACCATTCCCGTTTCACTGTACTGGGACCGGAATCGGGATTAGCCCAAACCCGAACCGACCCGAACCATGCCCACCCCTACTTACAAGTGTGTTTATAGTGACAAGAAATTGTAGATCTGATACAGAGCATTGAAGCCGCAAAGGAGAACATCTCATCATCATAAGCAATTCAAACATAGGAAGGATCCACTACACGAGATAACGAGGAGGGAAAGGATTAACTCCTTGTAAAGCTTAGTGAAAGTTATAAAATCTATTTCTGATGGACAAAAATGTTAAATTTGCAGAAAATTATTGCAGTGGCAGATAGAGAAACCACCAGATATAAAAAAAAAAAAATCAGAAAAAAGGCATTTTCTGGGGGATAGGTATCCTAATCCACCATAAACACCTAAAACTACAATTTGCCAGGAATAATATCTGACGAATATAAGCACCACAATTGAGACATTTTTGTCGCATATCACCACGACTGACACATTTCTAGCGCCTATATTCGCCTCAATTGAAGCATGTCTGATGCTTGTATCCGCCACAGTAGAAGCATTTATGGTACTTATATTCCATACAATAGAATATGATATATTTTAAATTTTGTAATTAACCGCCACATATAATCATTTAATTTTTTAATACAAAAACTTAATTGTTATCCCTACACAAATTTATTTTAATTTTTAATAAAAATTAATAAATTATGTAATTATCCATCACAAATAATTAATAAATGTCGGCACAAATTATTAAGAGAAGCTACATAATTATTAATTGTCATATACATCCGCTAAAAAAAGATAAGCAAATCTACTATACAAGCCCATGACCAAAATCTTAACCTGATGCTGAATGTTTTTCTTCAGTAGCAGTGTCGCTGTTCATGTTTTTCTTCAGTAGCAGTGATGGACATAGTTTGAGGACTACTTGTACACATTCATTCTTTGCAAACTGTACTGCTAAATGAAGTGCCGTATTTTTTGTGCGAGTCTTCTCAAAGATGTTGAATGGGTCGAGTACGGCAGAGTTTCCTGTTGCTATGGCTTTGTACAAACAAGAATCCATAGCTGAAGTCTGAAGTTGATGATGGTGAGACCCTTTGGGTGACTTAAGTTTCTCTTATAGTCAGTGAACATTATGCTTGAACATCAAGTTAAGAATGAATTTGCCAGAGCAGCTACGAACTTTACAACATTGCAATGTTCTTTGAATATTTGGTTGTTCTTTATTGGAACTTGAGGTATCTCTTTTGTTGTAGTTTATACCCCCTTTTCATGGAGTGCTTAGGGTGTTAATTGACACAGTTTCCTCACTGCTCACTTTAACTCCATTAAGGTTTGAAGACTATTCGAGTAAGGATTTCGTGAAATCAATCTCCACGAGCCTCCTTTGAATCAAATAACACTTGAAGTGTGCAAAAAATTAAGGGTTAATTGCACTTTTCCCCTAAAATATATAATCAATTCAGTTTTGCCCCCAATTAACATTTATATTGTATTTTTCCCCTCAGACTAACAGTCAACATGTCTTGACTGTCAAGGCATGTGCTAGCTTCGAAAATGTCATATTTTACTTGTCCAAGATACCATTTGCTTTCTTCTATGCTTTTTTCTCTACTACTAGTTCCCACCCTTTGTTCCTCTTCTCCTTCTTCTTCTTCCTCCTCTTGACACATTCCAAGTCTCAACACGCCACACACCATGATTGGCAGTGGAGGAGGAGGTGCACCACTAACGACATCACAATCAGGCCCTCCAAACTCAGGCGGTCAATTCCTCCTTCAATCACTTCAAAACCCCCACCAACCACAAACATCCACCGCAAGCATCTCACCAATAGCAGTAGCAAGATCCAATTGTTGCATCGATGGGTCTGACTCTTCCTTTCCCATCATCCAATGGTCAGGATCCCCATTCCCCTTCTCCTCTTCCTCCATGGCTCATCACCCCACACCACTCTGGTTTTGCTCCTTCTCCATAGGTTCTTGCTGGTTTGCCGCCACAACCTTCCAATTTCCCCCTGCAAACTTCCATTTTTTCTATGCTAAAGACTTGCAAGAAAATCAATTAAGAGTTGTTAATTAGCAATAACTTAACTTCTTAAAATAAATTACTAGTAAAAACTTAACCCCTTATAATAAATTTGAATGTAACTTTGCCCCCTACACCAAAACTGACCTAACAGATGATGAACATGAGTTGCAACTCAAGTTTTTCCATTTATTGATGTTTGAATGTTGAATCTACAGTAAAATAACATGTTGATGTAGTAGTAGTAGAAGCAGATGTAAGAGTTACTGGTGGTAAAGTGGAGACGGTGGTGATGAAGGAGGAGTTGGCGGATTATCCCAACGTCTTAATGGAATATTGAATCTAAACATTCTATTTTAATTGCATCAACTTTGAATCTCAGCCTTCAGATCATTAAAGGGTATTTTGGGTAGTAAAATATGACATTTTTGAATCTAACACGTGCATTAACAGTCAATGTACATTGACTGTTAGTCTAAGGGGAGAGTGCAATATGAATGTTAATTAGGGACAAAGTTGAATTGGTTATATATTTTAGGGGAGAAAGTGCAAGTAACCCAAAAATTAATAGCTCCCTTCTCTAAAATACTAAAACAGACTCATTAACTTGTTATCTAGCATTATTTATTTTTCTTCCTTCTTGGCGCTTCCTCGTGTTTTTTTTCACTATCATTTTCTTCCTCCTCTCCCCCTACCCCGCCCGTATATATTTTTTCCTTCATTTTTCTTTTACAATCTATTTTACATATAATTAACTTTGACAAAATTCAATTTTCCTAAAAAAAATTCGGTAAAACGGAAAATTTTGAGTTTTCTCAAATTGTTCATTTAACAAAATTTGAAACTTCAAAATATGCAGTTTTCATCTAATGATTTTGCTCCTCTTTTTTGTAAATTCAAGTGTTGTCTCCCATATTCTGTAAATAACATAATTGGAAAATTGTATTATTGTTTTGTGTTATATTCTTTGACTGAATATAAGCTTATATAAGCTAACTTTACCTAACCTTATGAAAACAGAAAACTTAAACCTTCTTATACAAGATATTCTAATTGTGTCATATTTTGACTTTCCTATTCTGACTATCCAAACTTTCCTATTTGTAACTTTCTTATTCTGTAGATATTTTGCCTTTCCTTCTTGTAGAAGTGAGTCAATCTTGGACTTGGACTTGGCTATGTTGAGTAAAAGCCCTACATATTCTAACACTCCCTCGCAAGTTGGACATGTAGACGCATACGAAATGTGCAGCTTGGAGGAAATTTTGAAGTCCAATTTGGTGAAGAAATTATGACTGTCGAGTGAAGCTGCTGATGGTTCGACTCAAGACATCATGATAATCGAATTCTGAAAAAATCTGGATGATTATTGTATAAAGAAATCATGACTCAATTCGAGTCTTGGTATTGCTCAATTTGAGTCAACACAATTTTTGGTATTGTTTAATTCGAGTCAACACATATTTTGGTGGTATTGAGTAAAGATGATGGTGTGAATAGCGGAGAGAAAGATATTCAATTTCTTTCTCTTCCCTCCGTTTCTTCTTCTTCTCCTTCGTTTCCTCCCTGTTGTGCGACCTAACATGTGACAGTGAGAGAAATGAAGAGAGAAAGATCAGGTGGTCTACATCTGTCTCGATGTTGCTGTCATGTGCGCCAGAGAGAGAAGTTGTTGTTGTTCTGTTGTTCTTTGTTGAGTTGAGATTTTTTTTATGATCTCTCCTTGCGCTTGCTGCTCGGCGTCAAGGTGAAAGATCAGGTTGCGTGAAGTTGATGCCTGAATTTCTTTGTGTTGTTGCGTGAAGTTGTTGCAGAGTGCAATTTCCCTTCAATTTGGCTAAACTTGTTGTTGAGGATGTTCCTGTTGTTGAACATGAGTTTATTGAGGTTTTGGCTGCAGGTGAAAATTTCACGAAGAGAAATCTATTAAGAATTATTGGTTGTCTGTTGATTGCGGTGTTGTTTGTTATGTTGATGCATGGATGATTGAGGTAGGCTTTTGATGTTGTTCTCCCTTCCCACCTCTTGCATCTAGCGTTCGGAGGCGGGGAAGAGCTTGAGTCCCCGAAGTCTTAAGTCACTAAAGAAAGTTGCTCTGATACCATGTAAAGAACATAATTGGATAATTGTATTATTGTTTTGTGTCTTATTCTTTGACTGAATACAGGCTTATATAAGCTAATTTTATGGAAACATGAAACTTAAAACTTTTTATACAAGTTATTTTAAATGTGTCATATTTTGACTATCCAAACTTACCTATTTATGACTTTCATATTCTGTAGATATTTTGACTTTCCTTATTGTAAAAGTGAATCAATCTTGGACTTGAGTTTGGTTATGTTGAATGCAAGCCCTACATATTCTAATTTTTTTTTTAAGTTAACTTTACCTAACCTTATGGAAACTTGAAACTTCTTATACAAGATATTATAATTGTGTCATATTTTAACTTTCCTATTCTGACTATCCAAACTTTCCTATTTGTGACTTTTTTATTCTAAACGCCACACAAGGTCTTGAGGTATATGAGTTAGTTTTTTAGAATATGTACATGAGTACACATCACTATATTCATTTGTGACTTTCCTATTTTAATTGTGTCCTATTTTAATTGTGATTTTCCTATTCTATTTGTGACTTTTCTATTCTAATTGTGTAATATTTTGACTTTTTTATTTATGACTTTACTATTCTAATTCAGATACACATCATTATATTCATTTGTTGTCCTAAAATTTAGGGGTGGGCAATGTCGGTTCGGTTCGGTTTTAAGCCCCAAACCGATTTCGAACCGATTTAATTCGGTTTGTCCAAAACCCAAACCGAAACCGAATTTTGTATTTATAAATCGATGAATTCGGTTGAACCGAATTTCGGATCGGTTCGGTTCGGTTGGACCGAAATTTCAGGCTCAAGCATTTGAAAGACTTTCATTAAAACATGTCCAATTTTTTTACGAGTCCAATTTTTTTATAGACTCAATTTTTAGCCCAAAATTGAAAACTTTGAGAGAATGGGATGATTTAGTGCAACAGGGTGTATTGCAATGCATTTGTTACACTAATCAAGTATTGACACCTACTTTTTATTTAGTTATTTATATATATTTAATTAATCGGTCGGTTCGGTTATAAATCGGTCGGTTCAAAATCGTAAACCGATTTTGAACCGTTTATAATTGGTTCGGTTCGGTTTAAATTATTTTCTTTCTACTCATATTTCAGTTCGGTTACCGAACCGAATTTAAATCAATTTTTGCCCACCCCTACTAAAATTACCCCTTTTTCTCAGTATATTGTATTGTTTAATGAATATGGTTGTTGATGAATCCGGTTAAGAGGATGGTATGGAGACGTAAAGTTGCTAACAATAGTAGTTATGAAGACAAAGTCATTATTGAAAGGGCTGCAAAACCACGGCCTGGTTCAATTCAATGACATGTATTTGGCAAGACACACTTCAAGGATAAGAGAAAAAAAAAAGTCTCGATTCATTTTTTTCTCTATGATTCAAACTTGTGAATGTTACACTTCTTTTTACCGGTTTATCTTCTAAACATGATTGTTTGTGTTATCTTAGCTTTTATATATATATACACTAGTATATTGCCCATGTCGTTGGCAAGATAGAAGGTGAGTCATGGTCTTTTCCCAAACTTTGATGAATTGTACTCCTCCAAAACTTTGATTTTCCAAAATATGGAATGGTCTTTGCATTTAGACAGGTATTCAAAGTCCCAAGACCTATCAAAGACCAGAACTAACTCACCATAAACTGGTAAATACACCACCGATTGGATTTAAACTCGTGACCTAGTGGTATCATCTGCCAAGCTCTAACCATTGAATTGTCATGCCATTGACACCATGAGTTATATGCCTTCATGGAAATTAAAAAAAAAACAAATACACATGCCACGCGCATTGACAAGAAATTGTGATCTGAAGAAGAAATGGTACGGCAACTTGTAAGCAAATACGTTAGAGAAGAAGAAACATGCGGTGATATCATAAATGTGTTTATAATGACAAGAAATTGTAGATCTGATACAGAGCATTGAAGCTGCAAAGAAGCACATCTCATCATCATAAGCATTTCAAACATGCGAAGGGTCAACAATACAAGATAACGAGAGGGGAAAGGATTAACTCCTTGTAAGGCATAGTGGATGGTAATATGGAAAATAGATAAAACTACTAAAGTTGTAATGGCTAGTGCCAGTGAAGGAGATGGCAGTACCTGTCAAAAACGCTGACATCATTGTTACAATTGCATAAAAGGTGCAAACATATGCACAAAATGTAAATCATCATCAGCGCCTCAGCCATCAAGCAATTTCAAAATTAATGGTGTGTTCACGTGCATGTAATTTTATTTTATGAGAATCTATGAGGAGACCACCTATATTTAAGCTAATTTAGTGTAGCACTCACCATCCACTATTCAATTTCATGCAATCATTAATCAAAACAAACAATAAGAAATCTTTCAAATGAACTCATCAGTAAGTTCAACTCAAACCATTCAAGATCTAAACGCTGATTTATATTAAAATCTAACGAAAATTCATAAATTAATAAAAAAAAATAAACATAAAGAAAATGAAGAAAACTCACCTCTAGCTATCACGATTTGATCCATAAAAGTCCCCACGAAATTTATTAGTTCTTAACCAAAACACAGTAGTCTTATTTCTAGTTATAATATGTAAGATACTAGCATATTACCCGTGCCGTTGGCACTCCGCATACTTTTTTTTGCTCCTAATTCCATGCACTGGACACACTCACCACCATCCCAACCATTGTCTCAACCAATTTCATAAAAAAATATTTTAGAATGTAAACTAATTTTTTTAGATTAAACTCGGTTAAATTAGAATCTATTGAATGTTCGGGGTCTTTGTTTGAATGTTCATTAAATGTTCGTCCGTTTTGTTTGAAAAATATTATACTTAAGCATGAAATATTAAAAAAATTATTTTCAAAATTTTAGCGTTTGTATTGATCATTGGTTTTGTTAGAAAAATCTTCAAAAATGCATTTCACCGACACCAAATTTACCAGAATCTGACAACTACATAGATAATTATGATAATTTTCATGTTGAGGAAAAAAACACAATATTTTCTCTCTTCGCCACATGTACATTCCACTAACTTTTTTTCTCATTTTTTTTATTTTTTTAACCTTTTTACATGTTTTATATTTACAAACATGCCATCATAGAAAATGAATCTCAACTCTCAACATATTTCCCAACTTTCAATCCTAGCCATTATTTATCTTCAATCTTTAGTTTGTCCCAGTCAGCAATGAATAGTAAAACACCACTCTGAATTGTAATATAGATTTGTTGTCAGAATATAGATATCAGTTTTTCAAACCTACATGTTCAGAATCATGAACAACTCAAAGCACGAAAGTTGTGCAGAATGATGTTTTACTTAATATGTGATAGACTTTTTTTTTTTTCTGTTTCGAGCTACAAAATAATTTTTACGGTGTTTTCTAACATTATTAAATTATTAAATTTTCGATTTAAGACAGAAAAAGAAAGAAAGAGTACAGGTTCTCTTATTTTCAACTAAAACCCTGATTTCTATCTTCAAATCTCACATATAATGCCATTATAAAAAAATATATCAATAGAAACTTAGCTAAACTAAGAGGAACACATAGGATAGAGTTTTACTCACCTTTTCCGTAAAAAGAAGGCTTTCTTTTCTTTTCACCTATCTTCAAGAATTTTTTGTTGTGACAATGATCAAATCTCTAAACCCTCCTATCAATTTGTGGTTGTTGATAATGAAGCAGGTTCTGGAAAATTGTCTTCCCTTTGTTTTCGGCATCATATTATTGATGATAAGAAAACTTTTTATATGTCGCTACAACAATAACAATATAGAGATAAATTTGATAGAGATACAAACAATATTTGGTCTATGAATGATGAACATTGTAAGGCTTCACGGTCATTTATGTATTTTTACATTAACCGATTGCTTTGTAAGAGCATCTACTAATTTAGAAACCAATGCGCAATGTGGGTTTCTTAACTTAGAAACCATCTACAATCGCACATCCAAGAAAAGGAGTCTTGTATGGTAAAAAAAAAAAAAAAAAACTCTGCAACAATCATACATAATAAAATAAAAAAGGTGAAAACCTGACATACAACACCGCTCCATGTATCTAATGTAGGTAAATAAATAAATAATATCACATTCTTTCGCTCTTCTTCATGTTATATATATAATTAGCTGGGAGGTTTCTATTTCTTAGCAATTAACCACTAAACGTTAAGTGGTTAACCCAATAATCTACATTTTAGCAGGACATAACACATAACTGAGAGGGTATCTGATAACCTCCTCCATCACATGGGCGACAGATTTAAGACATAATAGATAAAAGCTACCCCCTATCACACAAGTTGTAATGGCAAGTGCAGGCGAAGGAGCTAGCACTGCATATGTACCTGTCACAAACGCTAACACCATTGTTAAAATGGCAATAAAACGTGCAAGCAAAAGCTCGACTGAGAATGTCATTAGCAATGTCTTTGTTATTAATCAGTTTTAGAACGAAGTGGAACAGTACAGCCAAAGAGGAGAGAAGCATAGCTGTCGTGTTTGATATGACAAATGCTCTAAATGCTGCTTTTTCTAGTAGATTGGGCTTCCCTTCATTACCATAGTCTCCAGGCAGCGCAAATCCAACTGTAAATGTCACTGTGGCAATCAGTGCTGCTACTACCAAATGGCTATCGCTTACTTTGTGCATTTTTTCAAGTGCAATCTGTCTCTCTCTTTCCCGCTTCTCCTGCTTTTCCTTTTTATTGTCTTTAAGCCAACGTGATTCTCCTATCTTTGCTGCTTTGATATCAACTTCCCTCCAGTTGGCACCAGCTACTTCAAGTGCGAACACGGCATCAATCCATTCGCTATAATCGTCATCAGAATACTCAGGAGAATCCTAGATGGAAAAGGAAAAAGAAATGTGAAAATCAATCAGCAAGAACTTTAAGAGTAAAATTAGCCGACTTTGGTATTAACTGGTAGTTGGTAAAAATGAATTCCAACGGCTGAAAAATCATAATAATACTTAGTAATAAAAAAACCTAGGAAAGGCCTACATACAACAAAAGTTCTATTCCTATAGCTACAAGAACTGGAAGTGAAAATCAATCAATTATTAAAAAGCACATGTCCAGATTTTTGAATTTCATTCAGATTATTGGGTGTAATATGATTTTCATTTTGAACCTCCAACTATCTTCTATTTTCTATAGTTTGGGTTTTCTTGTGTACCTCAAATAAAATGTTCCAAATTTCCCCTTTCATGGACAGAGGGATCAATCTTTCATTCTCAGCAAAAACTTTGATGATCCGGTACTCTTTGGAGAGTGCGGAAAGATGCAAAGGTGTGTTTCCATCATCATCTCTATGATTAATGCATGCCTTGTTTATGATTTGGATTTTGAGAGCTACACGCACAACAAAATGAGCACCATTCAAAACTGCAATATGAAGAAAATTCCGACCTTTATGGTCAAGCATTTCCACACAATCTGGGGAATGATGAATTAGCTTTTCAACCACAAGTTTTTCATCGTAATGGGCAGCAACATGGAGAGGAGACATGCCATCTTTGTCTTGAATGTAGGCAACAGATATATCGGTTTGTAATAGCAAATCACAAACCTCATCTCTACCCTAGCGTGCAGCATAGTGTAATGGAGTCCACCCTTGGTTATCAGCTTCTTTGAGTAACAATGGCTTTAGTTGTAGCAATACCTTTGTGAAATCTGCCATTTTATCGTTAACATTTAGAGTAAGTAACCTTTTGTGACAGTTATTAAGGATGCTATACATTTTTTTATTTTTATATCAATCAAACTCAAACAATGTATTATATATAAGTGTAGGGCAGTCTTTCAATCAGGGACATGTATTCATATTGAAGTTACTAAACTGTAAGGTAAACAATTGGAGTAACGTTAAGCTAGATTTCAAGCGTCTACAAGAAATTTGATCTGAGAGGTAAGATTCACTTAGATTTCCATCATGGATTATATAGTGGTATTATGATTTCTACACATACACATCAAGAGTTGTTACCTGAAATATCCCAGTCCACAGGTGTCATTATTGCTTGGTGTAGAACAGTCTTTCCATTCGGGCCACCATGAGATGAATATGGACAAGTATCCAAAATTTGTTTCACAGCATCATATGATCGAACAGCTAAATAAAGCGGAGTCTCACCTGCATTATTAGCAAAATACTCGAAGGCTGGATCAACTTCTGTCAACAATTTAATGACGTCGATGTAATTATTTCTAGCTGCCTCATGCAAGGCTGTATCTTTATATTTGTTAGCCATCCTCACCAACTGCTTCACTACTGCTTCATTTTCTCCACCCTCGACATCCTCCTCACCCAGTCTTTTTGAATTATCAATCAGAAGCTCAGCTATATCAGATAGCCCCTGCCTGGCAGCAATGTGTAAAGCTGTGTCACCTTCCATATTTGTGTTCAATAACAATGATGGACACCGTTTAAGGATCTCCTCAACACAGTCCTTCTTCTCACACTGCACTGCGACATGCAATGTTGTGTTGTTTTGGTGAGTGGTATGTAAGAGAGCAGTGGACGGAGATTGCTCAGGTACAGTGACTTTTCCCTCAAATATGGCCCTGTATAAATGAGGATCCATGGTTGTTTGACCTTGAAAATCAAGATTTTGATGTGAAGGACTTGGACAAGATGTGATGAACTACATATTGAATGTTATGAACTATATATAACAAGGGAATTGCAGCATTGATTGATTGACTTTTCTCTCTTGTGAGAGTTTATTTCATTTGTATAAAGGTTTTGGGGTCCTTAAAACTCAGCTCGATTTCCAAAAAAAAAATATTTATCTCTCCCAGGGAATCACACACCCTAGATTGATTCATCCCCAATGTAGGAATTAGCTTTCTCTCTCCCAGAGAATTGCAGCATAGATTGATTCATCCCTAAGTCAGGAATTAACTTTATCTCTCCCAGGGAATCGCAGCATAGATTGATTCATACCCAAGGCAGGAATTAGCTTTATCTCTCCGAGGAATTGCAACATTGATTGATTCATCCCCAAGGCAGGAATTAGCTTTATCTCCCCAGGATAGAAATCGTTTTGAACACTATAGTCTTTATCATTGCTATCTCCTTCATTGTGGATTTTGTAATTGTCTCTCGCAATGGAACCCCTCGTCTTTGTGGGGTGGGGGGGGGGGTGGGGGGGGGGGGGGGGGGGGGGGGGGGGGGTGCTATCATCCTATGCTTTTGAATGTTAAATCACTATCTGGTGTTTGGTTTTGAATCTCATTCTTCTTTTGGTGGATGGAAAGATTCAAAAGAAACCTCGAGGTGGGAACCTTCCATTTGTTAGAAAAGGTCCTCTATTAGGAAACGAAAAATTAGGTGTAGGAATTTTATTTTATTTTTTTCTTTTCTATTCTTTTGGTTTTTTGGTTAATTGAAATGCTAGGAACCATGTTTTGTAAACATGTTTTGCAACCAGGATGACATGTCATGATCTCGAAAGAATGATGAAATCTGCGAAGATTTTATGTGTATCTCAAAATTGTAAAAAAACTCCTTTAACGATGCCACATCATCATGATTACGAAACATGTTTACAAAACATGATTTCCTAGCCTCACTCATTGAGATAAATTGTTTGATCTATACAATATTTTTGCTCTAAGTTTGTAGCCAATTATTGAAGAGGAAGAAAAAGAACGGAATGCTCAAGGGGGCTGAATCTTTCAGGCATACACAGTTGTCAAGCAAAGAAGAAGATGAGACTGAAGCTCTATCAACCCAATTACCAAGAGGACGTACCTCTCCTTGAAGGATTGGAGATCGATCAACAATGTTATTCAAGAAAAATTAGAAGAAAAATATTGCAACTATTTCTGCAAACAAAAACGAATTGATGTATATAATCAAATGTTCAAGTGAACCAACTTTAAACTCAGTTCCTACAGAATCAAGATCACTCCAAAGAGAATTTAACTTCCAAGGTGACCATGAAATGAACTTAATACACAAATAGTAGCATACTCCAGTTTAATCCTTAATCCTCCTCCAAGTTGATCGAATCTTTGAACTTTCCATACAAAATCTTCTTTAGCTCTGCCATCTGTCCCAACACCGATTCCTTCTCCTCCTCGAGCTTCTCCAAGTTCTTGCTAGTTAACTCTTTCATCTCCTCAATCCTGTTCTCTACTTCTTCTTTGGGCATATGAGAAAAAACCTCTCCTATCTGAAACCTTACTACCTCCTCGTCAGTGAGTATCAACTCATTGCTGGCATCTTCAAGATTCTCATTTGTTTCCTGCAAAAAGCAGATCAATGAAATCGTCAATGCAACATTAATTGCAGATGAAATATCATTCCTTGGTTGCAGAAGCAACTGCATATATCTTTGCATGAGACTGCTCAAACTAACGCAAATTGTACAGTACTTTTAGCGAATTTAGAGATGTGGCCACTTTGAAGAAAATTTGTGCTTGAACAGTAGTGTAGCATTGGCCCAGTTGCTACTTGATCCTTAGAAGGTAAAAAACACTAAACATGAATCTTGTGCAGGAAAATTTAGAATAAGGGTGTCTTCGATTTCATTGAAATTTTTCCCAAAAAAATTTGCCAAAAGTTAAAAAGTTGGAAGGGAGAGGAAGCTAATGAAGAACATGAATTTAGCCTCTTGGTTTTTTTACAAATTGTAAGAAAAATATTTTCTTAGGGGAAGAACCTTTGCCAAAAATAAGTTATCTTCAATCCCAAGGACGTTATTTTCCCACTTCCTCTCCTATTTCATCTATTTTCACATACAAATTTTACTTGGAATCAAAACATACCCAACATGTTAGGGCATCGTATTAAAGTCTAAGCGTGTTTGGTTGCATGGAATCATGTCATGGGATGACATGTTTCCATGACATGATTCCATGCAACCAAACACACCCTGAGAGTAAAACCATTCATCAAATTGCCATCACCATCAAGTCTTTGGTTTGGTTTTGGGGGATTATTTGGGATATTCTCAGAGCAGTCCCTGTTCATGTATGTATGTTTGACTGGGCTAATTTGCTCATGAGCTAATCTGGTACTATGTGCTTTTCTTTTGCATTGTGAGTTTCTCACTCACAGGCCTTTCTAGTGCAAGTTTCTGTTTGTCACGCCCGATAAAAAAATTGGTAAGGGAATGATAAAGCAACCTGGTCCTCCTTAGGATGTCCATTGCTTCATTCTTTGAGAAAGAGAGGTAGTGAATTTTAAGAATAGTCTTGTGTATGAGACAAAGGAAGTCAACCTTTGTCTCTTTTCCAATGCTTTCTATACATGAACGGCAATTGTGCCTAAATTTTCCGCTCAGTTCCTTTCCAATGCGGCACTAAGTCCCTACTCAGTCTCAGCCAATTTCCTCTTCCTCACTTATTTTCCTAACAGATTATGCAAGCGCATAGTACACACATGTATTTCGGGCTAAACCCTTATTAGTTTATTGTTTCTCAAAATAGGGATTATAACTCACAACCCAATGTCTTTCTCAAGGGCAGGGTGTTGGCCTTTATATAATAGACCTACAAGAATCCTGACAATAACTAACTAAGCACATGTCAACAAGCAATACAAGGTTCCTTCATTTGCTATCCTGACTCCGCGACATTCAATCGGTCCTGGATGGATTGGTTAGCAACTTCCCAACAAAGATCATAACCATACCAATTGCCCAATCTCTGTCTACCAACATATGCAATCCTAAATAACCACCCCATTTGCAGCCTGTTGTCACGAGCCATGCCTAAAAATATCCCTCACCAAGGCAACAAGGCATCCAAAGCATCATATGGACGCTGGCAGAAGGCCCGTAAAGGCCCGATGGAGCAGCAAGCTTTCTCTAGATGCCTCCGGAAGGTTCTAGAGTGCTCTTGGACATTCTAGCTTAGCTTTCTCTAGAGTGTTCTAGCATGGATGAGTCTAGAACACCCTTGTACAGATTTGTGTAGTATTTTCTAGAAGCCTCCTTGTAATTTCTGGTTCCTTTGGAGGTGGGAACTTTCTAAATGCATAGAGAATACTCATTTGAAGGAGGATTGTGGAAGGTTCTAGGCTAGAAGCCTCTAGGACTTTAAGGGCCTATAAATAGGCCTTGGCATTCATTTGTACAAAACATTAGATAGAAACACTTGTACAACTCTCTCAAGCAATACAAAGCATAAACACTTGTGCCTTAGCATTTTCCTCACTTAAGCTTCCGTAGCAACACTTAGCATTAGCCAAGCATCGAAGTGCCTTGACTAGTTAGTCCGACGGGAGTGTGACGCTAGTAGGCAGCGTGTTAGCCAAGGGAAAAAGGTCAGCATGTGACACGTGGTATCAGAGCAGCGACGATCGTAGGGGCGGTCTTGCTGAAGTTGTGTTGTGCTAGCTGCTGTGTGTACGAAGATTAGGTGCGGAGCAATCTTATCATGTCGGGAAACAAAGAGAGTGTTGTTGGAGGGTCCGTGGTCGAGGAGACTGGAAGAAAGACTAGTCGGACCAGCATGCTTGAGGATCGTATGGCCAAGGTGGAGCTGACTGTGGTTGATCTCCAGGACAGCGTCGGGGAGATGGAACAGAAGGTTGAGTCCTTCAATGGGACGTTGGCTAGCGTCACTATGGATATCGAGCAACTCGATAGCCGCGTCCATGACCTTGAGCTTGGCACTGTGGAAGCCAAGGACGAGACTCAACTTCTTGTCAACCAAGTTGCGGATGCCATGCGCAACGAGATGAGCCAGCTAAAGGACACGCTGATGGGGCAGCTCCAAGCCATTCGGGAGCAGGTTGAGTCCTTGCAATCGGACGTCAACCTATGCAAGGCGGCTGTGGCAGGTAGTGCTACTGTACGAGAGGGACCAAGGATGAAGGTGCCAGAACCGCAAGGGTACCATGGGAAGCGCGATGCTAGGGAGCTCGACAACTTCCTATGGAGTGTTGAAAAATATTTCAACGATATGCGCTTGGACGACGATGAGTCCAAGATCACCACCGTCACCATGTACTTGGGTGATGATGCCATCCTTTGGTGGAGGAGGCGTGAGTCGGATATCAAGAAGGGTATTTGCTCACTTAAGACTTGGGACGAGTTCAAGGCGGATTTCAAGCGGCAATTCTATCCGGAGAATGCGGAGGAAGTTACTATGAAGAGGCTGCGTGGATTGAAGCATACGGGGTCAATCAAAGAGTATGTCAAGCAGTTCACTTCTCTTATGCTTGAAGTCTCGGACATGCCGGAGAAGACTCAGCTCGTCTACTTCATGGATGGACTACAACGATGGACAGAGCAAGAGTTAAAGAGACGCAATGTTCAATCACTTGCGGAGGCCATCGCAGTTGCCGAATCCTTGTTCGAATACAAGGCTGATTCAAAAAGCCACAAGGGCGGTAGCAAGGGAAAAGATGGGGGAGCAAAACCCACTGAAAGAAGCAGCAGTGGCAGTGGCGGCAAGCAGTTCGAGAGGAAGGACAAAGCCAAGCAGTCATTTTCGGATAACAAGGTGAAAAACCGCGACTGCTTCTTGTGCGGAGGGCCGCACTGGGCTAGGGAGTGCCCACAGCGACAGAAGCTCAATGCGATGATCGCTGGCAAGAGTGGATCGTCCGGGGAATCATCGGGGGATGAGGCGCAAATGGGGACTTTGCGCTTGCTAAGCAGCGTCAAGGCTACGGTGGAGCAAAGCAACGTGGCTAAGGTAAGTATGTTGCCCCGTTCGAAGAAATCTGCTCTTATGTTTGTGGAAGCCAAGGTAAATGGCAAGAAGTCAACTCTATTGTGGAAAGGGCTGCTACCATCTCGTCTACCACTTTCCTGCTCAATGCATCTGGTACAGAATTCAACCTCCCTGGCTTGTGCACAATTGTGGCTTCAAACTCTGCCATGAAGTCGAGCCACCTAGTTTGCTTTGCCGACAACCATGCTCGATTCTAGAAGTAGGTTATGGCTGAATTGCCATTTTGAATCCCCATAATATTTTCAGCCAGATTGTTAGCTCAGCTTGTCTCCCTCGGGGCTCACCATTTTTATATATTATACTATATGATAACGATATTTTTGTTCCATCCATCACACGAATTGGATTCGAACTGAGTTCCAGCAAGTAGTGTCTCCAAATGCGAAGACAATGCACTACTGCTAGCATTTCTTTCTCATGCGTTGAGTGTTGTTTAGCATTGTTCAATTTCCTGCTCTCGAAGGCAACCGAGTGACCATCCTACACTAGAACTCCACAAATAGCTCTATCGGATGCATCTGTGTGGACTTCGAAGGGGATGTCAAACTCTGAAAGTTTGAGCACTAGTTCTAAAGCAATGGCCTGCTTCAATTGATCAAAGGACGCCTAGCACTTCTCTGTCCAGACTCGTGTTTTGTCCTTCAACAGATCAGTAAGAGGAGCCACCTTCTTTGAATGCCCTTCAATGAACCGGCGATAGGCATAGGCCAGTCCACAATAGCCTGCACCTTGCGCTCATCCATGCGCATTTCTCCTTCAGTCACTACATGACCAAGGAACTTAATTGTTTCTGAGCAAACTCACATTTTTCTTTTTTACATAGAGTTCATTCTCCCTTAGTCTTGTCATTACCATTCGAAGATGCTTAACACGTTCTTCAATGGTTTAACCATAGATTCAATATCGTCCAAGTAAACTACTACAAAATAGTCAATGTAATTCGAAAAAACATTATTCATCAAATTACAAAAGTAGTCGGGGCATTAATCAGCCCAAACGGCATTACAAGATAATCGAATGACCCATAACGAGTCACCATTGTTGTCTTTGCTTCATCACCAATAGCTATTTTGAATTGATAGTATCTTGAACGAAGATCTAGCTTTGTGAAGATCTTTGCCTTGGACAAGCAGTCGAACAAATCTGCCACTAACGGTATTGGGTACTTGTTCTTCATTGTCAGTTTGTTGAGCGCTCTGTAATCAACACACATCCTGAGTGATCCGTCTTGCTTCTTATGGAACAAAACTGGAGCACCGAATGGAGCTTTGCTTGGTTGTATATACCCTGAGTCTAGCAATTCAGTCAATTGCTTCTTCATCTCATCTAGTTCTTTTGGAGACATACGGTAAGAAGCCTGTGCTGGAGGATGTGTATCGGGCACCAATTCGATCTCATGATTTATATTCCTTCTTGGAGGAAGTTTCTTGGGCAGTTCAGGCAGTATTACATCCCTGAATTCGTCCAATATTCCTACAACACGATCTGGAACATTCACCGTAATGCCTGGCTTAATCTCAATCAGAGTTGCCAAGTATGTTGTCTGTCCCTTGCGAAGACTCTTCTTCACTTGCAAACTAGACAACATACTCCTATTTTTTAGTATTACAACATTTTTTTCATTCTTATTTGTTCCAGCAACTTTCTCTCCGACAAGTCCAGAAACAAAACATGTTTGTTTAGGGTCCATAATCATCACTCCATTCAAGTGAGGCACTACCGTTGCCTTCACCTGTCTAAGAAAATTTACTCCAATAATTACATCAAAAGTCATCTAATGGAATTATCAAGAAGTTTGACGTACCTTTCCATTCATTGATTTGGACAGGTACATTAGAAGCCATGCCACCTATCGGCTTCGCAACAGAGTATAAAGCCTTTATGTGGCTATTAACCCGAGTCACCTCCAACCCTAACTTCTTGACCTATGGTTTCGCCATCACCGAATGCGTAGCACCAATGTCCACTATGGTCTCGACAAAAACACCATTAATCATTAATCTTAGTCTGAATATACAACAAAGAATTCAGACTTACACGGATTGAAGCATTAGGAGTATTTTGCTTCTGGATTGCGTTCAAAATACGCAATTGGTTCACCCTAGGTTGATCCGCAACCATCTCATAATCATCAGCAATTAAGGCAGCTAGCTTGTCCTTCTTAGTACAATCTTTAGCCCTATGTGGTCCGTTGCAAATGTAGCATACAAATTTTTGCTCGGAAGAATTGGATGCTTCCTTTGATTTGGACTGCACTTTAGAGCCATACTTCTTTTACTCGTGTCCTTCTTTATGGTCTTTGGACTTCTCGTCTTTGGACTTACTTTGATCCTTGCTCTTCATCCCCTTGGAAGAACTAGAATTAAATTTGTAATCAGCAAGTCCATCTACTGCAGCAATCGCACTAGGGAGATCATTCATTCCCTGCCTCCGCAATTCAGTCAGCGCCCACGACTGTAAACCAGACGTGAAATTGAACAGCTTATCTACCTCAGACATGTTTTTGATGTCCAGTATGATGGACGAGAACTCCTTCACGTAGTCCCTCACGCTTGCAGTCTGCTTCAATTTTTTCAAGGCTTCCCTCGCCATCCAAGTTGCATTGGTAGGTAAGAATTGATCTTTCAATTCTCGTTTCAGAGCGTCCCACCTTTCATTCCTTGGACGTCCTACGAATGCATCATCTCCAACTTTGTTTCGCTACAAGAGTTTTGCATCACCAAACATGTACATACTTGTCAATGAAACTTTATGATCTTCGAATGTCCTGGACGCCTCGAAGTAGGACTCCATATCCCAAAGAAAGTTCTCAATCTCCTTCACATTTCTTGCTCTAGAGAATGCCTTGGGTTCAAGCACCTTCACCTTCGGCTCAAAAGGTGTCGAGGCAATCATTGCCCTCTTGAGTACTCCCAACACGGCAACAACATTCATAGCAGTCTCTTTGCAGAGATCTGCCACAGCCTTAATGTCAGCATTCATCTCATCAAACTTGGCCTTCCAAGTCAGCCCTATATCCTAAAGGGATTGATACAAAGTGTCCACTTGTTGAGTAAGAGTTTCAAACTCTGCCAAAGTCAGTCCATTCTCTCTAGATGGGGACATCCCTTCCAAGGTCATCTCCAATGTAGAGATACGATCTTAAAGCATTTCTACCAACGTCGAACGTGTAACACTAGGCATGTTTCTCAGCAACAAACAATACTATCCGCTTGATCAATCTGTGCTCTGATACCATTTGTCACTTTGCGCCTAAATTTTCCGCTCAATTCCTTCCCTTTCCTCTTCCTCACTTACTGATCTAACAGATTATGCAAGTGCACAGCATACACAAGTATTTCGGGCTAAACCTTTATTAGTTTATTACTTCTCAAAAGAGGGATTACAACTCACAATCCAAGGCCAGGGTGTTGGCTTTTATATAGTAGGCCTACAAGAATCTTGGAAATAACTAACTAAGCACATGTCAACAAACAATACAAGGTTCCTTCATTTGCTATCATGACTTTGCGACATTCAATCGGTCCTGGATGGATTGGTTAGCAACTTCCCAACAAAGATCCTAACCATACCAACTGCCCAATCTCAGTCTCCCAGCATATGCAATCCTGAATAACCATCCCAACTGCAGCCTATGCTCAGTGCATGCCTCATGCACATCATTGCTCAAGTCATGTGCAACATGCTCCCTGAACAAGGCATGTGTATCAGTCCACAGACTAGCAATCTGTCTATCCATATGCAGCAGTCTATCCCTCCATGCACAACAATCCATCCGTCCATGCATTTATCTAGACCAAGTGTATTACCCCAGCATACCGATCCCTGATCCGTTGCTTATCATTCGTGCAAGGTTCATCCAAGCTCTCAACACATGCCTCAGCATACCGCCTATGCTTCAATCCATGCTCCTGTCTCAAGCATGCATTGCCCATGCTGTGAGCAAGTCTCAAGTCTAGTATCTAACATGCTTCTCGGTTGTGCCTGACTAGTCCAACCTAGCATGTAGTAAGGTCCATGAGTCATCTCAAGGCTTGGACAGACATACACACGTATAATTCATGTTCCAAGTCGTCTTGTTAGCAAGCGAGTCTTATGGAACGCACAGCCGCCTGCCATGTTGTGCATGGTCCACTCATGGTCCATTACTAGGGGTTTAACAACAAGTCGCCATGACACATGAATACATGCAACATGCAATGTCAGATTTTTGCTGTGCAGTCTACGCTTGACATGGTTCTCCAAAAAAGCACCACTCTACAAGATAGCTCGAACATAGAAAAGCCACTGTGATATCCAGTGTTCTAAAAATCGGTCTAGGCGGCGCCTAGGCGCTAGAAGGTGGAAAACCGCCCAGATTAATGCCTGGGCGGCTGTCTAGGCGGGTATGGGCGGCCTAGGCGGGTCTAGGCGGTCTGGGAGATTTTTTATTTTTTTATTTTTTAATAAGGTTGATTGTGTTCTTATTTTATTTTCTTTCCTATTTTTTAGAAATAAACTATTTAATTGTTTTTTTAGAAAATCTCGGGAATGGACTTTGATGATGATAATGATGATATGTCTAAATGTAGCGAATGATGATTACTTAATGGAATTTTCAAAGGATCTGCCGATACCAATTTTACTAATGTAGATTTTATCAAACATAACTGAGATTATTCATGCAATTTGAAGAAAAATAAAAGAGTACACAAATTCAAATTTATATAAAGTACCCATTATGACCAACTTCAGTCATTTGAGTTTTAATAAATTTTGTTCACGATTGTTAATTTTTCATGTTTTTAAATTTTGCATATATATATATATATATATATATTGACATTAAATTGGATGTAATTGATAAGGTATTATGCTTAACTTTTGTAAATTATTAAAGTTATAATACAAAACCTAAGACCGCCTAGGCACCCGCCTAGGCCCCTGGGCTCTAGGCACCTGCTCGCCGCCCGCCCAGCGCCTAGCGATTTTTAGAACACTGGTGATATCTAGCTACAATAGCATAGTGTCTACGATATCGAACTAAAACTCAATATTCATGTAATGCCATGTGCTCCCATTTTTAAGCTCTCATGGAAAATGGTTGAAAACAATGAAAGATCTCACGCTTACTGAAACCAAATGGTAGCTCGGCCTCCACAAATTGAGAACTGAAGTGAAGCCTCATCAAAGTGCCATAGCTGGATTTTGATAGGTGCCCAAAAGAAGGCGGGCAACTTTTCCCATTTACCCTAAATTCTCAAATTTTGTACAATATTGGTTATACATATAAAAAGGCTTTAAATCCTGACAAAATGTCATTGCAATGTACCCATAAATAACTTACAACACACTTTTCAAATAATAACCTCAGTTATAGGGTTGAAGAAAAAACCAACTAAACCGATTAAATTGACCGAACCGATCAAAACCAAGTCGATCGATTCGGTTTCTGTTTTAGAAAATTTAAAACCGATATGGTCGGTTCGGTTTGTAATTTTTATGTGATTTTACCCAACGAAATTGAACCGGCCAAACATATATAATAAATAATATATATTTTATGTAAAAATAATATAACACGGTCGATTCAGTTTTATTTCGATTTTAGTCGGTTGGTTCTTACATTTTACATACATTAAAATTGGTTCGATTTTCTTAATGTTCAGTTTGAAAATTTTAAAACTACTCCGTTAAACTTTTATTCCAATAAGTCTTCCTATTCCAAAAATGTAAAATTCATTGATTTATACTCTAGAATATAAAGTACATCATAAACAACCAGAGTTGGGACACAAGGCACCCCAGTGCACGAAAATCCTCAGAGTTCACCCCACTCATAGTTGGATTTACTGACCTTACCACCTAAACAACTTTCCTGATCACGTTCCACTCTTGTAAAGTTCTATTTTGGAACTTGCTCTAGTTCCTCTTATTCCAGTTCACCAATGATGAGATTGGGGATCAATGACCATAGAACTTCTTTTGAAACATCAAACATCTGAAATAATAATTGATGTTGACATTTGAGTATTACAACATAGCATCTAGGGGTGGCAAGGTCCGAATCAGTTTCAAATTTAGAATAACCTAACTTGAACCGTTTAGAACGATTCCACTGAACTTTTGTTAATTATATTTTTTAGTTAATCATTCATTTTAATTATCTTTTTTAGTTAATCATTTTTTTTGTAATTATCTTTTTTGAGATCGTCCGTGAACATATTCATCACACAAATTCATTAATGTCATAGCTTGTTGAGCATATTCATCACACCACATTACAATAATGCAGAGAATTATAAACTAAAGTACTAAAGACCCACCATCATAAATCCTAATGCCAAAAAGATCCAAAACACAATTCACCCAGATCAATTCAGATAAAAAACTCACCGTAACTTTGATCTTGGAGTAAAATGACCCAATATAATTTGGGGTATCCTCCTTGTAGCCAACCCCAGATCCCACAAGATGCTTCGCATCATACTCAAATATACACCCAGTGGCATAATTGATCAAATCAAACCTTTGTCTTTACAAACATCCGCAAGTGAGTCCCAATCACATTGGTCTTTATGGTCTCGACCTTGTGTGACTCGCACCAATCAACGTTGGGTTCACATTGGTCCTTATGGTCTCGACCTTGTGTGACTCGCACCAATCAACGTTGGGTTGACCCATGACACCCGCCGCATTGAAGACGTGACTCGGCTGAACCGATTCGAGATCAAACACTAGTGCAGTCCGGTCCTCAACCTGGCCTGAATCGTAGACGAATTGGATCACATATGCCTCACAAAGCTTCCCCAATAAACCATGTATTCATCACGTTCGACTGTATATCAGAAACTTTAGTGATGATGATGATCGTTCATTTCGAAGCCAATTTAGAGAGATGAAAAAGATAAGGAAAAATAGTGTGATTTGGATCCGGTATTTGTGTTTATGTTCGAGTGTTTAGTTATAAACAATGATGTATGTGGTTGATGGCACTTTCGTGATAGTTTGTTGCTACTGGATGTTGGTGTAGTAGTTTGTAACCCCCAATCAAGATAATACACTTGTATAATGTTATACAAAATGGGTTGGAATCGAACCATTTGAATTCAAATATTTGTTACCGAACTCAAACCGTTGTACAGTGGATTCGGACCGTTTATTAATATACACAATAAGAACCGAATCGTTTGCCCACCCCTAATAGCATCCCCATCGGGATATTTATGCGGCGATTTAGTGTAAATCGAGGGTAGACCGATCTGAATTAGGTATTTAGTGGTTGAGTTTAGTGGTCACTGATTAATCGGTGAGAAATCGGTGAGAAATCGATGAGTCATCCATTAATAGGTGATAAACGGTGAAAAACCGGGATTGTTTGTTGGGTGGTGGTTGTCATCCTGTTGAGTGGTGGTAGTTGTTGCTCTATAATATGTGATGTTTTGGACATGATTATATAATTTGCTCTATAATATGACTTTTGTTGCTCTATTATACTTGTCTTATTAATCTTTATTGTCAAGATGTGTTATTTATTATAGTTTACATTAGCGAGGGTACAAAAATATAAACTTCGAAAAAGTAGACCGATTAAAATCCGACTAATTCGCTTAGTCTTAAATCGGTCCTGGACTGCGAACGGTCCATTATTTGCATTTACTACATAGATCCGCATGATACATTACTAAAGAGATACTACTACTTCATTATGCAAAATAAGGTCTCCCCAATGCCACATCCTTTAACTCCAACTAAACTAACCACCATTTCCATAACCCAAGATAGACCCATAATTTCTATGACGAGCTTCCTTTTCATTACCAACAACCATAAGAGCACATCCACAAAATTTTTCATAAACAAACTTTGACTTGCCAACCATGCCAACTCTGTGGAAAAGCATTCTAACCTAAAAAAGTCCCAAGAAAATATGTCCCTCTACTGTAACGTTGCGCCTATATTTTTCTCTTAATTTCTCCCATATGCGCCACTAAGCATCTAGCCCTTTCCTCTTCCTCACTTACTAATCCAACAGGTTAGCAAACACACATCACACACAAAGTATTTCGGGTTAAACCCTCATTAGTTTATTGCTTCTCAAAAAGGGATTACACTCACAACCTAATGCCTTTCCCAAGGGCAAGGTGTTGGCCTTTATATAGTAGGCCTACAATCCTAGCAATAACTAACCATCACATGTCAACAAGCAATGCAAAGGTTATCGCAAGTTATCCCGACTCCGCAGCGTTTCATCAATCTTTGGACCGATTAGTTGCCAACTGCCCAACAAAGATCCTAACCACACCAACTGTCCAATCTTTCTCTGCCAGCAATTGCATCCTTGGATAACCATTCAAACTGTAAGCTTGTGCTCAGTGCATGCTTCATGCACATCAATGTTGAAGTCATGTGAAGTTTGTTGTCTCAACAAGCCAATGTGCATCCATCCATGCATGCACAACAGTCCGTCACTAAACCAACGTGTCTCACACTTGGCTCGTGACTCATGCACGTCTATTCGATCGTTCGATTATCTCATCCATACTCAAGTATTCCCAACTTGTTTTCAAGCATGTCGTGGTCCGGCATTGGCTTTGCCTTGCCTGTGCACTGAGTTGGCATCCACCTTGCCCGAGACTTAGAAAACATCTTCCCCCTAATATAAATGCTAAGCATTTGGGCATTTTTCAAAAGAGAACATTGGGGATTGAGAGCATTAGGAATGCCCACTAGATCACCCTTGACCTAGGCACTCCCTACTACACTGACCTCGACATACATTTTTATTACAATCACCCCTACAATACCCATATAATCACTTGTTTAATGGGCAAAGCCCTTGTACAAAACCAATTCATACAAAACATACAAGTAAAAGTAACAAAAACATACAAACGAACATTGTTCCAACACTGTCCAACAAAGCATCCATACTAGATCACCCCTACTAGAGTTCGACTGTATTCTTCACTTGGGTTCGTCGAACAAAGCCTTCCAATTTTCATCCAGCAACTTTGCACACACATGCCTTCACGTACATCCAGCCCATGTATGCATCTGTATGCATCAACACGCTAGTTGATCCATGCTGAATTGCTGGGGAGGTCTAACACTAGCCTAGAAGACTCCGACCAACCTCCATGGGAGATAAATCACCAATATGCTCCCATTGACAATTTAGAACTTCTTTTTCAACTAATAATACTTGTTTTTCTTTCCACATTTCTTCATACACCCACTACTCTCAAAGTGGTCACAAAAAATTTAAAATAATATCAAATAAAAAATTCTTATCTCTATATATTACTTTCAAAAACTTGAGATTGCATCGACCCAAACTTCAATAGGGTTCATAAAGACAGAAAACAGTAAATCACTAATACTATCAACATATCAAAATTAATCTAAAATAAGAGAAACAAAAATATGGGTGTGCTTCAATTTGAACAGCTAGTAAAGATTACCCAAACAACAACAAGAGATGACTTGAAATCTGAACAAATGCGAAGAACTTAAACAAATTAAGTAAAAAGGAATTTCTATTGCTATTCAAGTGCTGGGTACCTTAGCAATCTTGATTTCGTCATCAAGTTCGTGCAATCTGTTGTTCAGCCTTCCGAACTTGTTTATGTTCTGCTGGTCTTCCCATGTCACCTCCCTGTCTGATCCTCCTCCGGCCTTCAAAATCAAACAATGGGTTTTGTTCAGAATCGAAACTAAAGAGAGGGAAGAGAGAAAGTTAGGGCTATGTTTCGGGGTTTTACCTGTTGCATCTTCGATTTAAGCAAGCGAGAGATAGAGAGAGCAGTAGAGTTTGCAAAGGGAGCTCTTGCGAGGGCTTTTGGAGCTCGTGCACTGCGAGTGTGTCCTGGTGTAAAATTGAGATAATGGAGCAAATGACATTGTTGTCCTTAAAAAATTAATTTTGCTAAAGCGACCGTCAGTCGGAAATTAAAATCTATTTTATTCTAACATCTAATCTACATTTATTTTGACGAATTATCAGTGTTCGGAGATTTTTTTTTTTTTTTTTCAACTTCCCGTATAATAATACATGTCTTATTCAACTTTGCTCCCAATTATTATTTGTATTGCACTTTTCCCCTAAGACTAGCATTTGTTTGTTTCAAAGCAGATTACCAAAATACTCCTGAGAAATTAAAGGCTGAGATTGAATATTTCGTATCTAAAACATCTTATCTTGAGAAAAATCCTAAGGCCCAATTTAAATCGTAGTCGTATCTCGAGGAAAATTCAACTGTTGCTTTTTTAAAAA
The DNA here is from genome assembly GCA_003290165.1 of Berberis thunbergii. NCBI lineage: Eukaryota > Viridiplantae > Streptophyta > Magnoliopsida > Ranunculales > Berberidaceae > Berberis > Berberis thunbergii. Next base: position 143,246 of record QNQO01000936.1, on the reverse strand, counting down.
TCTTGCATCTTAAACAACTTATCTCGAGGAAAATATAACGTTCAAAATTTAATCGTACACACATCTTTAAGTAAATTTAACGATCCAAATTTAATTGTGTATGCATCTCGAGAAAATCTAGCAATTCATTACACATCTCGAGGAACTTGGTGATCCATTGCACGTTTCAAGGAAATTCGATGCTCTAGCGCGCATCTCGACAAAATCAAACGTCTGAATAAATTGGCCCATATAATTAATTGCTGGCAATAACTTAACCCCATAAAATAAATTTGAATTTAATTTGCCCCCTGAAACAAAATAGACCTGCAACTCAAACTTAACTTTAAAACTTGACAAGTTTTTCCACTCCAAATACTTAATCAAGAGAATTTCGATTATCTTGTTCCTCCTCCCTCCCATTCCTTTTCTTCTTCCTCCTTTATCTCGCACCCTCGTCACCCACCTCGCCCTTCATCCTCCTTCATTTTCCTCAATACTCCACTTCCTCCTTCTCCTCCTCTTTTCTCATCCGTTTTACAACCCCTATAATAAAGTTAGGGTCTCACTCATCATTCCACCACTTCATTTTTCTTCCTTATTCCTCCTTCATGTTCAGGGGGCAAAAATTAAATTCAAATTTATTCAAGACATCAGATTCACTCGAGATACATGCACGTATAAATCAAAACTGTCAGATTTACTTGAGATGCACGTTGAATCGTCAATTTCCTTCGAGATGTGTGCTAAATCGTTAGCTTTTTCATCGAGATGTGCACACAATTAAATTTTGACCGTTAGATTCCCTCGAGATGAGTTGTTTAAGATACATGAGTTTTTTAAATCAACTGTTGAAATGTCCTCGAGATACGATCATGATTTCGTTTGGATTTTAGGATTTTTCCCGAGATGTAATGTTCGAGATACGAAAGATTCAATCACAGCATTTGATTTCTCAGCGGTATTTTGGTAATCTGTTTTGAAAACATACTATCAAGGCACGTTGACTGCTACTCTTAAAGGAAAAGTTGAACAACACATGTATTATAGGTTGAAATGCAAATAACCCTGTTTTTTTGTATCATTTTATCAAATTCAAAGACTGTAGATAAATATTAATTAATTCTCAAGATTATACTTATTGTCATTAATTCACACAAACTTGGCAATAAGTTATAAATTGTGTACACCAAAAACGACCTCAGTAGCAGATTTTCTGATGTGTGGTTCGGAATTGATGAACTTGGGGCAAAGTTTGGGTACGCATTTTAGAACACGCCTAACTTAAAGTTTACTTCATTCCTATTATTAAGGCCAGGGACTTCCATCTTCTTTTAAGAATGGTGTTTTACATGGAGCTCAAGCAACAAACTAAACAAGTATCAGTATGATGTTTTACATTTCAAATAAAAAGGAGAAAAAAAAAAGGTACGTGAGGTGTACAAAGTAACGTGAAGAATGTGCATGGGTATGTCACTATGGATCGCTGTCTTTGGCAGAAAGAAAAAATAAAAATGTTAATTTTGGTAACAACAATGCTATAATTCATCTGGGATACAAAACCCCTGAAAGAGAAAACTGCACTGTCTGCATATTGCGTGGCTGCACACATCATACACAACATTATATCGACTCACACACAAACAAGGTACTTGATCCTTAAAAGCTAAATTACGTGGGGAAAAGAAAGAAAAATGGAGAAAAAAATTATCATCTGATAAGATGACATGTTGAATCAGAATGGCCTGAATTATGGTGATCATTCGTTACTGACTAGCCATAGAGATTATTGAAGACGAAGAAAAAGAACGACTCTAAGGGGGCTGGACCTTTCGCGTATATGCCAGCACCATAAGAAATTCTTTGGCTGACATTCCTACAGTTGCAACTACTCTTTGGGATGTTGCCGCTGTTTGTAGCCACAAATCTACTAAGTCGTGCAGTTGCAAAGTTGGGACAATTGGCTGGCCACAACATGTAATCTCCACCTGTCAGACATTATACCAGAACCCATTAATTGATACTTAGTACACATTAAGCAATACTGAATGGAGCTCACATATTTCAACTGGAATCTGTATTTACTTTGAATCCAGCAAAACATAATCAACTAGGGTCTTATTTTGAGTATGTGTCAGGAACTCAGGATAAAAGATAAAGATGCAATTACCTCGGCTTCATTTATCCTAAGCTTCTCAGCAAGATACTTTTGGATGAGTGAAACTGGTAGACTGCCATCCCTATAAAAAAAGAACAGTATGAATTGATGAGATGAAATATAAAACTTTTAGGTGCTGCAATGTTTTTGGAAGTTTACATTTCTGATTTACGTGAAGAAATTCATTATCGGCCCAAATTTTGCTTCATAGGACAAAAGATGACAAGTGATGATTCAATCAAGAGGAATTCACTTGGCAGATATCAAGAACAATAATACAGAACTGAGACGAAGGATGTATACTAATAATTATGAACATTCATTTATTTTGTTATTATTTAATATTAATATTTTTTTTAGATGTATGTACTTTTATCCTTTACATTCAAGGTCATACTTCCTACTCTTAATACACCTGGAAAATACTATGCAGGAAAAAGATGCAACATTTTTTAAATATCACGTGGATATAAAGAAACTCACTTTATCCTCAAATAAGATGCAGAGATCTGTGGCAAGGGTGAATCTCCATCCCTGAAACCATTATATCATGAAACAATATAAAATTAAAGATAGAAATAGTTTATCAAATTGAACATTGTTTTGAATTTTAAGAAAATGGTTTCTTACTGGTCATCAGATGCCACCAATGTGAACCAAATCGGACCAGTTCTTCTATCACGCTTGACACTCATAGCATCAATGACAGCTTGAGCTGAGATGTGCTGATCCATGGAAGAAGCTGCCCTTTTTCGCCCCTTGTGCTTTCTAGGTTTCACCATCACTGGAGTGGATGCAGTGGTGCCGTTTTTGCTGTCATAGACTTTGGGCTTTTGCAAATGCTCCCTGCCTTTGGTTTTAGGCATACGCAATTCTCTATCGGGAGCATCGTTCTGTTCTGATTTAATAACAGGACCTTGTAAGTTGTGCTTAAAAGATTTTGTTCTATTTGCCACTTCGACTAGACAATTCAAAGGTTTCCAAAGATCAACTTTTCCTTCCCATGCTTCAGCACCATTGCCTGTATCTTTCTCAGGTGTTTTATGGTCAGACAACTCACCAGTGGAACCCCTTTGCGCCTAGTATTAAAAAATAATGTCGGTGAATCAAAGCATGGGAAATAAATATCAAACAACAGAAGCAGCAACAAAAAGGTAGTTGCATAAAAAGGTATGTAGGTACAAGGAAACAACAAATGTCTGCCCTCCCTAACCTGCCTTCTATTTTGAGCAATCTTGTTTAGGGTCTCAGGTGAGCTTGAGCCCTCAGGGTTATCTTCCAAAAGATCTTCCTCTTTCTTTGTAGGTTCCCCTCCAGAAAAATTAGATCCTCTTAAAGCAGCCGCATTTCTTGCTACAGCTTTCGTTCCTCTTCCAGTCAACCCAGTCTGGGTTGATACTCGGGGAGTACTGACCACCAGAGATGAGAGTGATCTCTCCTTTCTTCTAACTGGCAATGAAATTGGAGGAGGGATGTCAGGTGCCTTAACCTTTCTCCTTTTGAATGGAAAAATCTTTGCTCGTACATCCTGCAAATTGTGGTCTGGCCTGCAGATTACCAAAACCACATATTTGATTAAAATCATTAAATAATAAGTATGTGTATTCAGCAAGACATGTTTTACTCAAATGCATTGCATAGAAGTTCAAAGCTGTGAAAGCTAACTTAAACATGCATTAGGGCAATCAATCAACTAATTAAGTGGCATTGAATAAACCAACATCTACTTCTTTACTCCATCTACAACCAAGCTGCATTAACAAACCTGGACTCTGAAAAGGAACCTAGCTTTTTAGTATGATTAAGAGAACAAACATAAAAAGCTATCAGTGAATAAACTCCGCCTTAACCTCCATATTGGTAATGACACACTCCAATAATCTTACGAAGTGCCTCTAGAATGTAAATAATTCAAGCAATTTGTGTCTACTAACAACTCCTGCAATGTTAGTTGAAACGACTCTAAGAACCCAGAATGCATTCAATGCTACTAATCTACTATAAAATTTTCCAAAAACTCTTGCGATGTTTTCCCTTTCCATCTATAAACAAAAAGGAAGTTCAAACAATGTGACCCAAACTCCTAATCAATTAGGTATTTAATTGCTCTTTTCATTATCTTCACTTCAATTTGTAAAGCGGTCTCTTTCAATCCATACACAACTTTCATTTCACCAAGTAATGTCTATTCTCGATCAATTATACACAAGGACTACATAAGCTTTAGAAAGTCGCTGCTCAAGAAGTCAAAACTTCTTCTGTGCATTTGTAGAAATACTGAAAGCCTCATTTAGTTTTGAATTCATTAAGATTGAAAATCAAATCCCTGTATATTTCTTCAGCACACACATTTGTTTCTGTAAAGTTGTGTTTTTTATATGCACATTTGGTTGGAAATAAATAATTTGTTTATTAACTGGAGAAACCTGATTTTTACAAAACTGTGGTAAAATAAACCCTCACTCCTTTCCTAAGGGGGGCATTTTAGAGAAATTTGCACATGCACTTCACCATACCACAATGCATCACCCCACCATCCATGTGATGCACTAGAAAATACGATCACCGTCGCATTTACAAAAACACTGAAGCATCAATACCATTGCCATCACCACCACCATCAAACATTCTGCAACATCATCAGCATTGCCATTACCATAACCAACACCACAAAACCTCACTACACCATCAGTACCACCACCATCGAACCAACTCCATCATCACCATCACTGCTATCGCCACATCGTCGCGCCACCAACACTACCAATACTGCTACAAGGCGCGGCCGTCACTCCACAATCAACTATCACATGACCACGCCATCACACCAACACATAACCACCACCACCACTAACGATGCCCTGCCGCTACCAAAATACTTCCAATCAATTTTCAGTGACAATCAAATAATGTCACCAGAATTACTAGCCATATTGTATTGGAATGTGTCAGATTCATTGCATGACAGATTAGGATAAAAAAAACCTTAACAATCATTTGTTGAAAAGTAATTTATCAAGCGTAACAAAATTGTTAATTAGTATGCAGTCCAACTACTTGTACCTTTTATTTTTACTTTTTGTTTTGATAAGATAGGTGGGGGGGGGGGGGGGCAATGAGCTAGTGCACAGAATCCCAGGAGCAGCATAAACAAAACAAAAGTTACAGAGAGAATAGATCCCCCACAAGTGAAGATAATATCACTGGAAGGAACCTCTCTAAGCATTCACCAACTGTATCCCATTGCCACACCAAAACTTTAATGTTTCTGTAGAGCTGAAGGACATCTTGTTTCTGACCTTGAAATTTTGTATAACTTCTCTCCCACCAAATAACCCAAACAGTTACTCTGTCCCAAATCCAATTACCCTTGCGAAGAAGACTATCTTCTTCCATTGATCTACCCACAACTTAAAGGAAACAGTCCTGGGCTGAGGACCCCCACATTCTGCAGTGATAGCATTCTAGACTTGCAAATAGAAACCATATTGGAAAAAAACTAGTGGTTTATCGATTCAAATTGGGATCACACATAGGGCAGCAGCTGGTAACGATCAGACCCCTTTTAGGAAGGTATCAATTGTTAAGATTCTTCCATGGGCCAGAGTCCAAAAAATTTAATGCTTGGGGGACCTGCTTCATCCAGTATAAAGTGGCGAAGAAGTCGATTGTAATACCAGTTTGGGAATTGGGTATGAGAAGAGGGGGAGTTGAGCAGCTCACAACAACTTCTAACATTTAACTGCTCCATTTCTAGCGGTCCATTATGAGGTCTAATGAGGATAGAAATTTTCCTTAATTGGAAAATGATAGCCATCACTAATATATTGCAATAACAAAGCACCTCTAAAAGACCGCCAAAAACAAAAACAAGAGTAGAAAAAGAAAACCAAACCTATATAGCTAGGTAATCCAGTTATAGTATCGCAAGTAATACCCCACTGTTGCCCCAACCAAATTAAATAAGAGGTACATGTAAGAGATCCCAAAAGAGAGACAAGAAGTAAGAGATTTATACAACCTGACACATGTTTCAGATGAAAACCTTTTGAAGGACACTTATAAAGTAAGCGACAAAAGGTCTTTTGTGTCCTCTGGAGTATCGAAAAACTTTCCAAAAACAATTAGAAACTTCATTTGTAGTCAACCACCAATATGAACTACAAGCATGCAACGAGACGCACATATAGATAAAGCATGTGTATGAATTAATATGGCAGCACAAAAGAAAAGACAGAAAGAAGGTTCGACCTTAGCTTCTCAACCGGTACACAACCCAAATCAGTATTGCATATGGGACAGCAATCTACCTCCTCGTCTGTAAGTTTCTCATATATGCATTTCCTGCAAACTGGATTGAATGTCAATAACAAAAATATAAGACGCTTTTCTCAGAGTAGTCAAAGACATTAAGAGTCATAGACCCACAGAAAACCAATACATTACATACTTACGTCATTACTATAGCACATTCCATATGTCAACTATCTGAACTATAAGATTTTTTGTTCTCGTATCAATTATACTATATAGGAAGAGAGTTTTTTGGTAAGTTGTAATGGAGACTATTCCTCGTGAAGGCCAAAGTGCCAAACAGATCTAAAGTGAATTGAATTGCTTACTAGAGCACATCTATTTCAACGAACAAATAAATGAAATGCAATGGTACTCTTGATGGAGTAAAGATGTGCTCTGAAAGTCACAATTGATGGATTTTCAGAGTTAGGTAACACCAACACTAAGAATCATCTCTGTACCTTACCAAAATTTTATTAGATGAGAAAGACCACACAAATTAAGCAACTCAAATGGAAAGAAAAATGAAAAAGTATTTAATCGCCTCTCTAACGAGAAGCCTTCATTAAAATGTTCCGTAATTTGATCAAAAATAGACAAATTGTTACATTCAATTAGGAAGTTGCCAGGGTGAAATAGTCATATGTTTGATAGTCAGTTACGAGCAAGTTTATAAATTAGAAATTCAACTTAATCAAGGTCAACATCCTCAAAAACTCAAACAGTAATTTAAAATATCTAGTTCATATTTTGAAATTATAAAAAAAAGTTCATCTCGTGCAATAGAAATTCTGAAATCAAGAAACACTTAATCATTACTTGGACACCCGTCCCCTGAACAAGCAGAAACCACCACACAGAAATTCCTAGAACCCAACACACTCCAAAATGAAAAAAATGTAGCAGAAAACCATAACGTAAGAAAGATTATGCCGGTGAAATTCGCAAACAACCAACTGACATAAATCACCCAGGAGGATACATCTCAGGTAAAATTCATCTAATGCAAGCAATGTAGTGGTTTATTTCATGCAAAGCAACAAGCTCATCCCATGCTCGGCAAGAAACTGACTCACCCCAATCAACACATCTTCTTCCATCGGCTACCTAAATCATGTACTGAACTATAAATTCTACCCGAATCATGTACCAAGCTACGAATTCCAAGCCTAAACCTCAAATGAAGCTTGCAAAGTTCATCTCATTATAAACCAAGTGAGTGATTGTTGCATAAAGAAATAAAGGGAAAGAACAAAAAAGGCACTAACCTTGAGCAATAAATCGTACTTGTGTTTTATTTCCTTACGAGTTGCAACACTTCAATCAGACAAAGGTGTAGAATTTAAACACTAACAACTCAAATACGTGACTATAAACCAAATCACATCAAGAAAACAAATTTTCGCAAGACCAATTGATCAAAACATGAAAAATTGGAGACGAAACATGAGATACCCAGATCATAATTATGCTAAACCCCAGATCATAAAAACGCAGAAAACAGAGAACCCAGATTGCCAAATTCCATAATACAACACAACCAGATCATAAAAATGCAAATTGCAACCAACCCAGACGACCAAATCCAGAAACACAAGCAACCCACACCATGAAAATGCGAAACACAAAGAACCCAGATCACAATAACCACAAAGAAATCGAAAACTTACACGTATGAAGGCATTCAGAGATGGTGGTGGCTTCCCTCAACAACTTATCACAAAGAGGGCATGTCATGCACTCCGTGAGGGACTCTCTTCGAACCTTGACGACCTGGTTGGCCATCCTCCTGGTTAATGTGGTCATAGTGAGCACGTTAGCAATTACATTGAGTGAAACAACATGAAATTTGGTTCCTTTGTAACTGCATTCGAGAGACGGCTCTCGATCTGTTGGGGGAAAAGGAGGGATTTTTTAGCTGATTGGAGAGATGGGGTTTGGAGTATATGAAAAGAGCTACGTGGGGCTTGGTGGATTTGGCCAGAGATGATGAATCGATGGCTTGAAATCGAGAGATTCGAGAGAGAGACGACCAAAGAGATGCTTTTTTTTTTCCTTCTATTTTATGATGAAAGTGAAACACAACGAGTTTCGGGTGAGAGAAAGAGAGAGATCGCTTTGGTTTTGTGCTGCTTTTCGCTTCGAGATAGTGTATCGTACCTCGAGTCGTGTGTTTTACGCGATAGATATACAAAGTCATACGACGGAATAATTTATAGAGCTAGTGAAAAAAAAATTAGTATTGGGATTTCTTGTTAAAAAAGGAGTTGTTGTACTCCGGCCATTCGAATTGGTTGCAACTACTCTTTGTTGCACCGATAATTTACGATGTTTCGATTTTGTTGCATTAATTTAATGTACGTAACACCGACTTATCATTTTTATAATAATAAAAAATATTTGCATGAAATTTTTTCATTTATGAGCTTTAATTAGCTATCAAAAGAAAAACATATCAAAGAAAAACAATTGTAACATTCATCTATAAAACTAAAATTCAATCACGCATTCATTAAATTTCAATGTGTTCACTAACTATACAAGGGTTGACACAATCAATACGTATTAAAAATAAATAAAAATACCAGTATTCTAATAAGCGCTAGACGGTGGGCGGGCGGCGAGTAGGTGCCTAGCGCCCAGGGACCTAGGCAGTATTGGATTTTATATTATAACTTTAATAATTTAAAAAGTTAAGCATAATACTTTATCAATTACGTCCAATTTAATGTTAATATACATATGCAAAATTTAAAAACATGAAAAATTAATAATCGTGAACAAAATTTATTAAAACTCAAATGACTGAAGTTGGTCATGATGAGTATTTATATAAAGTTGAATTTGTGAGCAAATATCCAAATCTATTCTTTTAATTTTATTCAAATTACATGAATAATCTCAGTCGTGTTTGATAAAATCTACATCACTAAAATTGATACCGGCAGATCCTTTGAGAATTTCATTAAGTAATCATCATTTGCTACATTTAAACATATACTAATAAAAAAAATTCAATTATTTATTTATAAAAAGATGAAAGAAAAAATAAAATAAGAACACAATCAGTCTTAAAAAAAGGAAGAAAAAAAAAAAACCTCGCCCATACCTGCCTAGGCCGCCCAGAACTCGTTCAGCCATTAATTTAAACATTTTTCTACCTTCTAGCGCCTAGGCCACTTAAGCCGATTTTTAGAACACTGAAAAATACATATAAATCAATACATAAATTTCAAAATTGTTGTAACTATTATATCAAATTTTATAAAAATTGCATTCAAAACCTTAAAAAATCTGACATCCAAACATTTACATTAGGAATCTTTTATACAAAATCCCCAATCAACAATATGAGTAACATATTTTGTACGTTTTAATATTAACAAAATTTTGTAGGGTACACAACAATTTTTAAAAGCTAAATCTAGAAGATAAAGTTGGGGACATCGAATCAAACAGTCGAATACACATAGCAACTCCCATTTAAAAATATAACTGAAAAATTGGATACTGATTAATACTAGGACTTGATTTATTAGCATTATTAATTAATTCTTATATAGATAATAGTGGAGGATGTTATGCTTTTCTACTCAAATAAGTATTTTTCTCATAAGTTTCCTAAAGCTTGAGTTTTCAATCACTTAATTGCATGAATTTTTTTATTAGTATTAATCTAATATACGATAAATTAAAAGAATAACAAAAATATAATTTGGAAAATTTATAATATGAGCTTTATAGGTTTGTCATCAACTATACGTGAATTATTCCTTATAATTGAAAAAAACGAAGTACAATACTTTTTTTTTGGCGAAGATTGCTTACATTCGTGTATAGTATGAGTATAGTTCGCGAACTCACTACCCGTCAAAGCGCCTAATACATCAAATTTGGAACCTGTTACTATGCATATTTATGTGCTACGCTAATCTGACTCTACTAACCGATTGAAGTGTTTTTATTGGTAATGTGAGGTTGCTCTCTTGTAAAATTTTCATTATTGAAGCCTCTTGAATGAAAAGTTGTCCATGGTAGATATGACTTGATCCCTTTACAACAAACTCATTTGAGAATTTCACTAAATTAATTACAGACTTACAGTTTAATTAGTTAATTTGCACTTGAATTGCATTTAAGCTGCTTTTATTTTTTTTCTCATTACATGTTGCACGATTTTTCTATATGGTATTAACGTGTTGAACTAAATAGCTTTTCATTTTTGTGTCATTTTCAAGTTGACCCGCCAAACTCTGCTCTCACATGTTTAAGGTCAACAACTAAATTTCTCGCGTTATTTCATGTAGTCAAACATGTGGATGTGTTAAGTCATAGAGTTTGGCCGCTTGTATCAATTTACCACAAATTCTTGAACAATTCATGGCGAGATGGGTTGTTAGTTTCAAACTTTCTGACTTGAATCACACGATAACTAAACGGGTCGGATAATGTTAACGTATAACACGTAGACCTGTCAACCCGAACCCGACACAGGGTGCTCCAGATAGCTTTGTATCCAAGTGATGGGTGCCTTTAACGGCCGCCATAAAACATGACATCTTGTTATTTTGTACCACCCTTCTTAAGCCCAGAGACGCAACAAGGCAACAACACAAAAACAACTCTTCAGAGTTCTTCGAGGTGGTCTCAGCTTTGGGAAGAAAACCTTCCTCGCTGGTGAGTTTCTCCACCTCTCTCTGTGTGATTATCTTCTTTTTATTAACTCTTTCACTCTCTCTTCTTCAACCCCTTTCGCTCACAACCTTTTGTTTCTAACATATTTTCGTGTTAAACAGGTAAAAACCCTAGCTTTACAAGACCATCAATGGATCCCCAACCAGAACCAGTGAGTTACATCTGCGGAGGTAACTTGTACTCTGATTTCTCAGTCTGGGTTTTAGTTTTACTTAGTATTTGCTCGGTTTAATGGTCATGTAGTTGATTTGTGACGTATGGTTGTTGTTTTTGGTTGGTTAGATTGTGGAATGGAGAACACCTTGAAACCAGGTGATGTGATTCAATGCCGAGAGTGTGGTTACCGCATCTTGTACAAGAAACGCACCCGCCGAAGTAAGCAAATTCGATACCTTTCTTCTTTGTTTGCGGGGTTTTTATTTCAGTTATTATTATTATTAGTTTAATGTAATTGGTGAAGCCCCATTGTTGATTTAGTTATGAAATTTTCCAATTTTTCGAAGCAATAACAAGTTTCCTGAAGAGGATTATTTGGATTCGTGAGTTTATGTAAGACCCATTTTGAATAACTCTAGATTTGCTTGGTATATGTTTCCAATGGTATGAGATTGGGAAGTGGGATCGAGGTTGATTTTTCAGTATCTTATTTTTACTGGTGAATCTCCAGATAGGGTTTTCAGGAGCATGTTATTTTCTTGTTTTATGTTGTTGCGTAATATGGCATGAAATTTTGTGTTAATTGTGGGCATCAAGGATGAGGAAGTTAGGGTACAATCGTAAGGTGATACTTTCCTGAAGGGAAATTTTGCGAACAACCGTAAGAGGATACTTTTATGAGGGGGAACTATCATAAAGTGACACTAGTTTGGGTAGCGAAATGCTGTTATAAAATCATTTTTCTCATTTAGTTTGAAATTTTTCTTTTTGAAAAATAAAATTTGCACTTAAAGGGAGGTTGTTGGGTTGGTTTGTTGGTAAATAACGCTCTTTCAACTTTCTATTATCCTAGCATATATCATGGCCCTCTTGTGTTTATTTTCTATAGTTAAGACACTCGTCAATAGTAAATATTCCTTGGGATGAGTTGATGGAAGTAAGAATACCTATGAGATGGTTATTGCAATTGCTTGTTATGCCCCTCTCGTCTTGTGCCGAGCTGACACAAGAAATGACGTGGTTGCACAATTGACTAATGTTGGACTTCCTTGGTACCACTGGTGTGTTGTCACTGGCTTTGATTCCATTGTCTAAGGGCGTTACTGTGGAATCCAAATCCGGTGGTCTGATGACTTTTGATGCAGAGATGTGGAATATTAGATTTGCCATGTTGGGTTTGGCAATTTTGGTGTTCACTGAGTGGTGGTACCTTTTTTAAAGTGAAAATATACCAAATGAAATTTTAATTTTTAAATGGTATGGTTATAGAACCATTATTTGTCGTGGGACAAGTGGAATTCTAGAGGAGCTTGAAGGAATGGCTGTTGAATTCGTGAGTGACAGTCCACCATTGTATAAATCTCAGTATCTTGAGAAGAGCTCCCATGCTTGGTGAGTTGACAATGTTATTAACTTCATTGATGTTGAATCCATTATTTCTTAAGAGTAGGTAAATAAGTTAATCTATGGTTGGTCAAGGAGTGACAACTTTTCGATTAAATCCTCTATCTTATTAGTAGAGATATTGGTAGCACTGTAATACTTCTCATTTTCTTGATGATTTGAATTTTCTTGATGATGTCAAATATCCTTCGCAAGGCATGTGTATTCATCTAAACATTGTTAGAGTAGAGATTGTATCATCATTTGAAAGAGAGTTTTTTTTCTTGTTGTGGAAACAATTTGGAGTTGATGGACCATTTTGTAACTCATTGCATTCTAGCAAAAATATGTTTGACTTCTCTTCTCTAGCGTATTTGAGGCGATGTGGGTGCTTATATGTTTCGTAAGCTAGGCTAAGATGATGGAATACCAAGGCTATTAGAAGCCACACTGGAAGATTACTTTGGAAGCTCAAATCACCTGAAGATTAGAAATACTGGATCGGAAATCATGCCGTTTGAGCCAATTGCTTTGGAGGTTGGTGTAGAAAACAATGATCTCCAAGTAAGCAGTATCAATGGATTGGTGAAAATCAGCATAAAATAAGGTTATAAAAGCTATGGGGTACTGTAAGGGGATCTTGAAGCAGTTATACCCAAGCATTTATGTGTATGCTTGGTGGAGCTTATGGTGGTTGAATTTGGGATGATGCTCACAATATCTTGAGGAGAGCTCCCAATGCTTGGTGACTATTTGACCAACCATCTCCTTGGTACAAACTTGTAGTCCTTTCATCTAGAAAGATCAATACAACGTCAAAAAATCCCTTGGTTAATGGCTTAAGGTTATCTGTCCAGATAACATTTTCAAGTGGAGACCATCTTCTGGTGTATACCAGGAACCAAAACTTCTCTCTTAACTTTTGTATTGTTGTTGCTTTACCAGCCAAATATTTGTTAGGCAGAAAATAGAGCTAGTTTTTTTAGATATCATTTTCTTGGAAACGCCAGCTATCATTTTTAAATATCCGTTTCTTGGAAACACTCTTAAATCAGGAACTATGTTGTTGGGGGCTCTACTAATGCTCTAAAGGCTCTATTTTTTATTTATTTATTTATTTTTTCTGTAAAGCACCTAGTCTGAACCTTAGAAAAAAGTTCCGCCGCAGCAGTGCCTCGCCTCAGGAAGGCTCTAGTAACGGATCTTAGATCCTCACGCTTCACCTTGCCCCTAACAACAAATAGATCAGGAACTTCAATAAATAACTTTCTTTAGTTGAATTTTTTCTCAATGAAAATAGTATAGATGTTTTCACTTCAAATAGTAATAGCTTTGTGCTCTGACTACATTCCTTGGTGCTAAATGCCCCAAATAAGAGTAAAACGGTTACCTTTCTCAAGGGTTTTGTAGCTCCTGTCTAAATTTGTCTGATCAATAATGTCCAACTCTCAAGCATAAAATCATGTCAATTCTAGACGTTTCCGGTTTGTTCAGAATTCACTCGCACAGTTATGTATTGAATGTTTTGTGAAACCCTCTACCCATTTAGTTTTCTTGAATTTAAAAAGAATTTATTCATTTATTTTATTTTTGAATTTTCTTAAATAGTTTTTGTAACTATTTTCGGTATGCTGCATGTGTTCCTTAACTATCAATTGATGAACTCTATTCTCACTCCTTGAGTCTTCATATAAGACCAATCCTCGCTAACATCTGATCTGTGATTGGGTTTTTCTTTTGTGGACCATTGTGATGTATCCAGACGTTGGCCTCCTTCAAGAATGGTGTTTTACTAAGATGTAATAGATAGTGACTTGTAAGGACCGCAAGATTGCACAAAACACTCTGTAAGGGTCGAGTTAGATGGTCACTGTGCCAATAAGGTACCAATACAGATATAAGAGAACTGTGCTCAAATGCACAAAAGGAAACTATATAGGATAAACTGCTTGAAGAGTTCATTTGGGTTTATCGAATGTGCATCAGTTTGCCAGTTCCCATTTGATCTCATCTGGATCTTAATGTTTCTAAAAGGATGCCTCTTCTCCTGTTTACATAATGCTAGGGCTGCAACTTGGACGGGCTAGGAGCTCAGCCAAGGCCCAGCCCGAAGCCTTGATACGTGAGCCCATAGCCTACCCAACCCAAGCGTGGGCCTGAGCATAACAACCCAAACCCAATTGGAGTCTGTATTTTCAAGCTCGGGTTGCCCGAATTTCTCAAATAAGTACTAATATTTCTAAAGATTCTTTAGAATTTGGAGGTAAATGAGGGTTGAACCCACAACCTACGACAAATTTGTATATGAACAAAATCACCAAGCTATATTTGTGAAGTTGCTCTAAAATTTAAATAATTATATTATTATTATATATACAAAACAGGATGGTGTTTGGGGTGAAAGATAAAAGACGGCTGAGATTTAACCAAATATATGAATTTAACGGATCACATAGAACTTAAAGCACCAAGAGTGCATGGGTTCGATTCTCATACCCAATATTTTTTATATGTATTTATTTTTCTTCAATTGTTGATGGTGTTGATTAGGCATATAAGTATGAAGGATGAAAACTTAAGGGTGATCATGTTTTTGCAAGTTTTAAATTTTTATCGTGCAAACGGCATGGGAAATACCCTAGTTAACTATAAATCGCGTAATATGAAAAATAAATTTATAAACTAGCAGAAATTCTCCTAGTTTTTCGGGTTCCTAATACCCTGGCCCAACCCAACTTTGGATCGAGCTTAAAATTGTGAACCCATAGGCCGTCCTATTTCATATTTCTATAGGCCATGGGACAAATTTTTCGGGTTGGGTTTGGTCCCCCCCACAAGTTGCACCCCTACATAATGCATCGCTGCTCAAACAAATTTTAACATTCTTACGAACATCCAAAATTTTCAAAAGCCATGAATGAGCCCAATGATTGTCCAAGAGGGTTCAGTGTTGTTTTTAAGAATGATCATTGACCGTGACCAATGCCTTGAATCTTTTACTATTTAAATTAAAACATCTTGCCTTGAAGAGTTTGTGGACTTTTTATTTTTTTGTTGTGTAATCACATTGGGCAAATGTGCACTTTTCTGTGGATCATACGTTAGAATTTGGAATTTGAATGGGAAGAGATGTTCACATATCATTTAGCTGCCATCCTAACCAAAAGAAAATAGTCAGAGAAAGAAATAACATGACTGATGACTGTCATCGTTATTGGCAGCAACAGCACCATATAGTCACTTATTTATGGATGTGTAAAGGAATTGGAATGCATAGGATGGTCAGAAATTGGATGCTTTTGATTTTGAGATGCAATGTTTTTTACAATTTGCTCTCACCATGTTTTCCACTCATCCTACTTAGCCTATATTGCTTTAGCTCCACAGCACGATCTGAATTTTTTTGCTTCAGTTCCACACTAGGCATATTTCATGAGAATAATGAGACTGGAATTAAATAGTTTTTTTTTTAAATGGGTAGTTTGGAAGTACCCCTTTGAGATGCACTCATAATAGCAGTGGCCCCTTAACTCACAGTCCCCATCGGTTGACTTTAAGAGGGCCATCTGACCCTTTTCCTGTGATGAAAATGCCCCTTTTAATCACATGATCAATATGGCACAAAACACCTTTAACACATTCGAAGCTAGAATCAATGGTCCAGCTCTTAGATTTATAAAAAATAGCACACATTAATCTAATGATTCAATAAACTGTAAAAGAAAACCAACAACGTCAACATCAACAACAAATCCATCCTCACCTTCTTCCCTTCCAGCCACCTACCTCTCTCTTCTCTCCTATTCCCTTCCCTCATCTTTTATGTTACACTACATGTTAAAAGAATGGTCCATACTTGAGGCAGTGTCTGTGAGCATGCAGTTCACCCAATGTGTGCATCTGAATGTCTTTTCAACATCAAATGCATCATCCTTGAACAGTTGGCCTTTTCACGAATAACTTGGAGTCTTTGTTCATGTTATTTTTACTTGCCTCGCCATCTTATTGCATATTTTGAGCCTTCCATTTAACATTATTATCTCGTGTTTGGTGCAGTTGTGCAATATGAAGCACGCTGAAGAACGATGCAGCTGGAGATTGGTTGTACAATCGCTTGCAGTACTATTATGTAAAACCAATCCTGTGGTATGCTTTTGTTTGCATTATACAGAATGTAAGTGCTAGTCTTGTTGAGATCTAGACAGAGACTTGTGCACTTGTGTTCTCTTATAGTTGAGGGTTAAGTGTGAATTTGCTGTTGTCAGTGAACAGTCAATCTACTAAATTATGAACTATCAAGAACTTCACTCAAGCATCATAAGTTTTGTACTAAATTTATTGTGTTAGTATTGGTTGTGAATGACTTGAATTGATTCACAACAAGTACACTTCCTGATAGCATTTTTATTGCCCATCTTTATGCATCGAAGGTCATGTTGTTAGTCAGACAATTTCTGCTACATGCTTGCTATAACAGTCCAATAGACAGATGTTTGGAACAGATGGATTGATTTGCTTTAACACCGATCATAAACACACACTTGGCTTAGTTTCTAAATTCCATTGGCAACATTTTTATTTATTTATTTTTGTTTTTTTGTTTGGTGTTTGCCGGGTCTTCAGCTCATGTCGATAATTCCAAAGGAGTAAAGGATTGTATGAACCGAAATAGACGGAGACATTTTGTCTCTTATCAACTCAACCGATTTTCTCCAAACAGTAATCACTCCAAATTTCTGAAAACAATGTTGCAGGTACAACAATATTAGACCAAACAGCTAGGGTGGGACAGCATTGTTCGTGACTTTTAGCAAAGATCAATATGTTGAATCAACTAGCTTAATTTCATTTCGTGCCCATATATAGGGGCATTCCCGTTTGTTTCCTATGGTTCCTATTTATTTCCCTTATATCTATCTTTGCTATAGTATTCAGTATCCCTGAATCACAAAAATGGGTTGATGTTTGAAATTTGAGTGGAAGACAACCACAGTAATGTTTTCCTTTTTGTCGATGGAAATGAAATTTTTTTTATTGGAAATGTGACTCTGTCATCAACCAGTACCCAAACATCACCTAAAACTTGGAAAAGAACAAACACAACCATAAGGGACTGTGTCTCGGTATACCATCTGATACTTGTGGCGTATGATATTGAGATGCCTTGTCAGTTGTTGCACACTTATGGTTTAAGCCTCAATTTTAAGTAAATCAATCACACATGCTTGTAAGACCAATTAATTCTTAGTCCCTTCTAATGGTCCCAACGTGAATTATAAATATTTTGGCATGTGAAAGTGACAAATGCGAATCTGACACGAGCTCTTTTTATAAAACCAATATAACTAATGAAACTAAGCCACCTGGTCATTGACATTGTCGTCAGTATTGACTAGATCTCTGCTTTTGATTAGAATTGTTGTTAATTATATTATCATCATTAGTACTATGTTAACACGCTCGGTTCTAGGTGCATTTCTGTTGAAGCTGAATAGTAAGTATATGAAAATCATTATAAAATAAAGTAGCTAGGATTCATGTTCATAGCACCACTTTGTTATGGGATTACTAAATTTGTGGTAAACTGTGTTTATAAAATAATGTCGGTTAGTCAATCTAGATCCACACCATTGGATCCAGAATTGCTCAAGATCTGTGCTGTTAATCCAATAATCAAATTTGGTCTTTAATCAATAAGAGGTTTTAGTGTCAGGGATTCAAATTGTAGGTACTCTCAAGTTCAAAACTTGAAACCCTCCATGTGAGGTGTTCAATCGTGAAGCCCAAGCTGTATTTTGCTTGAAACAATGAAAGAACTAATGAACCATTGATGTGTTTGCTCATCTTCTTAGATGTCAACCTCAATTAGAATAACCCTACATTCACTTGTTGATGGCATGTTTCAGTGATCTTGGCTCTCCGGTTTACATCGAGATACAAAAATACAATCTACACGAACACCTAACAACGTTGGAAATGACACGTCTCAATCCGATAAAAAAAATTTCATTTAAACAAATGAATCAGGTAGACATGATGCATGTGATTGAACAACTACCAGTCTAGAAGTCTAAAGCTGCATCATTCGATTTTTTTCAGAAGTGAAACAGTGGCACTACCATTGAAGGTTATGGTGCGTGTGAAATGGTGGAGAGATTGGTAAAATGGCATGAAGAAGACAAATCGTTTTGGTGGATTTAATTATGTGTGTGTGAGTGTGTGTTAGTGTGCTAATCATATCAGATGCATAGATGGCAACAAAGGAGGATACGAGGTTCTAGTGTGACCTGCACAAAAGGGATTGGGAACCCTTTTTTAATCCTTCTTGTCTCAAATCATCATCCATCCATTATGAATGCTTGTATGTTTATGCAATTTATGCTTTCTTATCTCATCAACACATCATCATCTAAAAATAAATATACTCTAAAAATAAATATCCACCCTCGTCTATCTACACATGTTTCTATCATGTCACATTTTTCTCATAGTTTTTTTTTTTTTTTCATCCTTGTTCGAAATGTTAGTGATTGACAAATACTAAAACTCCAAATTTATCTTTTACGTTATTATTTTTTTAATATCTGTTACTAACACCAACAAGTTAATAAATATATCACGGAAATTACTTATCAATCCATTATCAATGATGGATAAGCTCAACCTAACTATGGCAATGGTGTGTTGACTCCCTGGAATGAATGGTGTGTTAAACCTATTTAGTGCCCCACTAACTTACTCCGGATGGCGTGGCATAGGTTAATTTGAATTGATAACTTAAATTTCTTCACAAAATTGTCACATCTTACTTAGCTAAGCACGCATAACCATTTCCAGACAATTCCTACAAAATTTGGTTGCGCGAGAGGTTGCCCAAAAGATAAGAGCATTGTCAGAAAATTAGGATTTTACAGCCTGAGTGATGTGTCATGATTTGAGAATGTTTACAAGTTGAGTAAGTCTAGACAGCTAGGGCAATCGGTCATTTATTTTGTCAAGGTTGAGCTCTTTTACATTTTTACTCATTCTCTTTCAAGCAAATCACAAACATCAATTATAGAAGAGATAGAAGCGTAAAAAGCCTCAACCTTGTCCAAAAAATAACTGGTAACCCTCACTCTCTAGAATTGGGATTACAAGTATTGTGAGAATTACATCATCCTCCCAATTCGTACCACATCATCCTTGTCCAGACAATGGATTATGCTCTTACCGTGGATGTTCTAAATCTAATCTGACGAGCATACATTCTAATTCCACTTTTTTTCATAACTGAGTCATAACAGAAGTCATGTCGTTGTAACGGCTCAACAATTGATGCATACATGGGCGGTTTGTTTAGGTATATCATGATGATGATGTATAAGATAGTGCCCACCACCTCCAGCATCACCGTCTCGTTCTCATACTCATTCCCGCTTTTCAAATCTCACATCTTTCTCGCCAACCCCAAAGCAAAAAAACACCCACATGACAGAATAAAGCACTATTGATCTTCACATCGAATCGAATGAGAAAAATTCAAGAACCCTAAAAAAATCTCTCACTCTGGAAACAAATATGTATTCAACGACGACGGAGAAAAAGAAGAGGAGAAAACCCTAGAAAAGTCTTTGCAAGTAAGTGTTATTGTTGGTAATTGATGAAGCAAAATCTAAGATGCCAGAGGATCTTTATCCTCTCTCTGCTCTTCATCTCCGTTGTTGCTCCAATCATTTTAGTCTCAAGAAGACTCTCCCGTTTCACCCCTTCTATGGGTAATCGAACTTACATCATTTTTATTTTCTTATTAATCTGTATCTTGATTTGCCTTTGTTTTCACTAGTCTAATCGGTGTCATGATCAATTTTTTTTTGTTGTTGTAACAGTGAAAGACGAATTGGTAGAGGAGTTGGCCAACATTGTATGAATCAAATCTTTATTTCAATATCTTTAACGTATTTGCTTTGATGAAGTGATTGAAATATTTTTACTTTTTGGATAATTGATGCAGAAATATAGAGCAGATACTTTGAAGTTAAACGCGATCAAACAGGTCTGTTGATTCATCAAGAAGAAATAAGCACATTTTATGAGATTTAGAGGAAGAGATATTCATTAAGTTTGTTTAATTTTGTGTAGGAAACAGAAGAATGGTTTAAAGAGCCGGAGCTTGTTTTGTACAAAGACAGAGATTTAAATTCTGTTGTTAATGATGATTCTTTCAATTCAGTAGTTAAAAATGGTTGGTGATTTTTTCTTATTTTCTTCTCTTTTTTAATTGTTTCCGACTAATATTATTAGTCAGTGTGGTGAAAGTCGCTCTAATCAGTTTATGTTTGGTTCTACAAGATTCCGAAACTAATCAGGATGTTGGGGAAGAAAACCAAAAAGAGAAATTTCAAAGAAAAACTATATTACTACCCCCTTCATTAAAGAAGGTATGATTGTTACATCATTAGCATTGTTCCCTTTTTTTATTATTATTTCTTTCTTTTGATTTATTGGGCATTTGTTTCTTTATGAACAATCAGGATAATAGGGAAGAAAAAGAAAATTTTCAAAGGAAAAATATATTAAGTGTATTGCCCCCTTTGGTGAAGAAGGTATGATTGTAACTTCAGCTTCTTAACTTTTTCTTCTTTCTTTCTGTTCATTTAGTTACCGTTGGATTTTCGTTTACATAGCCAAGATCGTGATATTTTAGGTGTAGAAAATAGCTGTGGTGTGATTGTTTGCATCATATTATAGGACAATTTATTACCCCTACACCTAAATGTAAAATGTCAAGCAATTTTAGCCACTACAATGCCTTTGAAATTATCAATTGGCAAAAGATTTAGATTTTGGCAGAACAGGATCAATTTAGTTGGCCGTAAACACATGGAAATGAGCCAACATGGCAATGAGACTATGGGTTTTCCTTGGATAGATGATGGTCCACGCCTTTCAATCATTTTAGTCATCCAGTCGACCAATTGTTTGGGTTAGATGAGAGTGATTTGCAAGTTGCCAAATCAAGTACCCTCCATTGTAGTTATGAATCGCCAGTGCCATATTTTGGAACCCTGGTTAGCGACAGTACACCCATGCCGGTGATGAAGGTTTTACACAATTATAGATGGAAAAGTAATCTCCTTCAGTTCCTACTGATATAGGAATAATAGATCACTCCGAGCTTTTAAATTGCAAATAGGTAGACTTTTGTGTGGTTGATATTCTTGGCAAGATAAGACTGCTTTACCATGCCCAAACGGTATTGTTGGTGTAATCATTGTTCCTTTTTTATTTGGTTTTGTTTTGAGAAATAAAATAAGACACTTGCATTAGAAAAAAGAGACGTACAAAGATGAGTGAGCAGTTCAAAAGGGAAAATGAAACAAAAACAACAAATAGAATGCAAGAGGATTGAAAACTCTAAATTTCAGAGAACAAACTATGCCGATTGTGAACAAGCTCCGAAATGGAGAAGAAGTCAGCATGCCCCAAGCTAGAGCCCATTGAACGGACATGATCTTAGTCATGTTTCACACTGCAAGGGGGTCTCGATCTTTTGGAGCTGAAAATTTGTTTCATTCTTTCCCAAATGACCCAAATCCCACAACCATTTCTTGGAGAGGGGCAGACTTCACCCTTTCATTTCTGAAACCTAAACCACTTGGTTGCAAGGGCAAATACTCTACCTTAACGTTTTGAGAAAGACCAGGAGAAAAATAAGTGAGGAATGGATTTGGTACTTGACATGGAGAGCATCTGTTGGTGATGAGAGGGAGTTTTTGCTAAGTTGTCCGTGGTCAAAATTTTCCCATGAGCAAGACACCTAAGGAAGAAGTTTTGGTTTTTTTTTTCCAGTAGAAAGGGTTCTAGATAGGGATCAGGGGTTGAGGTAATGTGGCAGAGTGATGATTGTTGGTATTGGCAATGAAGATCTTTTCGAAGAAATCCTTCACCGTGATAGAGAACCCAAAAGCTCAGCCAAAGTATCCACTTCTGAATCTCTCACACCCCATCTAAGCTGGAGGTCCCATGAAGTATATGTATGTATGTGGGAAGCAAAATCAGTGATAGAACCTTGCTTGTTTACTGATAAAAAAAAGATGGCCCGGACTTTTTCTTGAAGAGTATGATCGGCAACCCATTAGTACTATAGATGCTTTTACTGTTAATTTATTTATATGCATCTTGAAACAGAGGTGTCTGTTTGGAAGAGTTTCATGTCCTCAAGGCATAAACTGATCTGAGCCCTCTCAGTTACAGTAAAAGAATTGATAAGAATCTTTACATCCCTTGTTTGAGTCGTTATTTTCCTTTTATAATATATACAATATTAGGCATCCAGTAGTAATATAGTTTTGGGTGTTATACAATAAAGACTAGTTGGGCTGGTCTTGAACAGCTCTGCGTTTCCTTGGAAGATAGCTGTAAGAAAACTCTGCAAGATTACTTTTGTTGCAGGACCCTGAACTTAAAACAGGTTAAGGACTAAAAAGAATACTGTTTAACTAGTTCACCAGGGCCTAGCAGTAGGAACATCTCCTATAGACTATCGTCTAGGAAGTTTTGGAATATGTATGGATTATGGATCTCGGAAAGGAGGAACTGCAGGGTGGAGTGTTGTACTGATTGATTTTGAATGAAGAATGGAGATGACCTGGTTTGGAGGGCAATCACAAGGAAATCATTTGAGTGTTAGCATATGCTATTCCTTCTAGACAAATCCTTAGGATCAGGCGGGTTCAAAATCATCAACTACAATCTCTTTATATAACAAAAATAATTTTACAGGACAATCATAACTAGTGACCAAGATGGTTTAATACATCCCATAGTATCAAAAGTTACATAATTTTGTATAATGTTTTAATTTTACTTCAACAATACAATATTTTGACAAGAACAATTAGCTTAAGTTGAAAAGATCATATCCCTACAATGTGTTATGCAAGTCCTAAAATGGCAAGGAACTACAATTCTGTGAATGAAGCAGATGTCTGATGAGGACCTTAGGTTTGTAAAGAAGGTAAGTTGAAAGAGCTGGGAGATCAGCAAAAATTTCAACTGAAACAAGGAGAACCATTCATCATTGATGTATGAATGAGGAGGTAAGAAAATAGTATTCATTCGGGGATTGATTAAAATCAAAGCGGGAAATGCAATAGGCCCATCAAACTTATTGATGGTTCCTCTCAATTCAATAAACAAAGCTGGTGACAACTTTCAATCAATTTCAATTAGGCGCAGAGGATATCCTATGCATGACCCCAAGTAAATTGTTGAGATAGAAGTTGGTAGTATGGTGCCGATTTACCCAACCAAGTTTATTCAAGGGTTTGGAGGCAATGTTTAAAAAGGTGTTTGGGCCTTTGCAAGGCGAGTTTTCTGGAAAAAAAATGTCGAAAAGATATAAAAGAAACAAATCAAGAAATATGAAATAATCCTCCATGGGAGATACATAGAATTAATCATCAAAGCAACTGAGAGGTGTAAGAATATTGCCCCATCACGGACATTGTCGTTCTAGTGTTGAATACCTGAAAGGCAATATCGAAATATCCAACCAAATATGTTATATAAGATGATATAATATACACATGAAAAGTAACACTACACCAAATTGGCATATTTGTAACAACTTAAAAAATAGTAACATTTTTGAGCTATTACAATCCACCAAACAATTTCAAGTCAAAACTAAATTTAGTTAACAAAATGAAAAATAGCTACACAAAAAAAATGATACAATAAATTAGATCACCATGAATAGCATCACTTGTAAGCCCATACTATTTGTGGTGATACAATTATTGAATCACTTTGTTTGTGAAAATGTGTAAAATTGTTTTGTGGATTGTTATAGCTCAAAAGTGTTACTATTTTTTGGATTGTTAAAAAATGTCAATTTGGTGTAGTGTAAGCATTACAAAAGTATCACAAGTTCATAATATAAGTCATCTTATTCTTAACTTCGTGACTCCTAAAGGATAAAATAAGAAGCATACTACTAAATTACTTACCAAAAACATAACATGTTCCATAAAGGCATAGATAATAGATAACAAACTCATAAATCCTCCCTACGCAAACTTAGGGCACTCTACAGTGGCCGTTAGATCTCATCAAAATCTAAAATAAAGACAAATTAGCAAGTTGTACGCCCTAGGATAACTTTGATGTATATGTTTCAAGGCTTACATGGCGAATATTTTCTTAAGTAATGTTTGGAGGGTTGTCGATCCGTTTGTTAGATATAAGAGACCAAAGCTAAATGATGGAACTGATCTTGTGTGAAGCCCGTTGAGAGCTTGGTTTGGGATTTAGAAAACCAAACCCCAGTGGAATACTAACCTGATAAAATCTTTCCCATTCAATCCAAAAAACAAAAGGGTAGAAGGGAAGAGAGATTAATACCATAAGAACCCCACGACATCGAGTAAAATAGTCTAAATCTACATCTAGAGTTGGTAATAACCAAATGAGGGAAGAAGACCTAAGTCTCAAGTGACGTGGTGAACAACTATGGAAAGGGGAAGATTGTGTTGTTTGGACGTGGTTCGTTGAAGAGGACCAAAATTCAAAGAAGATACAAGAGGATGACCCGATTCTCCAGGTAGTACTAATATTGTGTCTATCTTTTGAAGGACATGAGGATGAGATGACGAAATCACAAAGATATTGAGCAACGATTCCAGAAAACAAAAAAATCGCTCAAACCTTTGGCAAAAACATGTTTTCATGAACTGGCTATGGAATAGAGTCCAATTAGCAGTTTTGTGGCTTATATAGAAAGACAGGAATAACAGGGTTTTCAGATGAAAAAAAATCGCTCAGAACTTTGCAAGGACATCAAAGATTTATTAGGGCATTGGGGCAAGGTGTGGGGCATAATTCATGATATTCTGTTTCATGTGTATTTTTTTTATTGGGGAAGTCCCTTTGCATCTTCCTTTTAACCATTTGACCTCAGTCACATTGGTCTCCCATTATTAACATACTTCTGCATGTTTAATTGATTAAAAAAACATAAAACATGAAACAGCCTACAATGAAGAATCCTAGCATGAAAATTCGAGATGTAGCGAAACGAGTAGAGAATTAGGATGGTGATATCAGTAAAGCAATGCTGTCACAAAAGTTTGAGCAAAAACTGTGAGCTATAGAAGTTGAATGGACAATATTTGTATTTACACGGTTAGGGCTTTACTATAAGAAAGTGAGTATTATGAGAATAAAATATATGCTTCAGGATAATAAACATTTGAATATTGCGTAGAAAGAAATTGAATGGCTGACTGCTACAAAATAAAGAAATTGTCATCTATTCTAACAAGTAACACCTCCCATCAAACTTGCATTAGGGGTTTGTCAAGCAGAAAAGAAAAGGCATGCATAGTTTTGGACTTTGTTAAAAGGTCCACTAGAGACATTTGAACATAGACCAGAAAGGTGGCATTGCCTGTCACTGGTGATAATCCTACAAAGGGAAAACTCTGGTCTTGTTGTTGTTGGTTTTTTTTTTTTTTCTGAAAAGGTACAGCCTCCATTTGCAGACATGAAAATGATAGGAAAGTTGACAGAGCTGATGATCAAGCTCGCCCATAGGAATTATACCATTCATTGATTCAACATAGTATGCTTACAATACAAGGAGATTTGCAGCTGCAGGGGATTAGTCTTGGGCCGCATCTGGGCTTGGAGATATCCCTGCAATAGAAGTATAAAAATAATTAATAATGAACATGATCACTGGATGGCACCCTTGTGATGAAGCAGGCATGACTTGATCAAGTTGGCATTCATAATAATTTTTATATCATGTCGAGTGTCATTTTTGGATGGATGGGTTGGATAACGTCAACCTTCTATCTGGTCAAGTTATATTTTTTTAAAGCAAGTGCTTAAAACTGTATGTATGAATATTATTGGTTCGTGTTGTCTGCGTACTAAATTCTTTAGTATTTTGAGCAGGGGCAAGTTAATCAGACCAGTGTCAGAGAAAGAAGTGGTCGTCCTCAATCTCATGCATCACCTGATGAGAGAGTAAGAGAGATAAAAGATAAGGTGATCAGGGCCAAGGCCTACTTAACTTTTGCACCACCAAATAGCAACTCTCGCCTAGTAAAGGAGTTGAAATTGCGGATAAAAGAGCTTGAGCGAACTGTTGGTGAAGCCACCAAGGATACAGAACTGCAAAGAAAGTAATTCAATTTACACAGTGTCTTTTCTTCCTCAAGATACTATTTCTGACTTTAGAAACGATGTTAAAGGATAAATTATGTGAGATGATCACTGAAGCTGAAAGCAATCTGCAGTTATCCATAAAATCCAACAGAAAAATATCAATAAAATCCACAATCGAATAGTTGTAATGAAAGACTATGCAAGAAGAGGCAAGGTTTTCACGTTGGTTCTAAAACTGGTAATTTTGCAGTTGTTTGCAGAAGATGAGATCTATGGAGGCTTCGCTTCAAAAAGCTGGACGCATTTACACCGATTGCTCTGCCATGGTAGGAAAGCTCCGTGCAATGACCTATAATGCCGAAGAACAAGTTCGGACACAGAGAAATCAGGCCAGCTTTCTTGTTCAGCTTGCTTCAAGAACTACTACAAAAGGTCTGCATTGCCTTTCCATGCGGCTCACTGCAGATTACTTTACTCGGCAGCCTGAAGAGCGGGAACTTTCCGCCCAACAAGAATTGCACGAACCTGATCTTTACCACTATGCTATTTTCTCCGACAATATCCTAGCATGCTCAGTGGTTGTTAACTCTACCATCTCTAATTCTTTGGTAAGATTTCATCTTTACATATGTAGTTTGGTTTTATCTTCTGTTTCTTTTGATTTTGTCTCTCTCCTGCATTGAAGTCAAAACACCTATTCTATACCAGATGAAGGAGAAGATGGGAAGTTAATTGAATGGTTAGGATAGGATAATACTTTCCTGTGCTCTCAAATTATTAACTGGAGCATTTGTTTGCTTGGCAAGAAGGCTATAGAATTATGCTACTTACAAATTGTTAACTGGAGCATTTGTTTGCTTGACGAGAAACTATAGTATTATGCTATTTATGTGTACAGTTTGGAGCTGAAGCTCATTAATGTTCTTTCTAGCAAAGAAAGTTTAATCCCAGTCACCTTGTTCCTTTGCAGCAACCAGATAAAGTTGTTATACATGTGGTGACTGATGCCTTAAACCTCCCAGCAATGAAAATGTGGTTTTTGTTAAATCCTCCCAGCCAAGCCACAATTTATATCAAATCTATTGAGGACTTTGAATGGCTGTCGTCCAAGTATGATTCATTGAGAGTCCAAAATGCTCGGGACACCAGATATGCTTCAGCGCTGAACCACCTCCGCTTCTATCTTCCAGAGATGTTCCCTGCACTAGATAAGATTGTGCTTCTCGATCATGATGTGGTGGTGCAAAGGGATCTGAAGGGGTTATGGAGTGTAAATATGAAAGGGAAGGTAAATGGAGCGGTAGAGACTTGCCAAGAAAGAGATCCGTCATTTCGTCGGATGGATATGCTAATTAATTTCTCAGATCCAGCGGTTGCGAAAACATTTGATGTTAATGCATGCACGTGGGCATTCGGGATGAATGTGTTTGATTTGAGAGAATGGAGGCATCTAAATTTGACGACATTATACCATAAATACTTGGAATGGGTAAGTTCTTACACTCATATGTTTATATTGTTTATAACTTTATATATTTACTGCATTCACATCATCTTTGATATCCTTCTAAATTGCTCATTTTGACGTGAATTTTAAAATTTAAAAAAAAAAAAAAAAAAAAAAAAAAAGACATGATGGTGTCATTTCTCTTTATAGCATTCTTATAGTTAATAATGCTTTCGTGCTAATGTTTCTGAGTTTCTAGATTAGTTGAGCTCGCCATCATGTTATATGGTCCAGAATATGAGTTGAGAAAAGCTATTGCCTCACTATTTCTATCCTATTTATGAGATCCCTTCCCTCTAATCAATAATAGTAACTGTATAATCTTTTTGTAAAGTTTAAGGGCGATAAAAAAGAAATATGAAGTTCAGATGGTTAACTTGATTCTATGCCCTAACCAAAGAGTCTCCTCCTGAAATTTTTTAACAAGGGGTCCACCAATAAAGATCTATAAGTTGTCTGGTACATGCGGGTTTTATAGTTTCTCGCTGTATTTAATTAATATTATATTTTCGTCCATTAGTGCATGAATTTTATGGATTTTGCTAACCCACGCATTTGTACTCACAGTGATTTATTACACCATAGAAAACTTCTCTGAATCAATGATGGGAATTCATTCACAAGTTGATAGACACTTTGGTTTTAGATTTTCATTGCAAGGTTTAGACCTCTTAAGTTTTTGAGTCAGATTTTTTCATCCACTTGTATGTTTTGTTGGATTCAGACTGATTGAATGTTCACGTACGGTGATGCAAACTGGACACGCATGAGCATGATAATTTCAGTTTCTAGTTTACTGATGTTAAGGACATGCATTTACAGATTCTAGTTCCTTTTGTATGACTGTGGCTGGTGTATTTGCAGGGAAAGAGCCAGCCATTGTGGAAGGCTGGGAGCTTGCCCTTGGGTCTGGTGACCTTCTATAACCAAACAGTAGCATTAGATCGGAGATGGCATGTCCTTGGTCTTGGCTATGGTTCAGGTGTTGGACAGGGAGAGATTGAACGAGCATCTGTAATCCATTATGATGGAACTATGAAACCATGGCTGGATATTGGGATTGGGAAGTACAAAAACTACTGGAAAAGATATGTGAATTACGACCACCCGTATTTGCTACAGTGCAACATTCATGAGTAGTTTATGGTGTAATGGTTGGTTATACAGAAATTGCTCCTCATCAGATCCAGCATCGGCATGATTCATATTCATATTTTAGGAACCACACCATTGTTAAAATTCATTTCAAGGCCAAATTATGTCGATGTAAAAAAGTTTTCTCTGTTCTTTCTCTGGTCATATTCTTGGAGCTGAGTTGATTCAAACTAATAAAAGGGGAGATGGAATAAGAGTCCCTAGGAATTTGTAGCGTTAGTGTACAGAAATACAAAACATTTTCCATATTTCAGACAACCTTTGGTCTTCAATGAAGCAGATTGATTGTCTTCTCCACTTCAAATCTAGACGTTTCACTGTTTAGTTTTTGCATTATGTTTGGTCTGAATAGGTTGTTTCACTGTTTAGTTTTTGCATTATGTTTGGTCTGAATAGGCTGTGTTAAAAATTGTTGTTTTAATGCTTATGGATGTTTGTTTGCTGAAAGAATCATTTGCTAGGTAAAGATCCAGTTTCAGTTTGGATATGCTTAGCCAGGAAATGCTGATGCTTTTTTCGGAAGATATGTTCTGATGCTTTTTCATACGTTTAAATCTAGCGAAACAGATGTTGTCACTAGTCAGTAAATACCAAAAAAATTTCACATCAGACTACAATCATGTATGTCATTGCATTCGCCATTGCTATACATGACATCAACAATGGGTTAGAGGCTCAGATTCAGGTTGTCATATGAATAGAGTATGTGTATTGCAATCAGTTACACCTTCGTATAGAACTCCAAATAGTGCGTATGGAAAGTACATGCATACTTGTAATCCAAGAATGCAAGAATTAACTGTGGGTTTTGGGCTACTTGTCTTTACAACCACAGGTAGAATTCAGAATTTTTACAAAAATACCGCAGGTTATCTTGACACAGTTTTAGTAGTTTCCTTTTTAACTAGAATGAAATTCTTGGATGTAAATTTTTTTTGCACAAATAACAACCTTTTGTTTTAAAAGGGTGCAAGAGTTACAGCATTTTGTCACAAAAATAAATATCAGAAATTCTGAGTGTTGAGGAAATGAGCGAGGAAACGAGCAAGGGAAGTGAGGTGGTGGGGGTGGGAGCCGTTCATCTCACTTGAGATGCGTGCATTGACTTTTTGCGCGCGCATCTTGAGCGAGATGAACGGCTCCCACCCCCGCCACCTCACTCCCCTCGCTCATTTCCTCGCCCATTTCCTCGCTGTGTAGAATCATCCAATAAATATTAGTACACCCAGAAGAGGCAGATAATGTGACATGTGGAGGACATTGGTTGGTAGATTAAGATACCAGCTATCTATCCAAGCTCATGTGGTGCATGTAAATGGACTTAACAGATACCCACTAATCCCTCACCAAAACACACTTGTGTTGTGCATTGGATCTCTGTTGTCTTCTGTAGTTGAAGCAAAATGGCCACCATCACTGTAGCCACCCCAGCTTCATCTCTTACATGCTCCCTTGTTCGCAAGGGATCGATTGGGGCGTCTTCCTCATCTGTTCTTGGTAAGATTCCATTGTCTCTTGAAATTGTTCTCAATGCTTTGATCAGTCATATGTTGCTTGTTAAGAAATATGATTTCAGTTTTGGTAGTCCATGAAATGATGGAACTAATAAGGTATATGCAATATTCCTTGACAAGTTTTCTGTGGTTGCATTCAGTTGTCATCATCAGCAATGTTTTTTTGTTGTTTTTGCTATTGTTACTAGATCTTTACTTGAGGACATCACAAAATCATCAATGCATAGACAACCTCAACATTTTTAAGTAAAAAAGGATCGGTATAAGCTTCTTATAAGGAACGCGATGAAAAAACCAACCTTTCTATTATAATAATTACTCTTATTCAGTTCATGCTCTAAGACTACATTGCAGTCCCAAGAAGGGTAATCAAACCAACCTTGTAATGGCTTTTATAGGAGTATTGATTGTAAATGAGTTACATGAATTCAAATAAGCTGGTAGGCAGATTTTGATTACAAATACAAGGTTTTACATGCATTTCCATATTCAATATGTATTTCAGGATTACCATCCATGGCTAGGAGAGGAGGAAAGGTGATGTGTTCAGCAGAGAAGCCATCCAAGAAAGGCGCAAGTGCAGGGATAAGTGCAGCATCGTTGATGGCAGCTGCAGCAACCATAGCAAGCCCAGCATTGGCTTTGGTCGACAATAGAATGAGCACAGAAGGAACTGGGCTAGTCTTTGGATTAAGCAACAACCTTCTTGGCTGGATCCTTTTGGGTGTTTTTGGTCTCATTTGGACTCTTTACTTCACTTACACTTCCACCCTTGAAGAGGATGAGGAGTCAGGTTTGTCCCTCTGAGTGAAGAAAACCCCAAATAGAAAACTCTTATTGTAAATGTAATGCCTTTAGAGAAGGAACTTATCAAAAGACAGGTGTTTTGGACAGTTGAATGTTTCCTTCAAGATCATCCTTTGTGTTGAATTCTACCATGTAGTTGTTACTCTTCTCGACCTTGTCAATGTTATGCAATTGGCATATTGTGTCACAAACTTATCAAACCAAAAGAGTGATTACACAAAAACACCGAACAGGTGCAAACACTTTGGTTGACAACTCAACATATCGACCTGGTATTTATCCTAGTTCACAAGCTTGGTTAGCCAGGCTTAACACACCAAGTTAAATAGCACACTTTGTGACAAAGCGGTGTAAGGTTACACTTTCTTCATTTTGACCAGAATGGTTTTTTAGTGAAAATACACAAAACGATTGGGCCGGGTGAAATAACCTCCTATGTCATGCGGTTGTTCTTTATGTACCATTCCAATGTCATGTTTGTATATCGGTAAACACAACCTAACCTACTCTTACTCTCGATGCTTGTCATCCCCCAGGAGATCTAATTACGTGAATAATGAGTTAAAAGGCACATTGGAGATTGAATATTTGTACAGGCAACAAAGAAAAAAGTGGTATGAAAGCCTTCCAGATGATATAAGCAGTATTTTATTCAAGTTGTGCTGTTTTAGACAGAAAACTTCCTTAATTTTAGGTCTGCACTTGAAATCAAGTAAAACTGGGCAATCTTCTGAGGAGACAAAAGAACTCGAGCAGAAGCATAAGTCTGTAAGCTATATTTCCTTTGAACCGAAAGATGACCAATGTGTATAACTGTATTGATAGTGCTATAGACATCACTGAGTAGCCAAATAAAAAAGAAGCATAATCATAACATTTTGTTGTGTGATGAAAACTATGCAAGTCTTGAAGATTGCTTCTCTAAACCCACCATGCAATAGGGCCCAGACCATCAAAATCAAGTGACGCCTGCCAGCACACGCGAACATCATTAATTCAACAGACATGATAAAAATACAAACAAAACCCAGTACCAGTAGCACTTCTTAAGTTGTTATTTCCCAGGTGCTCTGAGACAAATACAAGAATACAGACTGCCAAAAATATTAGAGAATGCAAAAGGAGCTGGAAATCCTCACAAACAAATTTTAAAATGCAGTAACTTACAGTGACCACCATAGGAGCAAATGGTTTTGCATCCTTTTCTGCTTCAATTGGAATGGGAGGATAACCGATACTCTGAACTCGGAAGCGAATCTGTAATTAAACCACAAATTGTCAAAAGCCAAGTTGCATTCTCATTCTGTTGGTGCAAATATCAAGTCCATGTTAAGAATTAAAAACTGAAGAAAATGAAATGCAGGGATACAAACCTCAGCATCCTTTTCTATAGCTAATTCTAAATCGTTGTATGTCCATATCCACCTGGCATCTCTTTCATTACTGTATGTTTAAGAAAGAAAGTGAATAATACAGAATCAGATAAGAAGCAATAATAAGAGAATCACACTTAAAACTCAGTTCTTCTCTTACAAGGTGGACGGGTCGGGCATACGATCAGCTGATACCAAAATGTCATTGAAGAACCCAAGAGACACTGTCATCATTTGTTTCACATCAGTAATATATAGGTATAAGTACCAACAAATCCTCTAGTTACAAAGGTTATCATGGAATCTAGCATCTGATAATGTAAAAATGTATCAATAAAGCTAACACTTCATCAATGAGTAAGACAAATTTTGTATAAGAGCACAAAGAAAATAACTGAATTCATCTGGGTATTACAATGAAAATTAGTATAAGAACATACTAAATGCTTTTAAAAAATTAAAAAAGTATTTGGACCACATACCACGCAGTCCATTAGCATCCAATGATTCAACTTTCCTAGAAATGATCTCTCCCACAAAGGGACGAAACATTATCAACCTAAATTTTACCTGCCAGGAGAACACGCACTAGTGAGTATGCCAACAGATTATAAGCAAGTAGAGAAACTATTCGAGGAACAAGAAATTTGACTAAATTTTAACATCAATTAACAAACACAAATGACCGGCATGAAATGCACATTCACCAAAAAGACAAAGTGAACCTGTACTGCATATTGCTATAAAACACATTTGATGCGACACGACTACACCATCAAATAGTACTTCAACTAATAAATTTAGTAGTTAATTTGTATCAATAAAAGAAAACACATTGAGCAACAGACGTAAACATGAGTAGAACATTGGTAGGTAGAGAAGACTTAGAAATTGAACAAAGGAAAGCCACATTCTGCCTTAAGCATGATACTTCATCACTAGTGAAGAAAAAGTAATAGAGCACAGCTCTACTCAAACATCTCAGAAAAAAATGAATAATGAATTTCTACCATGAAGTGATTCATCTTCCTAGACGCTGTGAGTGTTTGGCTCTCAAGGTGAACTGGTGAAGGCAAAAGTACTTTAGGAAGACACAAAATCCTCAAGCAAACCAGAAGGGAGAAGTAGATTTATACATGCTAAAAGATATTCTTTTGACAACACAAAGAAAGAAGAAACTCATGAAGTTTACTCTGTTTCTTGAGATTGTCTGAGACAAGACAAAGCCTTATGAAGCAAACCACATCCAAAAGGTTGCTCTGATACCTAGCTACAAAAAGCCAAATAGGAAAGTGTAGTCAATTAACTGCATATCCTAATTATTGACACTAGAAATTCTTACCAACAGGGGTACTTTTGTTGCTAATGGTTCACAAATGAGAATTACAGACCTAAGAAGAGAAGTATAGACAATATTATCTCAGAAAGACATCTGAGTGCCACTTTCTAGATCATTCACTTCTTCAAAATCTAGTTTTCCCGACCTCTCCATCTTGTAAGATAAAATTGTGATAGGTTTATACTACACAATGATGTAAAAAAGTGGGGAGGAATGGGAGATAGTTAGTCCAAACAACTGCTAAAAATCCAACTCCATGCTCCTTCACATTTTTCCCAAATACAATGTTCAATAAAAAGAACCAAGAAGCATCAAAAGAGGGCACTTTAAAAGGCCACTGTTGTGTTTACCTGGCATTTCCTTGTCATCTATATTCAAATTGCTTTGGTCGAGTATCAGCATGGCAGTCAACTATACTATATATTTTTCGCATATGAAAAGGTAACAATTGGAAAGGAAAAAGATGAACATGAATAAAAGAAAATTTCTAACAATTTGATGTTCACATTGCGAATCCAATCAATTAGATAAGTGTGTCATCAAGAACAACACAAAAAGATAACAAGAGGAATGGCCTAATTAAATGGGTAAGGAGACAGAAAAATACAGTATACGTTGAAGCACCATCACCCGCGTAGATGAACCCACCGTCAATGGACCTAATATCATAAACAGATATGCAAAGGCCCAACTTTGGGATTACCTTCATAAAATCACCTATTTGGTTAGTTAAAGTAGATGCATATATAAATCAGTGGTAGCAGAAAGATAACATTTCACTGAAAAATAGTGTCACTAACCTTATCAAAAAATAGACTCTCGAGCTCTCCTTTTATAGCCTGGTCAAGTGGAAGTCCGAGGAGATGAGGAGGTAGTCGCAAGGTGTGCTCAATGAGGCTGAGGACGAACATCTGACCTTCTGCATATTGAAATCCAAACTATGAATCAACCGAAACCAAGGAGATGGTCTCATATTCAAATCATATAATAGGGTCAAGTAAAATGAATAAGAACTATTTGGATTATCCAAATTGAGTTGGTGTTTACTTGACCCTGATAAGCTTGTATTTTATGTTCTTTATCTGACTAAGGTGATGCATAAGTTTATGGAATGTTGAGTGTCTACGTTAGATGGAAGCTTACTTGCCACAAAAATCAATTGTTGCATCCCACAAAACCAAAAACCTTATTACAGAAACCATCATTTTCCCATTCCAATTTACTATTTCCTTTCCAGTACCAAAGTCTCCAACTCCCAATTCAACTTAGGAAAGTCAACCGTCTCAACCATCAAAACCAAAATTCCCCTTATTTTCCCTCAAAACCCCATCGAGCAAAAATCTCCAGGGTCGTGAGAAAAACTTCAGTTTCCGCTATGAACTTAGATTGTTTTCTTTCTGCCAAAAAAATCACCCCGCAAGCTCAATATGATACAATCACAAAAACACCCGACTATCACTGACCATAGCTGCAAAGGATATCTAAAAATGGACAAAACATTAGTTTTATATGTTTTTCCTTTTACACATAGATTACTCGAACAATATTCAATTACTACAGGTAACAAGGGATAATATCTTTCAAGTGCATGCTTAGTAGTGATACCCTATATAGTGGAGGCCTTGTAGTTGAAATTTTATACTAGTATACCGCAAGACAGTGAAGACTGAGCAAGTTGAGAGACAGTGAGAAGAGCAAACGAAGGGATTGGTTAAGCGGGGAGGGAGGAAGTTCACAGGGGAGATGGTGTTTCTAGCTGGGAGAAGGAGAAGATGAAGTGAAGGGAGAAAAAGGAAGGAAAGAAATAAAGTTCTACCGAGAGGAGGAAAAGAAAGAGAAAGGCAAGAGACATGGGTAGTTTTTGAAGGGGGTCCAAACACAAGCAATCTTGTACGCAATGTTATCACACTGAATAACCTAAACTAACAAGATTTTAATTACAAAACGCAGATTTTATGCAAATATAAATTCATCTTAATCACGTTCTTCAACATCAAGTAACAGTTTCATCAAAATTCCACCTCAAAATGGAGGAAGCCACTAAATTTTATTTGATTAGTAAAATACCCAAAACCAAAATGGATGCCATCAAATCAAAGCACCCATTTCAAGCACTAGAAGAAGAAAAAAAATTTATATATATAATATTAAAAAAAAATGAATTGCCTCTCATATTCCATAACTCATCTTGTTCACGAGGACATCTATGATATGCATTATCTACTTCTCATATCCCATTATACATCTAGGTTTCTTCATGAATGGCATGCAAATGTCTTCTTCAGACCAAACCCATCTCCTCAAGCATCCAACTTTCCTACCCATAGACACAAATCACAATAGACAAATGGAACATTCAAACGGTAAAACCCATCCCATTTTCCTGACCTGCTTGATAACTTCATCAAATCGATCAGTAATGACCTAGGTTGTGTTGTTAATAAAACGAAATATTAGAATTGACCGGGCACAACATGAGCTTGCAAAGAGCAACACTGGGTGCCAACTGCTTTTGTGGACTGTTGAGAACCCTTTTATTGCGTTTAAGAAATTTAGTGAGATTGGTGTAAAAAACTACGGTGTTGAGCAAACCAATTGCAATGGGTTCATAGAGAGGAGGTCAGCAAGCTCATT
Organism: Berberis thunbergii; assembly: GCA_003290165.1. Classification (NCBI taxonomy): domain Eukaryota; kingdom Viridiplantae; phylum Streptophyta; class Magnoliopsida; order Ranunculales; family Berberidaceae; genus Berberis; species Berberis thunbergii. Next base: position 106,093 of record QNQO01000936.1, on the reverse strand, counting down.
ACCACAAAGAAAAATCAAACTTAGGTTCAAGGATTTTATTAGATCAGAGAGTAGTAATGGGCACTTGAGAGCAACCTTGGAATATGGGTATTAGTGAAACCATAGTTTCACGACCGTGTGAGCATTGAGTTGGGTTTGGAAATGATTTTCAACTGAAGTTTATTGGATACCTAGAGAGCTTTGTGCTCTGATAAACCACATTGATTGATGAGGTAAGACTGAGAAATAATATAAACAAAACATAATGTGGATGTGGTGGTGGTTTCTGTTAAATCTCTTCCATTAAATTTAAATAGTTTCAACAAACACTGGCATTATTTTGGAAAGATAAATTTGGAATTACAGAGTAAAGTAAACATAGGTGAGAAATTAAACAACGAAAACAGTAACAGAGTCAGTGGAGTCGCTCAATTGGAATTTGGAGATTTGGAACGGACGGAAAAATCTGAGTTGGGGTCACATAGCAACGACTAAAGTTCTCTTTGGGTCGCTCAGTATTGATAACATGAAGTCCGACAGCGTGGTGTGTAGTCAATTAGCATACATTTCAAGGTACACTAGAGCAAAGTTGCTTGTTTTTTCACTTAGTGAACCAAAGGATACTCACTAATTGTCTAAGTTATAGCAAAGCAGAGACATTGAACAACCAAAATTGTAAAACCCAACAAATATAACTCGCAGTTACCTGAAGGGGAGGCGTTAGAATACGAGATGAACACCCCACGAAAAGTTCCAACCTTTAGACCACAGAGCTCTTCAACTACTGCCCCTCTGATTGTTTAGGCAAAATTGGGTGAGTGGTTGTTTATGGATTCGACGAAAAGCAGTTGGTTGAAGAAGATGCAGTGAGGGACAAATAAGATGGATTTCAGGGGACAGATTCGGCAAGAGAACCAACGAAGAAGAGAGAGCTTGAATGCAATGGCGTTGAAGGCTTTCTCTGCAACTGATTATTGAACATATAACATATGACCTTGCACTAACTAATCATGGCAAATATATCTTCACAACACTCGGAGAGCATGTCAACAGCTACTTACGTATATGTATACTTTAAAATATTAGTCTTTCATATGTGACTTTCTTGTGACAAATCATATCATTCTCTTATAATGATTTATTAATATAAATATTTCAACATTCTCACCATGTAAAGCATTTTTGTTTTAAAATAACTTCAATGTCATTAGTTTTGCATTGTTACCTAAGAGATTGGAGAAAACTAAATAAATGAGTAAAATACATGACTATATATGACCTTGGAATTTGTACTAATGGAGCTATAAACAAATGAATAGTTGTGAGTTGGAATGTGGCACGAGTATAGGGTGAAGGTGGTTAAAGATGTTTTAACAGTTCCAGAAGGCAAGGTACGCATTGACAAACAAAATTGAATACTTGAAACAAATATGTTAGAGCTCGCGACGAACTGTTACTGGTATGTTATATGGTTTTCATATGTTGAACCTCCGTCACAAAACGACATACGGGTATGTTTTCATGGCATGCCTTGCCGATAATGCTTGTATTGTTCCATATGACACCCAAACCACTATTGCCTTGGATGGTACCTACTTAGCCCATTCGCCTATTTCCAGAAGCAATCTCATGGAATAATTCATTTGATGGCCAGTTCAGCGTTAGTGATGCGACGATGAAAAAGTTTGATGCCAAAAATGCTAAGAAGAGTAACAAGTCATTAGAGGTCATTGATATACTTGATTGATACATGCATATGCATTTTTTTGTGACTAAATGTAAACTTATACCAAAAGCTGATATGAAGAAATAATCTTCGTTTTGATGATATAGGATGATCTGGTTGCCACAGCTCCGGATAGCACCATTTTATTTATTTCATTTTTTTTTCTTTTGTGACTTCCAATGATCAATAAACACTTGATCAACATCCATTTTTATTTTTCAATATTCCTACAAAAAAACGTGGAAGGTTAATTTGGAGGCCCGAAAATATGGATATTTGAAGGGAATGCCAAAAATGTAGTTAGGGGTGGATTCTCTCTTTTATAAGTATAGTAAAACCATAGAAATTACAAAATAATAATAATAGTAATAGTAATAGTAATAATAATAATAATAATAATAATAATAATAATAATAATAATAATAATAATAATAATAATAATAATATAAAAATAAAATTTCGCCATAAAAAGTCATTTTTGGATGAAGTCCGATTTTTTGCCCCATCGCAGAGGTTTTTGTGAAGGCAAGCACTAGAATCGTCATGTCCTTTTGTGATGGGTTGTTTCTAACCATGTTGGCCCGCTCCGCAAATGTTTGTGGGAGTTGGATTCGTCCGATCTTGTGGAAACATGGTCAAAACCAGGATTTGTGCTTATATGCTTCACTCTTTTTAATGCACAAACCATTCATCAATAGTTTGACACATTACTTCGTCCACATCTTACTTTCTTTTGTTTTTTTAACAATAACAAACTTACTAATGATCAACAAATAAGTGATACATTGTGCTCTGTTCAAGGTGATGGTCATCCCTCTAAGAGGGAGGTGAAAAGTGGTATTAGGTCGTTGAAGCTCCATGAAGGCACAAATGGTCACCTGATCGATATGATTCTTATAATAATTGATAAAGGAACGTAGATCGCTCTTATAGACGATTGTCTTTTCTTTCAGCTCATGTATCAACTTCCAATCTAAAAAGTTTTAAATTGATGATGATATCTAAATTCGCATAGTTCATAAATACAAAAATTTAGTGTTCGAATTATATAAAACAAAACACTTATATATTTTAAGAAATGAAAGGTATTATAATCACCTCCTCAATATCCTAAATGGTGCTGAAAATATGTCCAAAGTAATCCTCTAATACCAAATTATCATTGGGACCTTCAGTATATAAAGCACTCTCATATTCTTTATCAAAACAATTGGTTCTTCTTTATCCTCATCCTCGGCATCCTCATCCGCCTTTTTCACATCCTCCCTTTCACCCTCATGTACAACAACATCAGCACCTTCACTTTGCGATTGGATTACTCGTCTTGCGGCTTTGTCTTATTTAATAAATTTGCTTACCAATTCATCCCATATCCTCTTATTTGCCGCTTATTTCTCTATCTTCTTTTATTATTATTTTTTTCCCTTATTCCATTTATTGTTTATCCTTTTTTCGCAATCACTTTTCGACTAGACACTGGCATTGGTCTCTATCAACTAGATCATCGCCACCACCACCTGAAGAAGACACAATGTCCTTGTTTGTCTTTGCCACACTGAACTTGAACCATTGAAAAATATGATACAATTAAAACTTATTATTAATCCATTATCCAAATAAATTTGTAAAAAGAAAAAATCTATTATTTGAACATTTCAACAGCCTTCGACTTTGATTATAAAAGCACAAATTTAGGGTTTCGAATTATCGGACTGTATTTGTGTGTTTTGTTTGAATGAGACAGTGAGCAATCAACTGACTAACCAACAAACCTTTCGCACACAGTCAACAATCTCGCAACACACTATCGATTGCTCATGCAACCACTCGCACCAAAGCGTACATACGCAGACAACTAGTTTTATTTCATGCGAACAACTTTTTGTTTTATTTGTCTTTATTTTGCTTAAAAGATAGTGGGAGAGATAATTGAGAATAGTGTCAAAGGGTGGGCTTGGGTGCTTACAGGCACGGAGCCACGTTGGGGGCAAGTAGGGGCACTTGCCCCCACTGACTTTTAAGAATTTTTTTTTTTTTAATGTATACCCCAAATCCCCAAGTAGGTTTTCTTTTTAATTTTCCCCTTTAAAACTCTGCTGCAACCTGCAGTTGTCCTGTCTGTCTTCCACTTTAATTAAAACTCTGAAATAGCTACAGCCTACAGACTCCTTGCAGAGTTGCAGGCTCAAAGCTCCTTCATCTTCGTGTTCTGCTGTTGCTCAAAGTCCTTCTTCATCTTCGTGTTCTGTTGTTGCTCAAAGCTCCAACAATGGTATTGTCCATTTCCCCTTCATTAGTCTTTGTCATCACCAAATCAAGAATGATAAATGATTTCAAAACAAAATGCTACTCACGTTATAAACTTCAACTTTTTGGATAAGATGATTTCAGGAATCTTTGGATATGTATGGAATGGAATCTGATTTGTTACAATGATATTAAACATGTTTTGTTACAATGATTTGTTACAAAACATGTTTAGTGTGATGGAATGGAATCTGATTTGTTACAGTGATATTACAAAATATGTATGGAATGGAATCTGATTTGTTACAATGATATTAAACATGTTTTAGTGGGATGCTTTTTTGTCCCATCCGAGTTGTGCACTTATACTGTTATACATATTCCTTATTATGGCCCGCTTGGGCTTAAAAATCATTCATAAGTGATTACAAAACTTGTATTTAACTTTATGTTATGATTACAATTTCCTATAGCTAAGCTCAACAATGAACATTGTAAAATATATTGTATGCTATAAAGAACATCTTTTATTTAACTTTAACCAAATGGAACTCACTCCAAGATGCAACCATTACTTAAGCTGAGTTCAAAATAGGTATTGAATGGATCAGTCTGCCAAGAGGCTTTAATTTGAATTTTTTTTTTTTTTTTTGTTGCTTGAACTATTCTTTCATGGTTTGATTTCAAGAAGAAATAATGTTTGTTGCTTGTGTGTCAATTGCAACTTTGAAAATCTTCAATTTTGCTCGTTTTATTATTGGTGGCGATACTTCTATTATGGTGCTTCATTAATAGAGGTATATTGATTTGTTATTTTGGAAATATGTATGATTTATTACATGGAAATATGGTTTTAGTTTATTCATTTAAAGTTTTAGAATATATAAATATATAGAATGCATTCTTATATAATCTTTGTTTTATTTCAGTTATGGATAAATTTTTAAAAAGAAAGTCAGTAAGTGATTTACCACCTCCAACACAAAATAAAGATGATCATAATTTATCAGAACCAATCTCAAAGAAAAGTCATTTAGAGGTTGACCTATCAAATCTTCCAACTGATCTTGGTTTAAGAATTCGTATTTTTGATTACCATCCGAATGATCAAGAGGTTGTTAGAAGAGCTTATTTGCAAAAGGGTCCTTGTCAGCCAATAAACTACACATTCCCACAAAAAAAAAATAGGAGGTACGCTACGTCGTTTTAATGTAGCTTGGTTTACGGAGTATAAGAATTGGATGGAGTCATGGAGTATAGCATAACAAAGGATGTTGTTTTTTGTCTCCATTGCTATCTTTTTAGAAGTGTCGGAGAACAAGGGGGTGGTGATTGTTTTGTTGGTGAAGGATTCAGTAATTGGAAAAAAAAAAAAAAAAAAAAAAGACTTACAACTCATGTAGGAAAACCTAATAGTTTGCATGTCCAAGCTTATATGAAGAGTCAAAGTTTAATGAATCAAAAACATCATATCCAATCATTTTTATCTAAGCAATCCGATGCAGAGAAAACGGAATACCGGGTTCGTTTATCAGCTTCAGTTGATTGCATTCAGTTTCTTCTGCGACAAGGATTGGCTATTCGTGGTGATGATGAATCAATAAATTCAATTAACCATGGAAATTTTTTGGAGCTTTTACAATATACAGCTAATCACAATGAAGAGATCAAGAGCGTGGTTCTAAAAAGTGCTCCAGAGAACCACAGACTCACTGCACCTGATATTCAAAAAGATATTATACGTGCAGCTGCATGTGAGACCACTCTTACTATACTTAAAGATCTTGGAGATGCATTATTTGTCGTTTTAATTGATGAGTCTCGTGATGTATCAGTTAAAGAGCAAATGGTTGTTGTCTTGCGCTATGTGAACAAGAAGGGATGTATAGTTGAATGTTTCCTTGGAATTATGCACGTTACTGAAACAAAGACAATTTCACTCAAGACAACACTTGTAAAAATGTTTTCTGATCATAAGTTGAATATAACGAGGTTACGTGGCCAAGGTTATGATGGGGCGAGCAATATGCAAGGCGAATTTAACGGACTTAAATCTTTGATTCTCAAGGAAAATAAGTCTGCATTTTATGTACATTGTTTTGCGCATCAGCTTCAGTTAGCGCTTGTACATGTTGCAAAGAATCGATTGCTTTACTCTTCAACTTGGTTTCAAGTGCGGTGAACATTGTTGCACCCTCATGCAAGCGTCAGGAAATTTTTCGAGACAAACAAGCTGTTAAAATTCTTGAAAAGCTCAATAGTGGCGAACTATCAAGTGGTCAAGGATTGAATCAAGAAATCAATCTCAAACGACCTGGTGATACACGTTGGGGGTCTTACTATAAAACCTTGATAAGTTTGCTTCTTAAATTTTCTTCAGTGATTGATGTGCTCCAAATTGTTGTGAAACATGGTTTAAACTCATACCAGAAGGGATAAGCATATGCTTTATTAGATTCTAAGCAATCTTTTGAGTTCATCTTCAATTTGCACTTGATGAATGATATATTAGCGATAACCTGGGATTTGTCAATAGCATTACAAAAAAAAAGATCAAAATATTGTCAATGCGATGACCTTAGTTAAAATCTCCAAACAACGATTGCAAATGATGAGGGAAGATGGATGGAATATACTTGTGGACAATGTTGCTTCATTTTGTGCAAAACACGATATTGTTGTTCTTGAGATGGATGATACATTTATACAACGAGGAAGATCACGACGCAATACTGAAAAATTAACCAACCTATATCATTATCGAATTGAATTATTCTATACCAGTATAGATATGCAACTCCAAGAGCTAAATAGCCGCTTTGATGAGGTGAACACCGGATTGCTTCTTTGTATGGCATGCTTAAATCCAAGTGATTCTTTTTCAGCTTTTGATAGTCAGCGGTTGATTCGACTCGCTCAATTTTATCCAGCTGATTTTTCAAATGTAGATCTTATGGTACTTCATGATCAATTGAAAACTTATGTTATTGATATGCGTTCCAACAATGAATTTTCAAATGTCAATAGACTCAGCGGTTTAGCTAAGAAGATGGTTGAGACCAAGAAGGAGTTTGTCTATCCCATGGTTTATTTACTCATAACATTGTCACTCATCCTACCAGTTGTCACCGCTTCAATTGAGAGAGCATTTTCTGCTATGAATATAGTGAAGAGTCGGTTACGAAATCGAATGAGAGATTATTGGATGAATGATTTCAGGGTATGAAAACGCGTCGAAGCCAGTTGTAATATTTTTTATTCTAACTGGGGGAGGGGGGGGAGATAGAGTTTTTTGGTATTCATGGATGTAGATATGTAAAAGTTCAAATTATAGAACTCTATTTTTGTATATCCAAAATGGTCTTCATCATTTTTTGAATGAAAATCTTTTATTAGATTAGATGAAGTTTTGTATAGTTATTTATGTCTTGTTCAAGTTATAAAAAAAATATATATATATATATATTTATGTTAAAGTAACTTATTTTTATATTATATTTATCATATTTAATTAATTATGACATCACTTCGTCCCCCTCAACAAAATCCTGGCTCCGTCACTGGGTGCTTAGTAAATGTAAAGTTAACAAAGGTAAGTGCGAGTGAATATGAATAAAAAATTTGAGAACGAGGGATATCGGTTGATAAAATTTTGAGAATTTCAAATTTATATTGATGGTGTCAAAGAGGTGGGGGTGGGGTGGGGGTGGGGGTGGGCTGCCATGGATATTTTGCAAGCAAAATGTATAAAAAAGGGAAAAGTATTTTCTCAAGTAAATGTTAAGTTCAAACTGAAATTGGTGGGACACTAGAAAATTTCTCTCCTCTCCACCGTCGGAGAAAATGGGATTTACCAATCCTTCCTTGTTTTGCATCAAAGACCCTATTCCTCTCATGGTCTCGCGCTTCACTTCCGTGCCCTAACCCCCTTTCTCTCTCTACCCATAATGGAGAAAGAGAGAGGATTGGGTAGATGGAGGTATGAGTGACTTTCTCAAACATCAACACTCTTATTCCAACAAAATGGATCACACATTCACAAAATTTTGAGATTTATGTGATTTATGTTAAGTTCGTTCGTTCTTTTTTTCTCGAATTTTAACAGAGACACTCGTAAGAGTTCAATTTGGGGTCTTTTGTGAGGGAAAATGCCGAAGAAGAACCCCAGAAAGCTAATCCAATGGTATGTTCTACTTATCTCTTCTTGTTTTTTATTTATTGCCTGTTTTCGGCTTGGTGCTTGTTACATTTACACGGTAATATTGCTGGTTAGAGTGGGGAGTAAGGGTTAGAGAAAAATAAATATAGGTGGTTCAACCAGTTCTTTAGTTCGTCAGGTTTGTAGCAAAAAGGGAGAGAGTAGAGAAGGGAGGAAAACTAAAGTATGGAGAGAGTGATGAAGAAAGATTGGAGGGGCAAATGATTTTTCTATCTATATAAGACTACTTTGGATCAATTGGATTGTATCACTTCCTATGGCCTGTACTTGTTGTCAGTTTGTCACTAGGTTTGTGTTTTTTAAGTTTGAAATTCGTTCTGTATAAATATAGTAGTAATGATATTTTCCAGCTTTGATTGAAATTCAACTTCGAGCATGTATGGTTGCGTGAAATCCTATTTCATGTAAGCTAAGCCAACTTGAAGGCTTTTTGAAGAATGTGAGTGAACCATAAAATTTTCTGAAATCACATTTCCATTTTTCTCGTAAAATACATGAATAAGATTCTTTAGAGGGAGCAACGAGTGTGGTTCCCACATATACAACCTCACTCTCTCTTTCTTTTCGACCCAGTCCTTTATTCCTCTAAATTTTGATGGAATGGGATTCCACCAACCAACAACACCCGCAGACATTGTTTGAAAGAACGTCTACACGTGGTTAGGCTTTTTCGAAAGTGTCATCATAGTGAACCATAAGTTTGACAAATATAGGAATGGCATTCCCATATTTTTCATGAAACACACACACACACACAAAGTGTGGTTAAGTTTTTATCCAAAAAAGCAATACAAAAATGGAAAATTACTAATAAATCATTTACCAATTATTAGTTATTCATCTATTTAATTTGATCAGCCATAAGCTTCTATAACTAATTTTGTAAAACACAAACTATTTGGGAATGCTATAACTGCCCTTGCATGTGGTCAATGGTCTTGAAAAACCAACTCTCCAAAATTATGTTTTTAATTACCTCATAGACTTAGTGGTCATTGTTTGACTTTCAAAAATTATCATTTATTTTGCTTTTATACAACATTTATTCTTTTTTGAAACCAAAATTAATTCACGCGTGCTAACAAAATAAATACATGTAATGTGTACAAGGCAACATATCGACACTATCATGTTTCCACACAACTTTAAAGTTTGTGTAACAAAAAAAGCATATTCCCATTTGAATACTTCCACTGCAAACTGGCAGGATAAAAATAGAAAACAAAAAAAGATGGCAAATTTTCATGCTATACTACATTGACACGTGTATACTGCAACCTCAAGGTCGCAGATAAAGAAAGTTCGTGACATACACCACGCATTTCCAAAACCTGAATGACTAATTTAATATATACTATAAGTCGGTCAACGACTCTCTTTCCCTCAAAGATTCTCCCATTTCTCTCCTCCATTAACTTCCACACCAATGCATGAAAGAGACGCTCCCAAATCCATGTACCTTCAGATGGACCATTGAGAAGTGAGCATTACCATGCCATTTCTCAATTTACTCTTGAATGCTGGACAACTCCACAATGGAAACTCTAAGTTCACTTAAGATGTCATGCCACACGGCTGAAGAGAACACATGAGATCAGCAATAGACTCGTCTTGGTCCCACGAAACTACATCTATCGGGTAGCAAGATTGTCCACCATTAATACCTTTTTATGTACTACACCACATAGAAAAGGGGGAAAAAGCGCCCTAGGAGAGGTCTCTCACAGCCAATTCATTTGTGGTATCTGTCCACGAATGTACTGATAATGTTGTCAGTGGAAGTCACACGAATCATGGCAGCTGCTTGCAGTAAAAGTTTTCTTCTTGCCATTCCAAACCCACTTGCCATCGTGATCATCCAAGGAAAATGGTTGAATGAGTTGGATGAGCTCCATTACTGTTTTCATCTCTCATTCGTACTACAACCTCTACGAAAGTGCAAGTTCCATTCACCTCCATGTTTGTTATGCACAAAGAATTCCCAAACCTTTCCCACCTTGTTATTAGAGATTGAGAACAACCCTGGAATCATGTTCTTATGCTCCTAAAAGCTGATTCTTACCCCCGCTGCAACTTTTACAAAATATGGAGATCAAAATCCTGCTTTATATTTATAATAGGTTTCCACAATGAAATAGTTTCATTGTTACTCACAACAACATCTTAGATTGAATTCAATTCCAAACCTTTGGTGACATCAACTACAAGATTTGCTAATTCAGCTGAAAGGTAACATCGATGTTAGAAGAGTGCACTCCACACTTCAGATTTTTCACTTGAACGACTTCCTAATGTTGTGGAACAAAATCTCGTGCAACCATCACCTTGTCTTGGGCTAAGTTATTTTCAAGCGCGCCAAATCCTCCTCAGGTTTGAAGTGTCAAACCATAGATTATCCAGAAAATGGTCAATGTTTAAAATTCAAATTAATGCATGAATCTCCAGCCTGAAATTGGAAAACTTAAAAAATCTGTATTGTTCTCTCATTTGGCAAGTGGAAACAATTAATAAAAAAAAACTTTACGTACAACATTGCAAGGAAAGAATGGGCAATTGATTATAACTGTAAGTTTAATGAAAAAATGAGACAATAAATGAGACAGGACATTGTTTTTTAAATGAGACAATAAATAAGATATTAAGAATGGATATTTGAAGGTCGTTATTTTTCAAAGCTTTTGAAACTAGAACAAAAAAAAAAATCTGGCTTGCCACTATTTTTAATTCAATACAACCAACAAGAACTTAATTTGGGGAGGTCATTCAGGAGTCAATGGCGATTAACATGATTACTACAGTATTTTACATCTTATGGTGGTCAAGAATTCATAACATTTTGCAGAGAGTTCAAATTGTGTATTTAGGGAGGTTGTTCGAAGGCCTAGATTTTGGAGAGTTGAGGTTTACATATTTAGAGTGTTTCATTTATTAATTTTTATTTCCTAAGTCATTTGTCATTACTTTATATCTGTTTTGGCTTTAAAGGAATCATACCATATGTAGTTTGTGGAAAAAGGACAAGAGAGAATGTCTTGGGGAGCCATGTGGGTCCTAGGACCAGAAGGCATTTATGATTTTGAAACAAAATCTTACGGAATCAGGAATTTCATTATAAAATAAAGACCTTCACTCTTATTACTTCATAAACAGAGAAAAGATTATTGTATACTGAGGAGAAGGAAGAGGAAGTTGTTTTGGTGTTTGCTTGGAGAAGAGGAATTAGGAGCTTGGACTTGAGTGAAGACGCATCTCAATTTCCTCTGCCGTTCTTGTTGTTTTATAACTCTCTCAAATTGTAAGTATTTAGATTTTTCTACTTTTGAAAACATGGAAGATATACGATGCCATGGTTGTTTGCATAGTTAAATTGTTAAAAAAATCTTCTGATTCGCGTTTTGAATCTCGATTCGATTTGCCAAATTCGTCACATCGAGTCGACTTGTGTTTAAATTGAAAAAGGTGTGAATCTCATGATTCACAATCCGATTTCTGTACATTGACACAAGTCATGCGATTCACGATTCATGAGAGCATTAAAAAAATCGAGCGTTCTTGTTTTGTTTTCTGGGCTCAATAAAAGAAAAAGTTAATTTCATCTAAACATTGATGCCTCCCCCCACTCACCTTTTAAACATCTTTTAGCCCTAGTAGACACTCTCTTTTGTTTTACTTGTTTGAGGAGTCCACGATATGCATGGCAATGTGGCCCTTGTTTGAGGAGTCCACGATATGCATGGCATTATGGCCCGAACTGATGGATACTCGTACGGACCTAACCCTAATGGTTTGGGTCTAGAATCGAGTTGGCTCGGTTCCAGTTCGATTCTGGTTCTTGGTGTTCAGAATTAGACCCTAACGGAACCGAGAACATTGAACCGAATATTGTATAGAGTTGTGCATAATATTGTGAGATTTTGTCCCACATCATCTAAGGAAGCAGGGAATGAAATGCCACTAATAAAAATACAAGATTTTCTAATTGTTAGTCCCACATTGAGTAGAAACAGACAAACAAAAAACTTCTGTGAAAGGATAAAAAACCTCCTACACATTACTCAGTGATGGGTTCATGTAGGTTAGTAGCAGGGAACCACAGGTAGACCCGAATTGAACACGAAAGACAGGTAAACCCAGAGATTGTTTGGTTTGGTTCTAGATCTGGCAAACTCGACCCTTTGCCATGCCTAATCCACGAGCCAAAACTTGACCAAAGGGAAAAATGAGAATATTTGATAAAGGAGATGATGAAAATTTGTTAAAAATGTTGATATCGAAGAAAATAAAAAACACTAGATGAAGAAGAAATGTAAGATGAATATAGGAAATATAGTTAACTATTTTTTATGGAATAAAAAAAGATTAAAAATGGCTAGGGAATATTTTTGTATTTAGTTAATAATTTATAAAATTTATCTTTTGATGCTTTTCCATAGGGTTGGCAATGGGGCGGATTTGTCTATATGCATCCTCGCCCCGGCAAGAAAAAAAATTTCTCGAATTGGCCCCGATTAACCGCTCATTTTTTCAACCCTGACCCCACCCCGCACCGCTAACCCCCCGTGGGCTTGCAATTTGAGCTTAAATTTTGGGCTTTAAATCAATTTCAGAAAATTTTAAATCAACTTTATGGGCTTCCCAGGCTTTAAATCACTCTTTAGATTAGGTCAGTTTGGTAATAAGCAAGGGGTTCAAATAAATTGTATATTATACATAATAGGGCGGGGCAGGGCAGATGTGGCCAAATCCATCCCTGCCCCAAATCTTTGTCTGAGTCCGCCCAGTAATCCTTTATGCCATAACAATCATAACCAAATCTGCCCCATTAGTAGTGGGGCGAATAGTAAAAAACTGGGAATTTCTGCCAACCTTATTTTTTTGTTGTATACTTGTGAAGATGTAACTAGAATTAGACGATGACTTCTCTACTTTGTACAATTTGCAGCCACTTGTAGAAAACATGCGAAATGTCTTTATCTGATTTTGCCTGAACTCTTTGCCCATTAACAAGCTATTACTTTGATCATATTCCAAAGGGTGGGAGCTTGAAGTTCTTTGCCTCAAAAATACGCTTGTTTTTCTCCTTCCACAGGACCCAAAAAACCATGAGGAGTCCCTTTTCTTGATTAAGATGCTATCAGTTGCGATGCTGATTTGGTGTAACTACATTCTAGAAATAGATGGGGGGTGGATTCACTCTCAGTTTCAGACAGTGGCGATTGGCGATAATCAGAGCTCTTTAAGCTATCTTTTGTAAGGTCGTAAGGCTCTCCCATGAGCCAAAGTCCAAAAGAAGTTGTCTAGTAGGGGACTGTTTCCACCAAAAAAAAAGGTATATGAGTCATCGAAAGGGGTATTGTTGGACTGGAGAATAGTTTGGTTGGCTGTGGAGATTTTTTTTTGAAAAAAGTTCTTGACACCGAATTTGCTGGTTTTACTGTTCCATAATCATCTATCTTCTAACCAGTCACTATCAGCTGAAGCATACTCATCAGTTCCATTGTAGTATCTACTTCATTATCTCTCAAACCTCTTCTAGGAGCCAAATCCTAATTACTTCCATTAGCAGACCTAACACATAAATCTACCACGACACCTCTCTGTTAAAAGAGATATTTTACACTTCTTTGAATTTGGAGACTAAAGGTTGATCCACTAACCACCCGTCTTTCCAAAAGTTGATTTTGGTCCCATTTCTCGGTTAGAAAGAAATATTGGAGGCAAACTTCACCACGAGATTCAATGATTCATCAATGATCTCCGAGTCAAGCAATCAGAAAGAGTGTTTTCTTATTTTTGTCTGCAACCCAAAATATTGAAGACGATATTATTGCTCTGGGATAATATTCCTCCACATAACTGATTTTTCCATGCCTTCAGTCATTTGGCTAACAAAGCTAGAATGCAGTCTCTGATCCTCCTGATTCTTGAACCTCCATTACTCTTGGATGACATACCATGCCCAATTGATATATGTCACGAAGGGGATGTCTCCTACAAAAGTTTATGCATATTTTCTCTATTGTGTTGGCCACAGAAACGGTAACAATGATAAAAGAGTAGAAAAATGAGGATGCTAGTAAGGGTGTTCTCAATAACTGTGAATCGGCCTGCTTGGAGGAAATATCTCCCTTTCTGGACTGCTATTAGACCTTGGACACACTCTATAATAGTATTCACATCTTTGTTTTTGAAACCATGGCCCAATGGGATAAACACCTCATAATACCTGTGAGCTCCTTAACATTATCTTGTGGAAGTTGACCTTTCGTCCTGAAACCACTTCAAACCAAATGATGAAACATGTCAAACCTGATGAGTTTAGACTTGAGATTTTTCAATTGATTTTCAGTTGTATCATGGAAGAAAATTGTATCATCTGTAAGTTGAAGGATAGGTTGAAACCACTAATAAGATCTATGTTGTGCTCGCTGCAGCTCCAAGCTTTGCTTCAAAAAATTCTCTACTAAAAAATTTTTGGCGCTTAAGTTAAAAAAAAGAGATTATTAAAACTGGAAAAAAATAAAGGGAAGCAAATACAAAAGGTAGTGACCAAGAGGTAAGCTAGCTACCAGATAATGCCTAAAACATCAAAATTACATAACAAACAAGTTAGCACAATTAAAAATACATTCGAAAAGTTTGGTCCTAATCCCTCAAGTAGATCCCTACTACCAAACTAGAGATTTGATGGAGTTAGTGAGGTGAGAGATATCCCTTGCTTTGCCCTTGAAAATTCTACAATTTCTTGAAGATCCGTATAGTACCAAACAAAACTCCATCCCATAGCCAAACCCCTTTCACCGAAAAACTATTCTTACCACAAACTGCATCTCATTGAAGTAGGTTAGAAGCAATTGGGGTTGGCAGTTAACTCCATTGCAAATGGAAACCCACAAACTGCTAGAGAAAGGGCAATAAGAGAAAATAGCATGTTAACAACTTTAATAAGTAATAATAATTAATAGCTTTTTTTTAATACTTTAGTAGTCTAACAATAAATAGTTATTGTTTAATCTAAAAACAAATTCCCGACCCAATTGTCGATCGTGAGGAACCCAAATGTGAGCTCCCTGCTTCTAATCGATCAAGTGTTATAGCTTTTCCTTTCTTCCGCTTCATCCCTTATTCTCAACTCAACTCTACTTGAGTTCAAACTTTGAAGTCCGCTCGAGTATTCCTCTTATTCTTCTTCAGCTCGTGAGCATGATGATGATAACGATAAATATGAGAATAATGGCATTGATCAGGGTATGATGAGGATATGTGATTGATGAAGTTATGATTAATGGGTTATTAGTTAGTAATTTACTAGATTTGGCCTCAGTAAACCATGTTTGAGACTATTTTTGCTATCGAGGAGAACAATCTAATGAGCCTGAACTCTTAAATTTTAGTGTCTCCCTTGACTTTAGGAATCAAGGTATGAAGAGTCAAGTCTCCAATCAAGGAAGGATTTCTTGCTATTCACCACTTTTTGAAAATCGATTTTACTAAGTCAACAGTGAGTGAAGAATTCAAATAAGAGCTGTCAATACCAGGATAGACATGTGGATCGTTGAAATAACTTCTTGTTCAGTCACGTCTATCTCTAATGTTTGCTACCAGAGATACTATTGAATTTTTTTTTTCTTTCAAAGAATGCCAGAACACTATGAACAAATCAGAGGAGACATAACTCGAGATTCTTGAAGAAATCAATTATGTGTTCCTCTACTACTTGCTTGGTCTATTACATTTCTTCCCCTATCTGGAAATTACTTATTAAATCAGCGATTAATCTATATTCTCGTTAGTAGAGCGTTACAATTTTCAAATTAATCCTTTCAACAATCTCTAGCTCAAGTAATCGACGATTTCTTGCCGATTAATTGCTTTCAAAATTCACCAATTAATTGGTCTACAGTAAATGTTATGAATAAATGAGAAAATTCATGTTAATTTTAATCTATTTGCCTTAACCTCATGAATACTCTCACCCATAAGGCGATAACAAGTGTGTGAAGGTTTAAGAGAATATATATACATATCTATTATATAATCTAAGAAGAGAAAAGCAAAAAAATGAAAATAACAAGCTAAGTAAAGAATATGGAAATGTCCCTTTATCTAACATTGAATTTTTAACTTTGTTATAATTTGCCTTAAATTGTGCTATGTGATGTGTACTACTTCAATATACATTAATTTTATAAAAAAATTGTAGTAAACATATTATAAAAGAATAGAGAAAATATGTGTATAAAATGTAGGCCGATTAGTTCCAATTAATTCTGAGTAATCCTGATAAATCTCATATTGTTCTTGAACCGATTAGGGCCCGATTAACAATTTAACTATGTAGTTACTAACCCTTCGATGTCTGGCCAAGTTTTGGAAGTACTTTGTACATAAATCCATATTTTCTTTTCTCGCTAAAACCCTGTTCTTTTTTAATTATGTCATATCTTTTTCTCTCTGTAAACAAAATATAAAGATGGTTTCTTTAAGGGGAATTGGGTGTTAAGTACCAAATTTCCGCGGTTAGGGTTTAGCGCCACAACATTTTATTTAGGTTTTAGTACCTGGGGTACCTACATCTGTAGCAGTGCTATCTACACTATTGAAACTTGAAAGTAATGGTCTTCAAAGGGTGAAACTCGGATTCAGAAAGCATTAAGATTTCTGTAAAAGAGCATTGAACCCCCTTGGGTTTCTACATCAACTGAATAAAGAAACCTATATGTTTCAATGGTCAAAAAGTACTTTTTAAAAAACAGAATTGGTTTAATGGTGGAAGTGGTGGTGGTTGTTGTATTGAGGTGGTGTTGACGCTCTTTCTGGTAAAACAATGGGTTTAAGTGGATCAAAAAACACGAAAACACACTATGTAGAAACCTTTGCATTTCCATGGGTTTCCAATGTATCACATCACCAAACCACACCATTTGTTACAAACTAAGAGATAACCTTGCAAATGCAGGCATTGTAGTTAAGACGTTGATGCGGAGGCAAGGCAGTCTTAACACTTTTTAAAGATTTTTTATTATTATAATAAATTGAAACATATTTAGATAAGTAATATACATCATCATTTTGATAAGTATCATAAGCCAATATGTACAAAAAGTCACACAATTATTTAGAATTGAAATAGAAACATAATAAAGTTGCATAGCCTAGCAAAAAGATGCACTACATAAATGTACTTAACTTGCCAACATCTATTAAATCACTAAAAAAAATAAACAAGAAAAATATCAAAGCATAATGTAAACTAGTTCACCAAGTCACCAACTTCTCATTTCATGTTAAAATGGAATGCCATAGGAAAAACATCGTCGGGCATTTTTTAATGAATTTCATTTGACAAAAATCAAGTTGGCTAATTGTAAGTGAGATAAACCATCCAATGAGTTTTTTTTTTCCTATTTAGCATCATTTAAATGTGATAATTTGTGAAAGAAAAATTTGGGGCCCCATAGGTACCTATGACAGGCCATCCTAAATTTGGTTTCATTTCTACTTGGTGAGAAAGAAAATGTAACTTAGCATGTTCATGAGTTAACAGTTGTTGCCAAAGAATCCACAATGAGGGCGTTTCTTTGATTAAGAGGCAACATGATAGAGTTTCTGCCAATTGCCTTGGCTCAAGTCCCTACCATCAGACTTTATACCATGAAGTCTATTACCATTAGATTTAATGCCATGAAGTTTGTCAACAGAACAAGAAAATAATAAAAGAAGAAATAAAAGAAGATTAAAGAAGAAAAAAGAACGCAACAGAAGGCTGCAGAAAAACTGCATGGGAAAAAAACAAAACAAAGAGAAGAAAAAAAAAGGTAGGAGAAAGATAAGAAGGAAAAGGCAATAGAAAGAGAAGATAGATGAAGAAGAACAAATCAGCAAAAAAAAAAAAACCAACAGAAGAAGACTAGAGAAGAAAAAGAAGAGATGAGACTGGAGAAAGAGAAGAAGAGAAAATGTACCTGATTTGAAGGAGAAGAAGCTGATTTGAAGCAGAAGAGCACTCAACAACCAATCTATTATGTCTTAACCCAAGCAACAACTCATTCTCTTGTCTAAATACCCATCTTTGGGTTGCAAATGGGCTTTTGGTATTTACAGAGTATGAGTTGTTATTTTGGGCTGAGGCGGTTCGAGGTGGGTGAGGCGTGAGGTCGTCCGAGGCGGATGCCCCAATTCACCGTTCCGCCTTGCGTCATTTTGAGGCGATAGGCGCGTCTAGGCGACCGCCTTAATTACACTGGGTTGAGGTACTTGATCCTTATATGGCACTAGCTATGCCGTGATTATAACCTACCCTTGTTGTACTATATGTTTTGCTTGTTTGGGATGATTCATAATTTCATGTTTTAATTTCGTTTTGTATTTTAGGGTTAATTTGCGTTTGGGACCTATAGTTTGGGTCTCAAGTTTGTCTAGCTTTGAGTTTGGGTCCTAAGACCACGATGACCTTGTTTGATATCTAAATTTTGTCATATTCAATTGCGTTGTTGGCCCTTGACCTTGTTGACTTTGTCAAGTAACGGGAGAATAGATATTTGGTAATCATTTTACCCACGAGCATCACAAAACAATCCAAGGGTCACTAAGACCTGAAGAAAAATAAAATAAAACTACTTTATGAAGATAATTAAGAAAATAAAAAGGATAAAATCCTTCTTAAAAAGTGATTGAAATTATTTAGTAGATTGGTGGTGGTCATGTTCGATCCACTAAGAGGATGAAGGGAGGATGGTGGTGTCTCTGTTCGATCTACCAAAGAGATTAGGAGGAGAAGAGGGGGTGATGGTGCTTGATTTCAATCTACAAAGAGGAGAGGAGAAGCGGTGGTGCCTGTGTTCAATTGACAGAGAGGAGGTATTTGTGTTCAATCTATATATTTGTGTTCGATCTATAGAGAGGAGGAGAGGAGGGGCGGTGGTGCCCTTGTTCAACATCGAGGAGGAAGTAGCTGGGTTTGATCTACGAAGAGAGAGGAGCGTAGCAGTGACAATGATCAATCTAGAGAAATGAGGGGAGGGTGGTTTGAATTCACAAAGAGATGAAAGGGTGGTGATGGTGTTGTGGTCAGAATTCACGCATGGAAGAGAGAAAAGGGGGAAGGAGGACATGGTGAGCATTGAAATTAGGAAAAAGTTTTTTATTTATTTTACTTTTAGTATTATAGTTTTTAATTACTTAAAAAAATTCATCGCAAATTATTTTTTAATTTATAATTGTTGGATTGACAACTAGAGATGCGGACACGTGTCACTTAACCCAACCCACTAACAAAGTTAAGTTTTTTTATTTGAATAATTATTTTATTTATTTAACAGTTAATGTGGTCTTGGGTCCCAGACTCGAAGTTGGACAAACTTGGAACCCAAACTCAAAGGGTACAAAATGTAGGACCCAAATGCTAAATAACCGTTATTTTATTTTGATGTGCAAAAACTCCAGAAATGGAGTAAAGTTGGAGATGCCACAAGTACACTAGCGACGCAGATATTTGATGTAGTCAAGGCTTCACTACTTTAAATTTCTTTTTTCATAAGAGAAAGGTTCCTAGGGTACTGCGTGGGCTAGTCTAAGGTAGCCATCACGTATCAGGAGTTGAAGACAAATTTCGAGTAGGATAGAAATTTTACAAATTTCAAGTAGGATGGTAATTTTCGTTTAGAAAGGGACCATTACTTTCATAACCTGAAAATAAAATGAGAATTTTGGAAGAGAACTAGGGTTTGAGGAGAAAAGTGGAAGTCTTGTTTGTTTTGTGATGCCATGGAACTTGAATTTTCATGAAATCAGAAGAGCATTGTAGAGCTCTAGACAAGAATTTTTTAAATTTAAATCTCATCTTGTTCCTTCTTTTATTTTTTGAAATAGCAAAGTTCTTTGAATTTTGTTTTTATATTTTTAAACTGAACATCGTTCAATTTTTAAGTGCATATCAACTGAGATTGGTTACTTGAAAAGTTTTGGTCATGTACTCACATTTTCACTATAACACGTGTGTGTTAACACACCATACAACATGGAGTAGACGAGAAGTTGTGTCTATGGTGGCAGATTTTCATAATGAATATTTGGGCAGAAAAGAAGTGAATAGGTGCGTGGTTTTGATTAGGGTTAGGGTTGCTGGTGGCCCAGTGGCCGCAAGGCTAAAGTCATTTGAGGGAGAGGTCAGTTGTTGCAGAGAAAGTTAGGGCATCGGATATGGAAGTGAACTTGACTATGAAACCCTATTCTGCTCTGATCACTGAGCAGCTAAGCACTCTCTTTTTATTGCGTTCCCTCATATTTGAACCTCTCAGATAATAAGCAAGGGTTGTGCCTGAGTTCGGTGTTCGAGATGAGGCTGGTGGAAGTTGGAGTTTATTTCAAATGTGAAGGTTCAGTGACTGGGAAATTCAAGAAGTACCAAACTTGATGCAGCTATTACAACCAAATCTCTCAATGGTCAGGATGACAATATTGCGTGGAGTGTAGATAAGAGTAAAATCTCAGTTTAAAATTCTTTGCAGAAGCAGCAATACAGCAGATTTGATTTATTCCCAAATCTTCAAGCCCCTAAGGAAGAAAATTTGGCCAAGTGATACTCCTCCCAGGTTTGTTTTTCTCGTTTGGATGTTGGGTAATGGGAGAATGCTAACAATTGATTAAGGGTCTGCAAATCACAAGTTGTTATCCTATGCAGTGTAGTCAAAGCGAGCCAAATTGACTGCTTAAAGCAAGAAGCAAAGCAAAGCCAAGTTGTTATCCTACTGTGTTTCCCTTTTACCAATGCAAAGACTGAAACTAAAAGTGAGTAAAAGCAACTGCTTTTTGTTAAACCGTAAGCATCTGCCTTTTGGAAAAAACTTGTCTTAGCAATTTATATATAATTTATTTTTTTCCTTATCCGTTATTGCAAGCAGACAACCAAGCCAACTGTGATTTGAGGAAATATTAGGATTTGGCTTGTGGAATTTATTAATTTCACAATATTTTGATTTTTAATTTTTAATTTTTTGTCGTATGATTAACGATGAAAATGCTATTTGGAAGCTTAGATATAAGTACAATGCCTTTTATTTGTATTTATTAATTTTTTGGTACATATCGGGTTTTTTCATGGCCATTTTATGTCAGGCGCATGCTTCGCTTCTTACTTTTTTCTTAAAAAGGTAGAGAGGTCATCACTTTGACTTTGCCTCAACGCCTCGAGTTTCTTGGTCTGATGTGTGGGAGATATGAAAAGACTAGAGATGCCTAATAAATTCAAAGTTTCTGAGGCTTTCACTGGACACTTACTGAGTTCATCTAGAAGAACTTGTGAAAGGGGACCTCTCAGAAGAAGGTATAGCCAACGTTAAGGTGTCAATTAGGAATTGGAGGATTCTCACACAATCTTAAAGGAAACTTTGTTCGAGGATATTGATTACTGAAAGATGCTTGATTGGATTCTTTATGTATAGCAAACCGCCATTTCTTGTCGAAACCTCAAGTAAACATTGACATTGCAGCAGACGGAGGCAGTTTTATTTTATTTTCTTAGAAAGTTATGATAGGCAACTCTTGGTGGTAAATTTTTCATCAGCAACAAGCTTTTCTTTCTTGAGCCGTGGATCAAAGAAATAGAACATAGAGAGGCCATATCCTATAAGCTTCAAAAAGACTGTGGTCCTTTACTACTCTAAACTACATTGCTAATAAATAGCTTGGGGTGGGCAATTGTATGGATTGAGTTAGTAACGTGCTAGACTAGTGTTTGTTCAGATTGAAGCAAAGAACTCTTACCTGACCCATTAGAGTTTATAGTGGATGATGTTGCTATATTTAAATTATGCCTTGAATACACTTGGAAGCCACAAGTATGTGATCATTCTTTTGCGCACCCTCTTTTCTCTCTCCCCCTAGGGATGGCAGTGGGGCGGATTTGGTTAAGGGTATATGGAGGTTGGGGCGGATACGGATATTCAATCTGTATCCGTTTATTATTCGGGGCGGATACGGATTTGGCCATATCCACCCCACGGATATCCGTTTAATCGGTAAAATTACAAAAATACCCTTTAACTATATAAAAGGATTAAACCCTCATCTCACATTCTCGCACTCTCTCAGTCTTTCTCATAATTTCATTAAGGGTGGTTGAAGACAGCGAAGGATGTCACCGTGTCAAAGTCTTTCACCTCTCACTGTCACTGTGTAGGCGCTCACCTCTCACAACGAAGGGTGTCGAAGCGTGCCAGTGGTCGAAGCCTCTCACAGTCACAGTCGAAGCTCTCCCGCCTTCCTCGCCTTCCTCTCCCCTAGCTGCAAGAAAAATCTCAGATCAAAGATCAGAGATCTCAGATCTGGATTCTTTAGATCTGATCTCTGATCTAGATTCTTTAGGTCTGATCTCAGATCTGATCATATCTAGATTCTCAGATCTGGATTCTTTAGATCTGATCTCTAATCTAATTTAGATTCTCAGATCTGGATTCTTTAGATCAAATTTTTTTTTGTTATAATTTTTGTATCTTTTACCAGTAAGAATCCTTATGCTTTTAGGATTGTATGATTCATACAAATTATGTGCAAACCCTTATGCTTTTATAATTTTAAACGGATATTTGAGCGGGGTGGATATCCGCCAATCCATACGGGGCGGAGGTGGTTTTTAAATAAATTTATAAACGGATTGGCGGGGCGGATTTGGGGATCCGTTATTCCTGACAGGGCGGGGATGGATTTGTTCAAATCCGCCCCGTTGCCATCCCTATAGACTCCCCCGCCCCCGCGCCCCTCTCCCTCCTCCTTCTCTTTCAAGGAGAGCAGTCCTAGCACTAGCAAGCCTTATACTAAGGTAGCAACTGACAACATGGAGAGAAAGAAGAATGAGAACTGGAGACAAAGTAGAACAAGTAATATAGGCAGGAAAAAGCATCCAGATTTCAGAGGTCCCTCTCCAACAGGTGGTTACAGGTTTGAAGCATCATCTGATAACGTTAAAGAAGGGGTGCTAGAGGCTGAGAAAGGAACTCGAGAAGCTCAATACGTTTGAGGAAATGGGACGTTGCAAGTGAAGCTGCACAAGAGAAGTTTGTTTATACGAGAGAGTGAATATATGAATATGACAACGATGTTGAAGAAATAATTGAAGATAACATAAATGAAGAGTAGGGAAACCTGCAATCCAACAAAAAACAACACACTTCTCCCAGGTGAGCATGCTGTAGGAGCTAAAAAGTGATGAGAGTAATAAAAGATGTGGAAGTAATAACTATGATGCAAGTAAAGAGGACAGTGATTGATCTATGCATGGAGTTTTTCTTGGATACTGTAGCTTAGAGTCACTAAAAAATAATCTCTCCCTTGATGACATGGAATATGAGCTAAAATGCAAGGTTAGAGATGAAGAGGCCTAACTTCCCCTAACAAATGAAAATTCGGGTCTTAGGGATAATGGTATCTGAACGAGCTCAAACCTGTCAAGAGGGTCACAGGATGGTTACCCAGATGTACTCTTGTTCATCTGTGGTGTTGTTCCTCTTTGTTGTGTTATCTTGTTTAACCTTTTGATCCCAACCTAGCTGGGATTCTCTTTAGTGATGTCGTTATTTATTATTGTTTCTTTCTGTCTTATTGTCGAGGGTCACTGTGTGTCCTCCCTTGGGTTGCTTCATTTTCAATAAGAATGGGTCCCTTCAATCCCCAGCTTGTCTTGAAAAAAAGAAAAAGATTGTATCCGAAAAGGAGTTTAAGAAAGGGGTAGGTGTACGGCTTTGGCTCGACCGGGATCAGGTTATGTCAAAATGCGCTCCTGTATGTGGTGAAAATTCCGAGCATTAGGAAGATGGCATTGATGGAGAACTGCAAAGTTATTGGACGGTGATGGAATGGGTAGAGGTAAGTAGGTTAGCAGTCAGTTGTTTCAGCAGCTTCATTTCTACTTTTTGGGTTTTGGCTTTGATTTGCCCTCAAGTTCTCCTTGGTTGACTGATGGTGTCAATGTCAAGGTTGTCTTTCTTTTTTATGCTTGTGGGTGTTCCATTGCATATTATCTCTCATTTTTTCAATGTATGTTAACCTTATCTTTTAAAAAAAATGCATAATGATCTGTTTTTATATAAATAAAATTTTTCTTATGTATAATCATCAAACACCAATCTTATTTTTTGTAAATTTGATATCCACTTCTGTTTGCTTCAACACTTTATGGCCAATGTTTCTGGGTGGGCAGTGAGTTGGTGGACTGCCTCATAGATCTATGCTATGGAGACTACTATTGGAATCATTATCTTTGGTTGCATTTCTCTAATTGAAGTGTTATCATGCACATTTTTTATTGAATTCAATGGTTGTAGGTTCCATCAAGCATTCTTTGGGAATCTCTTGGCAGAATTACAAATTTTCACTTCTTGGAGTCCAAATGGAACCTACAATGTTTGGCGCAGCATCAGCTTCTAGTTCTAGGTGTCCCAGATCAGCAGGCAATGCCATTGAACTCCCAATGGGAAATGGAGGATCTGCTGTGGCATTATCTTCTGGGCTTACCAGTCTTAGATCAACGAATCTCGAGATCAGACAACTACTCAGAGACTTTGGCCAAGCTCAAATGAACAACAGTAACCCTGCATGTCTTCCAGGTATGTCTTAACACTACGGTACTTGTTCTTCATTTCAGTTAACTAAAATTGCCATTCTTTGACGATGTTCAATCGCAGCAAAAGCGTGTTACTCAAACTCTGTATCATAAATCTCTGAAGTCGAAATTAATATCTTGTTTCATTTCATTTTCACTATGCATATATGAGAATGATTTCTGCCAAACTGTTTTTGCATGTCTAACAAAGGTGGAGGAGGTTCCATTCCTCATTTTCCTGGTGACAGGAGCTTTCTACTGGAGGCAGCTCGGCATCTGGAAGCTGCTTTGCGGAACTTAAGAATCCAATATATGATTACTCGTAGTAAGTCTAAGGTCATTGGAGTCAATTTCGCAAACTTTATCACGTAAAAATTTGGCTCTTTACTTCACTATGCATATGTCCTAATATAAGCTTCTTAGTCACAAGTTAACCATTCTTGCAGCTGAACCAATCTCAATAGTGCCTGCAGAAGCAGACCCACCAGGCGTCTTTCCTCCTGAAGCTTATGAGCCATTTGTGTGCGCAGCTGGTATATAGATACTTCCCCTCATATAAAAACAAACTGATATGAAAATTACCTTCTTCTTGTTTCCTCGATGAATAATGCTGATACTGGCTTTGGCCCTTGGGTATATTTGCAGATGAACATGTCCATTGCTTGCACTGTCTTCGAGAACTCTCTGCAGGCAACTGTCGATTGTTGAGCTGTGGCCATTATGTGCATGTGGCTTGCCTCTTCGCTCAAGGACTGCAGCCGAATCTACCTACATGCTACTTCTGCCAACATGGTCCTCGTTCTTATCACACAATCATGGCAAGGAGGGCATAAAATTTCAATAGGAAATGAACTTTTGAGATGAACTCCATTATCAATAGACCTTTATCATTCAGATTTTTAGATTTTTCCGTCAATCTAGGTGAATAATGATTATGTGGTCGAAGTTAGTAACCATGTCACGCTTTTGCAAAAGATATACCCAAAGAGAAAACACCTCCAGTCAACAGTTTATTTTATTGTAATTTGTCATCACTTTCTGACTGAAGATTGTGAAATTTTTTGTTAGGCCCGTTCAACCAGTGTTCTAAAAATCAGTCTAAACGTATTTTTAAATTTGATATATTTTATTTTATTTTATTTTCAGTTTGAAAATAAAAATGAAAATTAAGATTACGTTAAAAAAAAAAAACATTTTGCATATGTATTTTGGCATTGAATTGAAAGTAATTTATATGTTATTATGCTTAACTTTTATAAATTATAATAAATAACTGTCTAGTCCGTTGAGCGCTAGTCCCTTGTTAGCACTCACCTATCTTTTAACGATTTTTAGAACACTGCCTTCAAGTATGTTAACAATTTAGCATAAGCTGTATTTTAATATTCCAACTTCTTAGTCAAATGAATAGTCATTAAATCTTTGATATTGTCTACAGTACTTAAGAAATGATTTTATTATAAAGATGTGCCAAAAACAATGTTATTGTAAGATGGTGTTTGTTTATTGAGCGATTCTATGTGTCGAGGGAAAGGGCGAGGAAACCAGCGAGGTAAACGAGGTGGCGGGGGGTGAACCGTTCACCCCCCTCGAGATGCGCGCGCGGAACACATCTCGAAGGGGGTGAACGGTTCACCCCCCGCCACCTCGTTTACCTCGCTGGTTTCCTCGCTCTTTCCCTCGACATTTAGAATTTCGCTTGTTTATTTAAGTGTTTATGTTCATGCCATCATTTGCTGTATAAACATTCTCTTTCACTATGGAAATGGGCATTCTCACATTCAAAGCAACTAAGAGCTACTGTGACACTGATTGCCCCCCTCAACTTTTAAATAATTTTATTATATACTTAGTCTTTTAATAAATCAATTTATAATGTTAATACAATATAAAAATTATTCATTCAAATATTTTTATATCTTTCCATTGGTGTAATGGTTGAAAGTTTGTAACTTTTGTAAACAATTCGAGTTCAATACTCTTTGTGTGCATTATTTTTGTAAACATTAAAAAAATGTTTAGTTTAATAAAAATCTTCGGTCCTCTCAGAGCGTATGATTTATTTATGTCTATATAATTTTGTCACTATGACATTTCTCTACTTTTTTGTTTTTAACGCAATTTTATATGTAATTACAAATATTAAAGAAATGAATTGCATGTTCACAAGGGGTACAACTTCTGTTGCAAGTGTTGCGTGTGAAGCGCTTCCATCATCAACAACGGCAACAACAAAACCAAGCCAGTGCTCAAGAGGAACTAGATAATAATGAAATATCTAGTATGAGTACCAAAAGCGAGCATGACGTCATTATGGACATAAAGTCCCAGGGTATGGAACCCCAAAAATAGGGTGGCCCTATGCAAGCATTTATGGATTTTATTTTCCCCATCTCTCCCATAAACAACATTTGCATTTCAAATGGAGCCAGCTTCTCTACTCTTCCAAGTGCAATCTGTTCAGCAGTGTATCTTCACTCAAATGAAGCTTCAAAATTTCTTTTTCTTTTTTACGATCAATGCACCTAGATCAAGCAATTGAGAGAATAGGAAGGAACATCTTTTCATTTTCAAAAGTTTATTTCCAGTTCCTGGCAATACAGTTATTATTTGACTAGCAATTCACCAAATCTCCAAAGTCAGTTGCCAAGAGAGACTTATTTTTCTGTATTTTATACCCCCATTTTAGGAAATGCAAGCCTTCACTAGTAAATTTCATTAACAACTACTTTTGTCGTAAAAATATTTAAGCAAACAAATTTGTAGACATCAAAAACTGCAATAAATTTACCAAGACTTGGATACAAGTTTCATATTCTAACAATTTAGCTTCACATCTTGCGACTAGTGCAAGCAACTCAAAACACTAAAGTTTTGTTGTCCAATACAGTCAGTTCAGTTCCATTTAAATTGACTTCAACGTATGCTCTTTACATCTTTGTCAAATAAGGGATTAAGCATTGACGTAGCTCAGAAACAAATACACCCATCCAGAAAATTACATCACAGGGAAATACATTGTCATCCCAACTACCAAACTTCAGAAGATACTAAAGCACCTCCCCTGAAATCAGCAAAGAGCATACAATCAGCTCAAACTATTGCATAACTACCAGAATTTAACCACTGAATCATAATCTTCTCTGACCCCAGTCCAAACTACTAATTTTTGCTTGTTTTTGAACATTGATACAAAAGGAAATATGTCATTTTTCTTCCTAATTTTGCACACAGGTCGATATATGGTAAAATTTGTTTCTTTACATGAGATTCCATGTTTGCACATAGTGGGTACGTATATCTGTGGAAATGCAACACCATACCTGTGTTTTCGTCTGAGAAGACAATTTGAGTCTGAACCAGCTTAACATATCCACCTGGAGGTCCTGGACATGGTAACTATTATAAATGAATTAGTTCACATGTATATAAATAAAGGGAAAGAGCAGAAAATTTTGTATCGGTATTTCTCAATTGAAAATTACTTACTTTCTCTGCTTTCCTTTGAAATAATCTCTATTACTATCAGTACATTCCAATCCTTGAGACTCCATGAAGCACCCGTCCCTAATTCAAAATATTCGTCAATAATTTGTTTATGAATCACTCCATGAAACCTTAAACTTTACGATTTATGAGTCACTAATACTGCTCCTCGCCATAATCAATTTCAGACTCATCAAGTAAAACAGTTTAACTATACTTTCTAATTTAATTTTACAAATCAAGTTCTTTCGTAACAAAACAACAGAAACATAAGAAAATATATCTGCATAAATAAACTATGCAAATAAAACCAATTATTTCTTCAAAAAAAAAAAAAATAATAATTTGACCTTAGCTTTTACCTGTGGCTTGCAGTGAATGAAGATTGAATATGTAAGGCTTCGCCATAGCTTATGTGCTCTTATAGAAAGCAATCACTCTCAGATGTTGCACCCCCTGAAAGTTGTCAACTTCAACTTTGGCAATTTCTCAAGTGTTGAAAATGATCCTCTTTTGCCTCACTCTGGGGAGTGGAGTGTGGGAGATGATGTGCCAGTCGTCGCCGCTGTCCCTCTCGCATCGTTTGTGCAGATCAGGATGGCAGTTTTTAATCTCCAAAGATTTAAGAGAGGTGAGGTGTTGGAGACACTGTCCAAGCATTCTCAGATTCTCACACCAAGCTATTTTTTAAGATTCTGGAAGCGTCAAAATGATGTAAAGATTTCAGTTAAAACAAGCTATCAGATAGTAATTAAAACAAACCGCATAGAAAAACTGATGTACACAAACAATAGAAACAAATAACTTGTTGCTTCTTGCAAAAGAGTCACACAGGAAACACAGTTGATAGGTGCACAAAAGAGATTGCATATACAAAAATGCCTACTTCCACGAGTAAAAATCAAATATTATTTCTTCATAAACAAATTAACAGGGATGTTATAGAATTCAGATTTCATATTTTACAGATTTGTGAACTTCTACGAATTTCTCAAAAAATTTCAATTATTTTTCAAAAAATTAACGTTTTGCAATTTTTCTTATGTAGTATTGGCTTACTATTTATAAATAAAACTTGCTAAAAAAAGGTACACTTTCCATCATATTTCCATAATGCCTATGAGTGAATAAAGGTATATTGCATACCTATTACCAAAACTAACATGAGTAACTGTGAGTAAGTAAGTAAATAAATAAATAGTTCAACAAAATTAATTTCAGTGCCTTGAGTGGTGAAATTGCTTTGCTAAAAAAACCATTGCATATATGGTAAGTCTTGTAAATAGATTTTCCATAAAAAAAAAAATTCATGATAACCATTCAAGCACCCAGAAATAAAATTTAAACAAATTAATTGCATTTGCGGTGGATTTGTAATGTATTAAGCAGGTCCTTAATGCTGAATCCACATTCCCTTTCCATTGTTTTGCTTTCTTGTGCAACATCCCATTCATCTATCCTTAAAATATTCTTAAGAAACTTGTTAAGGAGAAAACTTAAGCTCCATGTTTAGTTTGATATCACAAATAAAGCTATTTCAGTAGAAATATCTCATTGACAGAGTTTTCATCAGATAGCAACAGAATAATGAAGCATAAAGATGGGCATATCTAAATAAAACCAAATATTTGTTAACAATGAATGAAGACTAACTGAACATTTTTTTTTTTAATATTCTTTTTAACTAAAGGAAAATAGATGTATATATTATGCACAAAATCAGTAGTTGATCACCATATTATAAATAAGTAAATATAAAAAGGATAATGAATCAATAGCAGTTATGGAGATGGATACAAGAGAGAGTAAGGTTACCGGAAGTTTATTAGCCGTGGAATGTGGGAGATGATGTGCCAATCCTCGCCCTTGTCCTTATCGCATCGTTTGTTTGTGTAGATCAGGATGGCAATCCTCAATCTCCAGAGATTGAAGAGAGGTGAGGTGTTGGAGCCACTCTGGAAGCATTCTCAGATTCTCGCATCTCCTTATTGTCAAAGATTTGAGCATAGTAAGGTGTTGCATCCCCTCTGGCAGAGCTCTCAACTTGGGCAAATCCCCAAGTGTTAAACTTTGAAGGGAAATGAGGTGCTGAAAACCATCCTCCTCCTGATCATCCCTTGACATCAATTCCAAATTTGGACAGAGTGCAATATATAATATCTGGAGAGAGGTTAGGTATTGAAGCCCGTCAGACACAGATGCTAGCTTGTCACACTTCCGAATCTTCAATTCTTTGAGAGAGTTGTTGAAGCCTTGGATCCCCATTACTGGCAAATGCTCTAAACTCGGACATTCTTCGATGCTTAATTGTGTAAGAGAGGTGAGTTTCCCTAGAAGTCCCTCCAGCTCTGATAGAGAATCCAGCTCGTCACAAAATGAAATCTTCAATGATGATAGGGCCGTGAGATTCTGTATTTCCCCACTTACACTCTTCAGATTGTAGCAACGTGAGATTTCCAAAGATTGGAGAGCAGAAGAAGAATAATTTATGAATGTCCCTACTGGTAAATGTGTCATCTCCTGAAAGCTCTCAATCACAAGGGTAAGAAGACTGCGAGGAGGGAGTTCGGGGATGGATCTCAGTATCATTTCATTGCAGTTCCCCAGTTCGATATTTTGCACACAAGGTAAGCAAGGAATTGCTTTCAACTTGGGGCACCGCACAATGGTCAACTCTTCAAGGCAAGGGAATGCTCTTGGGTGGTGGCGGTGGCTACTTTCTTCTTCTTTTGCTGCTGATGGCAACGACCATTCCTCCAACGAATCCATGTACCATATCTCAAGTTGCTGTAATGACGGAAACCAGGAGGTAGTAGCAGCACTTCCTCCTCGTCCTCCAACTCCCTCGCCATAAAAGTCATCATCGATGCATTTAAGAGAATTCATATTTGTTATACATAGGAACTTGAGGAGGGGCAGTCTCCCAAGTGCAGGCAGACGTACACAACTCTTGCAGTCTTCAAGTGTGATTTTGACCACATTCTGCAACTCTCCCATCCAACTAGGTAAGTTGGCTCCTCCGTACCCATATATGAGCAATCCCTTTAAATTTGGGTGTGGCTGGAGGCATTCCTCCATCACCTTTTCTTGCAACTCGCCAGCAGCAGTATCCCTATCTGACGAATACTCCAGCGTATCCCTATCAGACGAATACACCAGCCATAAAAAGGAAAGGTGTTGGGTGCCTTTCACCAAATCAGCTTCTGCTTCTCTCACATGCTCAAGCCCTCTTATGCATAGCGTTCCTCTGAGTTGTTGCATCCCTTTCAACCCGTTTATAACTCCTGTTCCACTCTCTGGGCCCACCACAAAGACGCCTCTCAGTGTCTGGAGCTGTGTTAATTGCTCCATCCCACTTGGCATTTCACTTAACCCGTCACATTCCTCAATGTCCAGATGTCTGAGCCCTCTCATTTTACTCATACCTTTGGGCAAACTTTGTAGAGACTCACAATATGTTAGTATCAAACACTTTAAATTCCTCAGTTTGCAAATTGATTCAGGTAAAAGTTGTACACGGGACCCAGCCAGATTCAGGTACTTCAGAAGCTTCATCTTCCCAATAGAATTTGGAAGTGTTTCAATGCCAACTCCACTCAAATCTAAAGCCCGCAAGGAATACAAATTTTCAAGAATATATGCAGGCCCAATTTTACTGATCAAGTACAAACCCGATAAAAATAGAGTGCGCAACCTTGAGTTTGATTTAACCAGAGATACACAACGATTACTAGATTCTACCAAATCAAAGACCATTGACATGTGTCTTGTGCAATTAACAATGCCATTTGCACTTCCAACCTCCACGACACTACATTCATTTGCAGACACTAGGCATGCAAGATCGTGCATAAGATCATGCATTTTACATGTAGCAGAAATTTCTATACCCAATTCTGTTTCTGTCTTAAACTCTTGAAAGAAAGACCTGCGCACTAGTTCATCGAAAACTAGCTTTCCAAAAGCCTCCAACTCCATTGTCCCATCAGATTGCAAATAACCATTTGCCATCCACAAATAGATAAGTTGTTCTCTATCCATTTTAAAATCTTTTGGATAAATTGAACAAAAAGCAAAACACTGCTTTAAATGCGGTGGCAAATGCTTATAGCTTAGCCTCAACGCTGGCAATATTCCACTCCCTTCTTCCCGGAGTTCCCAAATTTTACTATCTCTCACTTGCTGCCACTCACCTACTGTCCTCTTCCACCACATCAGTCTTCCAAGACTCTTTAATGCTAAAGGTACGCCAACACACTTTTTAACAATTTCTTTTCCGATCTCTACCAAGTTATCAACCTCCTCCCTCCCCTGGGAAAAAGCACAATCCTTGAACAAAAGCCAGCTCTCTTCTTCCGATAGACGTGTTACAGGGCACGATGGAAGGGTCTTCATCATGGATGCTACCGGCTCCAAACGAGTTGTTACAATAATGAAACTACCTTGAGCTCCACATTTTAGTACAGATTTCAAATTCGCCCACTTTTCTTGATCCTCATTCCACACGTCATCCAGTACCAATAGAAACTTCTTTCCTCTCAATTTTTCTTGAAGTTCGAGCTGCACTCTATTCAAAGTTTCCAGATCATTTTCATTTTAGAGACTCTAGGATCATTTTCATGAGGCGCTTCACCGCAAAATTATCTGAGACACAAACCCATGCTCTCTCATCAAAGTGACTAATTACCTTGCTATCATTATACACCCATTGAGCTACAGTGGTCTTTCCTATCCCGCCCATACCAATTATCGGAAGCACCGACAAGTCTTCTCCGCATCTCACACTGTTAAGCAGGATTTCTATGATCTTTTTCTTGTCATCGTCTCTCCCATAAACATCCTCTGCATTTAAAATAGAGCCAGTTTCTCTACTCTCTTCCAATTGCAAACTAGTGGGCACAACATTTTCACTCAAAATGAAATTTGATCTTTCTCTAGCTATGTCTTCAAATCTAGTAATAATCTTTTTTATTTTTTTCGCCATTGTATGACGAAAGTGGAGCTGCTTTAAACAAAAGCAAGACAAGCCAGAATTAACTACTTCATTGTTGTAGGTGGAATGTAGAGCATTGTCTGCCCATTCCTCGAATAGGTCAGCTGCCTCAAAGCTTGCATTTTTTAATTTTGCCAACCACTTTTCAAGTGGTTTGTTCTCAATCTTTTTCGACTCAGCATCTTCAAGAACTGCTTGGATGGTTATCAGCATGCTAGAAAGCTTTTTCATGTCATCGTCAACACCCAGAATCAAACCAAGTTCCCCCTGAATATAGGAGTTGAGGTTCCCCGCGAGTACTCCAACAATTGCATCTGCCATTGGGTTTCTGAGTAATCACTGGAGCCAAATCAAACTATTTATTTTATATTTGCATAACAGTAAAAAGAAAATTTCATCGTTGATAACAAGTTAGACCTAGAAATAGTAGTAGCAAATTATATATCTTTACATGTTACAAATTTTCTCAGTAAACAATGCATCATCTATCAAAAGTTGACATAATCTAATAAGCATAACCGCAACTAAAAAAACATCATATGATTGGTCGAGTACTGGATCTCTTTAGATTATCCAAGCTGAACCTAGCCCATGGATGAGAACATATATGTTTATTTTCTTTAAGAAATATTCAACAATTAAAAATAACTATCCACAGGAAAAGAAAAGAAAAGAAAAGGTTGTACTTGGCATGTTTTATTTTAAACAGCATTTTACTTTATAAGTTTTCTACAGTAAAATCAAACTTATGAAATGCAAAATTGTAAAAAAGTAATAATAATAATAATAATAATAATAATAATAATAATAATAATAATAAAATGAATATTAAATTTATCCATTTTTTCCTTATTCATTTTAATGTATAACTAAATTCTCATCTTAAATTCTAAACTTTTAAACCAACATTGGCATAGACGTCATGTATAATAAGAGCATAGGGTCTAAGATCTAAAATCAAGTGTATTTGTAACTAGGGTCAAGTCGATGACGACGATGATAATAATAATAATAATAATAATAATAATAATAATAATAATAATAATAATAATCATAATAATAATAATAACCCCAAACCCAAACCACTTTATTTTTTCTCACCAATTACAAACCCCAAACCTTTCATAATCTTCTTCAAACCCCAAACCTCACACTCTTCCTCAAACCTAAATTTCTCACCTTTTTAATTATATATATTTGCTTAGGGTTTTTGCAAAAATAAAACTTAAAAATGAAAGCAACCAAATCAAATAGATGATGTACATGTCCTAATGCAAAGCAATGTGCATACTCCTCGGGTGAAGAAGAAAATTATATCAAAAGTCCTAAATATTTTAAGAATCAACAAGTCGGGTTGATGCTTATGATGATCTTCATAATGGTGGTAAGGTGGTGAAGTTCATGTTGGTGATAAGGTCGGTAGGTTAATCATTATTTTGTCAAATAGGATAGCCATAACTTTTCTGCGTTAGAACATCGTGATTGTCACAACTCTGTGTTGAGAGTTATGACAGATGTGAACATGGTAAATTGTGGCATACACATGCATGCGTTAGATGGCTAGTATCGAATTACTTGCACAATGTTCTTTCAAACAAAATTTGTCAACATTTTGATATAACCATGCATAATAGGTGTCAGATTGTGAATAAGTCAATCTTATGGGCTGATTCGGGAAATTACAAAATTTATGATGAAGCAAGACATTACTATTCGTTAGGGAGGTGGACACGCTTTACTTACATGCGCGTATATTCAATATTTTTTAAAATAATAAGTGTAAATTATAATTTTAGGAAATTTGACTAAAGATTTCTATGTAATAAGAGCATCTCTATGCAAATTAAAAATAATAAGAACATCTCTAATGGTAAAAGTTAAAATTGATATCATATTTTAGTCTAAAGCTAAATTTAAGGATCCTCTATTTCTTCACTACTCCAACTTCATTGGCTACTTTAACATTTTTATCATTATTTAAATAATTTTTATCATTTTTTATATCAATTTAATTTCAATTATACTATTATTAATTTCAACTTAATATAATTATATTATTATTAATATATACTGTTATTAATTTCAACTATATACTATTACTAATTTCAATTATACTATTATTTAAATAATTTTTTTAATTATATCATTATTAATTTCAACTTAATTTTAATTTGACAAATTAAAAAATTTGAGAGTTTTTAAATATTTTTTAGGATTTGGGGATGGTATGGATGCTCTCATATATTGGAAAATAGAGAAGTCAAGTTAAAATAGGGACATTTACAAGGGATTTAGGTAAACTTCTAGCCTCTGCAGGCAAGGGAGCCGCCGCCACCAAGATCTCTGCAGGCAAGGGAGCCGTCGCCAGCTCTGCCAGGGTTCCAACAGTCGCCGCCACGACCGGCCGCCGCTTGGAAGCCTCAAGGTCGCGAGATCGATCGGTTCAAAGGTCGCGAGACAGATCGGTTTCACAGCCGCTGCTCACTTCGGTCGCGAGATCGATTGGTTTCAAAGCCGCTGCTTCAAGGCCACGATTTAAGTCGCGAGATCGATCGGTTTCAAAGCCGCTTCAAGGCCGCGAGATCGACCGGATCTCACCTCTCTCTCTGCCTGACCATTTGGCGCACGGGAGACAGGCATGGGGTGAGCCGACAGGACAGCCGCCAGCCACCCGCCTCCAGCCGGTACGGACTGACGTCGGATGTGATGGTCACGGCGCCAGCCTCCACCCCTCCCCCTATGGGACCTGGTCACGAGGAAACTTAGCCGCCCTCCTTCGCCCAGATTTTGGGCAAGATTTTGGTGGATGACACTGCGGAGACTCAAGTCGAATGTACTCGTTTTTGTAAAGAAGGGGCACCAGCAATCGGCCTCACGGCAACGAATGAAGTCCGTGGTGAAGCTTTCATGGAAAAACATGTAATTGTTCTCAAATTTTCAAGTTACCGACCGACTTTGACAGATATTCGAGATTCGATTCACAGAACATGGGGAATTTTGGGCGATTTTTCGCTGGGTTTGCTGAATCAACGACATGTGTTAGTACGACTTCAATCTGAGATGGAAGCAAAGAAAGTTCTGTCGAGAGACTCCTTCCTAATTCGTGGAGTTCGGTTTAAAGCTTTCCGTTGGCACGATGGTTTCAGTTTGAAGGAAGACCCAGTCTCGATGCCTCTATGGGTAGAGTTACCTAACTTACCTTTGCATTTATTTCATCCCCCTATTTTGAAAGCTATTGTGAATTCTTTTGGTGGTTTTTTGCGAATGGATGATCATACTCGCTGCCTCACGCGGTCGGGTTTTGCTCGTGTATGTGTGGAGATGTCATTAGCGGAGAAATTACCAAATAGAGTTTGGATTGACAGGGTCAATAACAGGGGCTTCTGGCAGAAGATAGAATATCCAGATTTCAAATACTGCGCCTTTTGTTCTTTGGTAGGCCATCAAGAGGAATTCTGTAGAAAAAAGCTAGGTATTACGGGCGGTGGGGGAGGTCCTGATTCCGGTACAGCGACAACGGCGGTAAAGCCGCAGGTTGAAACCAAAACTATAAAGCAAGAATACGTACCCGTTCTCAAAAAAGCAAAAATTCTAAATCCAGCGGTCGGCCCGAGTGGAGCAAAAAACAACAAGGGGGAAGAGATGGATGAGGACATTGGGGAGAAGAGGCTGGTGGCCAAGGACCCGGTAAAGGTGGTGTTGTCAAACAAATTTGAGTCGCTTAACGTCAACATTGATGCAAATGAGAGTGAGAACATGGATCATGTTAGTGCTGAGCAAGTTACAGAAACTACGGAAGAATGCCTACTAGAGGCGGGGTATACAAAATCGGAGATTGCAAATGCTATTGGAACTCAAGAACAGCCGACACAGCCTACAGATGACATAGTCTCAGGGGCCAAGAGTGGTTTTTCCGATGCCATGCCAATTGGGAGCGATCAATTGGGGAGTCCTGGATCAGAGACACGGGTTGCATTAGCAGGGAAATTAGGAGTGGTCTCGCCCCGGCCAGCTCACGGCCTCAAACAGCCTGCGATCACCATCAGTCCAAACACTGCGATCCCCATCAGTCCAAGCCCTGCGATCACTATCAGTCCAAGCCCTGCGCCAGCTCACGATCTCAGTCAGACCACGCTCCTCGTGTCTCCTCGGGTCCAGCCTGCTCACGGCCCCAGCCCGACCAGTCCAAACACGGCCTGCCCACGGCCTCCAAGTCCACGGACTCAGGTCACGGCCAGTCCCCGACCCCGGTCTCTTCAAGGCCCCAACCCAGGGGACGTGCTTCCTCAGGCAGTGCATGATTTGATTGCCGTTGACGATTCTTTTGTGACGCAAACTAAGACGATTGGAATGATACAGGAAGTAGGGGATGCCACGGTGAAGCCGACAGTGATGGAACAGTTGAGAGAAGTTATGGCCAAACGAGCTCAATCCACGGTAACTGGTAATTTTTCAGTGCCCGCGACAACAAAGAACGACAAAGATGGGAGCTTGTTTGATGTCGTCATCCAACTGTTTGAGGAGAATCGTGTTTTGCGAATGACAACTAATACACTTGAGAACGTCACAGATGATAGTGACGAGGCTGCGTCGGAATCGGAGTTGGGGCCGAAATCACATGATATTAACGATTTAAATTTGGGAGCGCACTCCGATAAGGATCTACAGAACAAAATCAAATCGGTGGTCCTTCCGGGCAATCGTCGTAAGACTAAGAGGGGTAAATCGTCCTCCCGTGCTTAAGATGATGGAAAATTTTCTGTTTTGACATGCTGGTTTCTTTCAGCATTGGTGATAGGTTATATTTGCTTTTCTATATTTTGGTTTACGGCTGCTGCCCAATTTTTGTTTTGGTTATATTACGGGTAAAGGTCATGTACCCTCGTATTGATTGTAATTCATGTTTATTTTGGACAAGTAATAAGGTCTGGCATTCCAGAGCTGCACCTCCCCACTGGAGGTTTAATTAAAAAAAAAAATAAAAAAAAAAAAAAAAGGGTTCCATTGGAGTAATGTTTTTCCCACATGAGACCCCAAAAGCTAATTTTTGGATCCACTGGAGATGCTCTAAATGAATCATAAAATTTAATTTATACTTTTAAATTTCTTAACTAAAAAAAGGTTAAAAGAAGGGAGTTGCTTCATGTATGCGACTGTTTGACTCGGTTGCACTAATTTTAGTTTACATATTTAATTTATAAAAGCTACTTAGTGTACACAACCACTATTTCTTAACTCTAAAACAATAATACTTAATTACAAGGAGTAAAATAAATGACTTCTAGCCTCTTCCCCATCTTTTATATTCATCTGTTTGGTAGTTGTTCTTTCGAGCAACCAAACAATGGATTTACAACTTCAATTATCGAAATAAAATAAAAATAGATGTATTTATAACTTCTAAGAGCACTGCAATTGTTGTAAATAAAAAAATCTTCAAATCTAGCGCATATTCAATGTATATGTATGAACCCAATTTTAAATATCATTGATTTTTATTTTTAATTTTTTATTGTTATTTTTATTTTGCTCAAATAAATAAGGGCACTCAATAAAATCATTTTCATATAAAAAAAGATAAGCTGGTGTTACACATTTTAAGTTGGTGCAACAAAACAAAACATCCAAAAATGTTGATGCAACAAAGCGAAATATTCCAAAAGACCAGTGTAACTGTGTTAAATAGTTGGGTAACATAATAACTCCTTAAAGGAATATTGTAGATCCATATATATGTGCTTTTACACTATATATGTATTAAACTTTTTGTGTTAATCTATTTATTATAATAGAGTTTTGAAACTTACAAATTTTTTGTTATTCTTATTAGCTTATCAAAAGAAAATATAGTCAAGTAAATTGACAAATCAAAATCATATAGTGGGTGAGCTGGGACAAAAACCCAACTCATAACCCAAACATACAACTCAACAGTC
The DNA here is from genome assembly GCA_003290165.1 of Berberis thunbergii. NCBI lineage: Eukaryota > Viridiplantae > Streptophyta > Magnoliopsida > Ranunculales > Berberidaceae > Berberis > Berberis thunbergii. Next base: position 66,910 of record QNQO01000936.1, on the reverse strand, counting down.
AATATCCATTTCTCAGGTCATAGAAGAGAGTTGGATGGGGTGGTTCAAAGGGGGGCATATATCATAAAATTGAATTCTTGAACAAAGACATTGGTTGAACTTGATGGAGGATGGAGCAAACGATGGGAGAGTTGAAAAGCGATGGGTGTGATGGAATCTCTGGTTGAGATAAGACACTTAACCGTAATTAGCACAGTCTAGAGAGAACGAAAAGAATTGAAGGAATGACATTAAAAGAAGAAGAATAAGTAGAGAAAAACAGAATGAAATAAAGAATACAGTGACTAATACTTAAATTGAATTAATACTCATCTATCATCACATCCTTCTTACAATCACGAGCCTTTTTAGGGAGCGAGGGTAAGGGGAATCCATCCCCTCGAGATAAGTGATGCCACACATTTTAAGGCAATTTTGCTTATCTCTAGGGGATGATCGCTCCCTAGAATTTTTGTACAATCACATAAGCAGGTATGAAAGAGAATAAAACATGGTTAGAATCAAGGAATGTGATTTCGCGACGAAAATTTTGTTTTTTTAAAAATTTCATTTTTCTGTAAAAATGCAAAAGCCAGCTATCAAAAGTACATTTTTCGAGGGTATTTTCAAAAAAATTCGGAGTTTTTTTCGTTAATTTCGGTGTTTTTTCGTATTATCAATTCTTCTAAGTATTATTGATTTTTAAAAGCACCCCTGATTTTCTAATTATATATTGATTTCATGTTTATTTCATTTCTTGGTATTCAAGCTTCATTTAATAGAGTAAACTTTGGGGAAAAATTCACAAAATTTCAATATCAAAGGACTAAATTTGTTTGAGAGTATCGAAGACACGACCCGACCTGTGTGACATGTTGAAGGCATCAAGGGGAATTCTGCGTGGTTGGGCCAACGACACGAGCATACAATAGTAATAACATAATCCAATAGTTCACTGATAACTAAAAGCGTATGATTTGGTGAGCGATTATTGTTAGATCAAAAGAAATGTGACGGAAGGAAGAAATCAACCTATATAATCAAAAAATTTCATACTTGATATCTTTAATAGAAGAAAATAGAAAGAAATCAATCTCATTAGAGGGTTTTTTTTCCCTGCTTTTCCATGCATGGACCAGAGAATTACAACTGATAAAAAGCTAATTAACGAAGAAAGTAAATGAAAGAATAAGGAAAAAACTTTATGCACCTGAAAGTAATACTTGAGTTTAGGTGGGTTGCAAGCCTGCAAAAAACAAAGAACAAGAGAGTCTATATTACAATTCATATAGGTGTTTTCAGTGGCGGAGTCAAAATTTTCATCTAGATGGGGCAAAATATAGCATATCTTAATTGAATCAATTAAATTATATATATAGACACAAATTTTTGAGTTTTGAAAAATAATAAATTTAAATATGGTGAGACATCTTTTAAATGCACCAATAAGAATTGGTCTCCAAAGACAAATTGCATGTGATTTCTACATCGGGACCCAAAAATCTAGGGGGCACACTTTTGATTATTTAAAACTTTTGCATTCTTTTTCACCAATTTCTCCCTTCTCAGTCCCTCCAGAATCAGATCAAAATCTTATTCATATAATTCAACTTCATCTTCTCTCGTCTTCAGACTCACTCTACTTTTTCTGGATTCATATAATGAAGGACATCATTTCAGTTGCCGAGGAAGGATATATAAAAAAATGAGCGGGGCATTTAAGTTCATCAAGAGAAAAATCACTTCTCATCTTGCTAGGAAAAGAGAATCCTAAATCTATGTTATTTTTATTCAGTGATGGGTTGGAGTTTTCGAATTTTAAGTGAGGGCATTTTTCGAAAAACTAAACATGATGGACGCATGTCGCTGGGCAATTTTCCTTTTAAATTTTAGATAAGGGCTGTCTATGGAATCATTATTCTTTAGTTTGTTTATCAAGATAACTTTTAAAATGCTGGGTAGATAAGTAGGTCAATACAAATGTTAAAATCTAACAAGATCGTTCTTATAAGTTAATATAATTCGAGGCAATGATTTGAAATTGGAGAGAATAAATTTTAAAGTCGGCTGAACATGCAAATTAACCAACGACCGCCTAAACAAGAAGCATTTTCATTGAAGAAAGATTTCAACAATATATGCTCATGAAGAACAACAATTTCCTACCTCTCATAGCCAATAAATGGATTCAAATTGAATCACATAGAATTTGGTGTGATTAACATAATATAGCAACGTACAGATGTAGTGATCCATCAATTTGATAAAATTTTATAATCATCAAGGTTCCAGACAAAAGTTATTTACTATTCGACCTACGATTAATGCATATCCTACTATGTTGTGATGATTTGCATGTCATCCATTTACTTTTCATAGATGAGAGAAGTATATAGAAACAGAAGTAAAAAAGAAGAGAAGAAACTTACAACAATAGTTGGCAGTTTACAAAGAGTTCAACTACAAAATGCAAGGCAAAAGAAAAGATATGAGACGAGAAAGCAGTAGGATGATTAATTATGGGAAACCTTTTATAGAGAGTAGGCCATGCATCATTCTATTGGAAGTCATCATTTAACACAAGGAAAAGAAAAGAATAAAGATAATTAGATTGAGATGTTTAAACCACGAAAAAAGAAAAGAATAAAGAGAATAAGGTTGAGATGTTTAAACCACAAGAAAAGAAAAGAATAAAGATAAACCACGAGAAAAGAAAAGAATAAAGAGAATAAGGTTGAGATGTTTAAACCACAAGAAAAGAAAAGAATAAAGATAATAAGATTGAGATGCTTAAACCACAAGAAAAAAGAATTAAAGGAATATGAATGAGATGAGTTTTGCTACACAGCCCGCTCCCATGGCCTGTTTTCACAGCCTTGAGGGCAAAAATACAATGTTGCCCCCCTCTCTTTAAACATGTTTTTGAGAAGGTAGTAAAATAGAGGGGCAAAATCATATTTTCGCCCCCCAAGGCTGTGAAAACAGGCCATGGGAGCGGGCTGGCTAGAATTGGGGGAATGAGATTAAAAGAGTAGGCCATGCATCATTCTATCGGAAGACACTTGGCAGTTAGCACGGTCATTTGACATAAGAAAAAAATAAAAGAATAAAGAGAATAAAATTGAGATGTTTAAATCACAGGAAAAGAATAAAGAGAATAAGATTGAGATGTTTATACAGCACTTCTAGGCGGCGAGTGAACCAGCGAGAAAATGAGCGAGGTGGGGTGCAACCCTTTATCCCCTAGAGATTTGTGAAGGCGTGCATCTCAAGGGGATGAAGGGCTACACCCCCCACCTCGCTGGTTCCCTCGCCATTTAGAAATAGCGGTTTAAACTAGAGAGAAAGAAAAGAATTGAAGGAATGAGATTAAAAGAGGAATAAGTAGAGAAAAAGAAAATGAAAAGAGAATAAAATTGAGAATATAAGAAATGAAAATTCTTCTGCAGCTTTTACAATTGACGACGAGTGCTTCTACAGTGCACTGGTTTTTTGCACTGGTTTTTTGCCTGGTGCTATCAAGCACCGTTGGATTGCATCGAGATAAGTAATAGGTGCAAAAAACCAGTGCACTTAGGAAAAACTGATTGACGATGCAACTCGAACAATTACTGTCCAATACAGTGACTAACACTTAAAAGGAATTAATACTCATCTGTCATCGCATCCTTCTTACAATCCAACTACACAAAATTCAAAAACAAAACAAAGGAAGAAACTTTTTATTTTTATTTTTTTTCATCCACGGTTTTTGGACCAAGAAGTGGCTGTGTCCATACCCAAATGTAGTTCAAAACCAATACCTAGACCTCAAGAATTGCATCATAAAGGAAAACGGAAGCTGTCATCCCGACTAGGTTGGGAAGATAACAAAACCACCTTCCTGAATCACCAATGAACATAACACGATAAGATCATAACACCCTACCGCTTAGCCTCCCAAACATGTATAATTCTAGGGAGTCTGGGTTTGCTGTCTGGGGGGCGAAATTATCCGTTTGCCCCTCCTTTGTTGTGGCTATATTTAAAGAGGGGTTAAAAAGGCAGGGGCAAAAATGTAAAAATACCGCCCAAGCAGCAAACCCAGGCAGCAGACCCAGACTCCCTAGAAGCTCTCCCCAAACATACATAACTGAATTAAACATGTAAACTTGGTGCAACCACAATTCCTAATCATGACTTTTCGATAGTCTTAGCCAACCAATCAGAAGCAAGATTCAAATCTCTAAATACATAAGTAATATCGATGAACAATTCCTCCAAGATAAATAGGATTTGTGCTACCAATGATCACTATTCCATGTTATTTTAAAGTTGCTTAAACCACAAGAAAAAAGAAAAGAAAAAAGATAATAAGATTGAGATACTTAAACCACAAGAAAAAAGAAAAGAATTAAAGGAATATGAATGAGATTAAAAGAGTAGGCCATGCATCATTCTATTGGAAGACACTTAGCAGTTAGCACAGTCATTTGACACATTACAAAACAAAGACGATTCAGCGATGGTAAAAAACTGTTGCTAAAATGAATTAGCAACTGCAAAACAACCGTCGCAATACCGTGGCTATTTTAATCGTCGCTATTTGAATCAGTAACGGTAAACTATCCCGTCGCTAATTCACAACGGTCAAAACCCGTCGCTAACTCAAAAGATTCCGTCGCTAATATAAAAATAATGTTAATTTAAAAAAAAAATCAATTAGTGACGGTCTTTTTTCGTCGCTAATATAAAAATAATGTTAAATTTTTTTAAAAAAACAATTAGCTACGATTTTTTGCCGTCGCTAATATAAAAAATAATGTTAATTTTTTTTTTCAAAAAATCGATTAGCGACGGTTTTTTGCCGTCGCTAATATAAAAAATAATTTTAATTTAAAAAAATCAATTAGCGACGGTCCTTTGCCGACGCTAATATAAAAATAATGTTTAATTAAAAAAAAATCAATTAGCGACGGTACTTGTCTGTTGCTAATAATAAAATATTTGTAAAAAGTAGCGACGACTCATTTAAAAGAGTAGGCCATGCATCATTCTATCGGAAGACACTTAGCAGTTCGCAGAGTCATTTGACATAAGAAAAAATAAAAGAATAAAGAGAATAAAATTGAGATGTTTAAATCACAGGAAAAGAATAAAGAGAATAAGGTTGAGATGTTTAAACAACACTTCTAGGCGGCGAGGGAACCAACGAGGAAACGGGCGAGGTGGGGTGCAACCATTCATCCCCTCGAGATTTGTAAAGGCGTGCATCTTGAGGGGAATGAAGGGTTGCACCCCCTACCTCGCTGGTTCCCTCGCCATTTAGAAAAAGCGGTTTAAACTAGAGAGAAAGAAAAGAATTGAAGGAATGAGATTAAAAGAAGAATAAGTAGAGAAAAAGAAAATCAAAAGAGAATAAAATTGAGAATATAAGAAACTTCTTAATAATGTTTAGATGGCGAGGGTTTCTGCCGCTGCCTATTTTGTTGTTGATTGATTTCTCTCCTCCCCTTTCATAGATGACAGAAGGCATCCATAGATCTTCTAGCTCCACCAAACAATACAGCCTTCTCCTCAAGAACTCCTCGACGATCTCTGCAGGTTCGATTTTCGTTTTTTTGATTTTTCGATTCTTGTCTGTTATTTGTCGTTCGTTCTTGCTGTTTAGTTCGTATTTGATGGAATTCTGATTGTTTCGTTATCTGCATCTGGTTCAAGTGAGTGTCGTGAGGGTTTTAGTGTAATTAGGTCTGTGTGCTCGAGTGGTTTGATTGATTTGAACTTGTTTAGATTTAGAGTTTGGAAAAAAAAATCAAATGACAGGAACAAATGGTGGAGACACAGTCGAGAACGTGTTTCCACAGGAGGTGTTCATGGTTTTTGAGGAGAAGTACAACATTCATGGCGATGGATTGCTATAGTTACTCACAAATGAATATCAAGAGGCTGTAAAAAAATGGAGATATACTAGGTGTAGAAGGATTGGAAATGATGATAAACCCCAAAAACTGGGCAATGCTAACTGCAAGGGTGCAAGCTAGTCAAGAGCAGACTGCAGCGAAAAGGAATGAAGAGGTTCTGCATAAAACAGATGAATATACAATGCCAACCAGTGTTGCATCCTCTGGCCTTAGCAAAATTCAAGAAGAAATGACAATGACAAACTCTGCCGTTGCACCAACGAGGATGAGTTGGGCATCAAATCTTAAGCAAAGCAAGCATACGGGCTCTACAAAACTTAGGTATGAAAAATAGTACAAGTGCAAACTGTTGACTTTGCGAATAGAATAGAAGAATGTGAAAGGTTGGTTATTGGCTGCTTTGTGGGCAAGCGCTTGGCATATGGTTATGTCAAAGAGTGGCTGATAAGGACGTGGGAAATTCGAGAATTTGATATGAGCATCACTACAAAAAAATTGAACTCAGCAACGGCTAAAATTCGTTGCTAATTGTCCAAAAACCATAGCTAAAAGGAATCAGCGACGGCACAACTACCGTCGCAATACCGTAGCTCATATTATCGTCACTATTTGAATCAGCGACGGCAAATATCCCGTCGCTAATTAGCCACGGCAAAAAAAAACCATGGCTAGGTCAGAAAGTTCCGTCGCTAAATGGTATTTAAAAAAATATTTTAACATTATTTTTATATTAGTGATGGCATTTTACCGTGGCTAAATGGTATTTAAAAAAATATTTTAATATTAGCGACGGCATCTAGCCGTGGCTAATTGATTTTTACAAAAAATATTTTAACATAATTTTAATATTAGCGACGGCATTTAGCCGTGGCTAATTGATTTTAAAAAAAAATTAACATTATTTTTATATTAGCGGCGACATTTTTTCGTTGCTAAATTGCAAATCTAATTGACAAAACAGCCACGGTATTTCTCGTGGCTATTTAGGGACAACTTTGTTGCAAATCATATTGACAAATGAAATTTAAAAATTATAAATTACAAATTATATTTCATTTTTTATAATGAAATTAGCTATTAATGATTTTCCATTCTGAAAATTAATATCAACTACCAAAACTAAACTTAATTGATTAAAAATTACACAGTCTATAGAATATCATACAAAAATTACAAAGAATCCATACAAAAATGACAAAAAAAAAAATCGATCTATAGAATATCGGAGATCTCTCCGAGATCTTAGGTCTCAGAGATCTCAGAACTCTGAGATCAGAGATTTCAGATCTCAGGGATCTCAGATCTCTGAGATCAGAGATATCAGATCTATGAGATCAGAGATTTCAGATATCTGAGATCTCATATCTCCGAGAGAAAGGCGGCGGGGGAAGGAAGTGGAGAGAGAGGCGGCCGGGATCGGTGTCGAGGAAGCGGCAGACTTCTCCTCTGTGGGTTTCTTCTTTGGAGGTTGAGAGAAAGTTTTTTGTTGAGAGAAAATTTTTGTTTAAGTTGGTTTGTAGAAAAAATTGAAATTTATATAGAGAAAGGTAATTGAAGGGGATTGGTTGTGTTAGTTTCACGCGGATCGATGACGTAGTTTGGTTTAGTGCGTTGGATTCAGCTAAATTTTTGGGTGTTATTGATGGTTGAGATGAGGTTTCACGCAGATCGGTTAATTGTTTTTTCCAAGAGCAACCACTGATAATACCAATGAGTGAATGACTCTGTTCAAGAAATTTTGACTGGTTTAATATACATAGAAGTCGTAAAGAAAAAACAATTTATGGGGATTGGAACATGTTCTAAAGTTGAAAGCAGTTAAAAAAATAAAAGAAAAATAAAGTCGTAAAGAAAAAACAAGCGGCTTGGAGTATGTTTCAAAGTTGAAATAAATAAATAATAAAAAATTTCCATTGATGGGATTCAAACCCTAGTCACTTGGGTGAAAGCCAGGTTTCCTAACCGAGCTAGCAGCAATGGGTTGGTGGTGATTTTATTGAGTTTATATATATATATCTATTTTTTTTATATGTTTTTATATAATTTTTTTAATAAACAATTAGCGACGACACGTCGCTAATATAAAAATATTAATATAAAAAAAAGTTCCATTGGAAAGATTTGGACCCGAGTCGCCTGGGTGAAAGCCAGGTTTCCTAACCGGACTGGACGACAATGGGTTGATGGTGATCTTATCCAGTTTATATATATATATATATATATATATATATATATATATATATATATATATATATATATATATATATATATATATATATATATATATATATATATATATATATATATTTTTTTTTTTTTTTTTTTTCTTTATATGTTTTTATATAATTTTTTTAAAAAAACAATTAGCGACGTCGCTGAATTAAAAATATTAATATAAAAAAAAGTTACATTGGCGAGATTCGAACTCTGGCCGCCTGGGTGAAAGTCAGGTTTCCTAACCGGGTTGGACAGCAATGGGTTGGTGGTGATTTTATCCAGTTTATATATATATATATATATATATATATATAATATTTTCTTTATATGTTTTTATATAATTTTTTTAAAAAAACAATTAGCGACGGCACTGTGTCGTCGCTGATATAAAAATATTAATATAAAAAAAAGTTACATTGGCGAAATTCGAACTCTGGCCGCCTGGGTGAAAGTCAGGTTTCCTAAGCGGGTTGGACAGCAATGGGTTGGTGGTGATTTTATCCAGTTTATATATATATATATATATTTGCTTTATATGTTTTTATATAATTTTTTTAAAAAAACAATTAGCGACGGCACAGTGCCGTGGCTAATGACTAATGAATTTTATAAATAAACTCATTAATATAAAATATTAATATAAAAAAAAGTTCCATTGGCGAGATTTGTACCCAGGTCGCCTGGGTGAAAGCCAAGTTTCCTAACCGAGCTGGACGGCAATGGGTTGGTAATGATTTATCTAGTTTATATATATGTATATATATCTATTTTCTTTATATGTTTTTATATAATTTAAAAAAAAAAAAACAATTAGCGACGGCACAGTGCCATATAATAAACTCATTAGCCACGGCAATGTGCCGTCGCTAATATAAAAATATTAATATAAAAAAATTCCATTGGCAAGATTTGAACCCGTGTCGCCTGGGTGAAAGCCAGATTTCCAAACCAGGCTGGACGGAAATGGGTTGATGGTGACAATTCGCTAACAATTTTTATATAATTGTTTTTTAAAAACAATTAGCTATGGTAAACAACCGTGGCCACGGGACTTTGCTGTCGCTAACTGTTTTTATATAATTTTTTTTTAAATAATTAGCTACGGTAAACAACCGTGGCTAACTGTTTTTATATAAATTTAAAAAAAAATCAATTAGCTACGGTAGAAAACCGTGGCTAATGAGTTTTATTTGTAAAACTTAGCCACGACACTTTTGTCGTCACTAACTGTAAAAACCCATTAGCGACGGTATCCTACCGTAACTAATCAATTTTATTTGTAAAACCTAACGACGGTTTTTTATATATATGTGGTAAAACAGTATCAGGGACAGTAGTGACGGTTGGGTGTCGTCGCTAATCTTTTAATGTGCCGTAGCTAATGTTTTAATTAGCGACGGTATTACAAAACCGTTGCTAATTTCCGTCGCTAGTAGTGCATACACGGAGATAAGAATTTTGTATTCAAATTCAAGAAGGACGAAGATAGAAGTAAGGTTGTCTTTCTTTTTTATGCTTGTGGGTGTTCCATTGCATATTATCTCTCATTTTTCAATGTATGTCAACCTTATCTTTTAAAAAAAATGCATAATGATCTGTTTTTTTATAAATAAAAATTTTCTTATGTATAATCATCAAACACCAATCTTATTTTTTGTAAATTTGATATCCACTTCTGTTTGCTTCAACACTTTATGGCCAATGTTTCTGGGTGAGTGAGGTGGTGGACTGCCTCATAGATCTATGCTATGGAGACTACTATTGGAATCATTATCTTTGGTTGCATTTCACTAATTGAAGTATTATCATGCACATTTTTTTATTGAATTCAATGGTTGTAGGTTCCATCAAGCATTCTTTGGGAATCTCTTGGCAGAATTACAAATTTTCACTTCTTGGAGTCCAAATGGAACCTACAATGTTTGGCGCAGCATCAGCTTCTAGTTCTAGGTGTCCCAGATCAGCAGGCAATGCCATTGAACTCCCAATGGGAAATGGAGGATCTGCTGTGGCATTATCTTCTGGGCTTACCAGTCTTAGATCAACGAATCTTGAGATCAGACAACTACTCAGAGACTTTGGCCAAGCTCAAATGAACAACAGTAACCCTGCATGTCTTCCAGGTATGTCTTAACACTACGGTACTTGTTCTTCATTTCAGTTAACTAAAATTGCCATTCTTTGACAAGGTCCAATCGCAGCAAAAGCGTGTTACTCAAACTCTGTATCATAAATCTCTGAAGTCGAAATTAATATCTTGTTTCATTTCATTTTCACTAAGCATATATGAGAATGATTTCTGCCAAACTGTTTTTGCATGTCTAACAAAGGTGGAGGAGGTTCCATTCCTCATTTTCCTGGTGACAGGAGCTTTCTACTGGAGGCAGCTCGGCATCTGGAAGCTGCTTTGTGGAACTTAAGAATCCAATATATGATTACTCGTAGTAAGTCTAAGGTCATTGGAGTCAATTTCGCAAACTTTATCACGTAAAAATTTGGCTCTTTACTTCACTATGCATATGTCCTAATATAAGCTTCTTAGTCACAAGTTAACCATTCTTGCAGCTGAACCAATCTCAATAGTGCCTGCAGAAACAGACCCACCAGGCGTCTTTCCTCCTGAAGCTTATGAGCCATTTGTGTGCGCAGCTGGTATATAGATACTTCCCCTCATATAAAAACAAACTGATATGAAAATTACATTCTTCTTGTTTCCTCAATGAATAATGCTGATACTGGCTTTGAGAATAATACACATGTTTGCAAAGTGCGTTTAGCTCTCTTGAACCATATTGCGAGGACCGTTGAGATTTCTGCTGGTCGCCGTATATGAACGTCAAAGATCCTATCAAAATGATTCCACACCTGCATCGCCAATTCTCCGTCTAGAAGAGATGCTTCAAAGATTCTTGCTTTGGCGATCTACAACAATGACATCTAGAGGCCAGGCTCAAACCACATCTGTATAATTCACCGTCCACTGGCACTCCTCTACGGAATAATTTTCAAACAAAGACTGATATTCTGGAAGGCAGAATGTCGTGCCAAAGTGTTTGACTTAATGCATTGACCTTCCCATGTTTCCGTAACAGTTCATATGCCGACTGAAGTGAAAATAGCCCATTCGGGTTTGGAACCCACACACACGTGTCCTCCTCATGGGTCTCACCACGTAGTCTATATGCAAAAAGGTCACGCGCCAAGTTTCTGAGATCTCGATGGACCAATTCAAAATTTGTAAAAATCACCTCGAGAACTGAAGGCCATAAATCTTGGTCAACCATTGCCGCCGATCTCCTGAAAGATGCCACCATGTTCTAATTCTCCTCAAAGAAACTGATATCCCCAATGTCAATACGCCAAAACGAGTTACTCAAAAGAAAGGTTCTTCCAAGCATGATCTCTTTAAAAAATGGAGAAGACCCACCTTTCACAGGTTGACTGTTCAAACCAACGCCTTGTAGCCAGTATTTACTCCTCATAAAATTAGCCCATAAAGAATCTGAAGTAAGTGGTCTCCAAAGAGCCTTGACTCAAAAAGCCTTCATCACAACCGTCAAGTCTCCAACTCCCAAACCTTCTTCCGCCTGTGGAAAACAAATTTTATCCCATGACACCCATTTTTTCTTAAGTCAGCCTTCACAATCCCCCCAAAAGAAGTCCACCAGCAAACTATTTATTCGTGCTAGAACTGTCATTGGTACACACATGGTATTAAAAATATAAATAGGAATCGAGCTAAGAACATGCTTGATCAAGATTAATCTTCCTCCTGGAGATAACAATTTTGCCTTCCATCCTTGAATACGAACCTGAATCTTAGTGATTAAATCTTCAAAATATGAAATTTTAACTCTTCCTTGGAACACTAGCCCACTCAAATATTTCAATGGAGCAGCGTGAAATTGGAAATTTGTGCCACTCTTTAAAGCTACAATGCGCTCCGTTGTGGCCTTATCATCCAAAGTAAAAGAGTTTTTTCCTTCATTTATTTTCTGTCCCGAGGCCTTGCAGTAACGTCGCAGGAACTCCATACATCCCATGACTGAGGATTTTCTGCCATTTAAAAAAATTAGAGTGTCATCTGCATACAAAAGGTGGGAAATAGGGCTGCAATTCCTGGGGGTATAATAGTACCCAATTTTGCCATTCTCAAAAGCTGAATTCAAACCCCTACTCAACACTTCGGAAGCAATAATGAAAATAAAGGAGGATAGAGGGTCTCCTTGCCTTAATCTCCTAGTGGATCTGAAAAAACCTTTGTAGACTCCCTGGAGCAGTACTGAAAATCCACAAAAAGCAATACAGTTAGATATGAGGTGGCAGATTCTACCATTAAAGCCAAATTTTTTAAGAACTGCAAGCAAAAAGTTCCATTCCAGCCTATCATAGGCTTTCTCCATGTCAATTTTCAGCACCACATTGTCTCCAAAAACCTTCCTGTTAATGTCTCTGATCATTTCCTGCGCCAGTCCAATATTTTCACCAATGAACCTGCCTTTGACAAATGCCCCCTGCTCCTGAGAAATCAACCTTGGCAAGATATCTACCAGCCTATTGCAAAGGATTTTGCTAAAGATCTTATAAATCACATTACACAAACTGATTGGGCGAAAATCATAAAAGGAACCTGGATTTTCAATTTTAGGAATCAACGCCGAGAAAGACGCCGACATTGCCTCCCCTTCAAAAATTGTATAGATGCCTCCCAGATATCCATACTCAAAACCTCCCAACAAAACTGAAAGAAATCAACAGTAAATCCATCTGGTCCTGGCGTACTATTTTTGGGTATGTCGAAAACAGCATCCCTTACTTCCTTCAAGGAAGGTCGATTAACCATAAGCTCACAATGACCAGGTTCCAACAATGTCGGGATACAATTTAGCAAATCCACATCCTCCCTAACATCACCTTAAAAAGACATCAGATTAGTAAAAAACTCATTGGCTTTGTCAAAGATCTCACCAGGTTCCGAAATAATTCTACCGCACGGTAAAGTAATCTGATTGATGGCTCGTCTCTTTTGTTTGGACTTGGTGGAAGCAAAAAAGTATTTAGTGCAGGCATCCCCCTCCTTGAACTCTTTTTCACCTGATTTTAGAATCCAGTAAAGCTCCTCCTGTTTGAGAGCTAATTTGTACTCAGCCTGACAACGGTGTATATTGCAACAAGCCTGGACATCCCAATTAGCATTAACATTTAGCCCATTATTACTGTTATTCGCAAAACCTGCCAAAAGTATTGTTTCCCACTGCTGCATTTCATCTTCTAATGCTCGAATCCTGCTAAACACATTACCAAAGACCATCCTATTCCACTGTATCAGAGCTCGTCATGTCAGTTTAAGTTTGGCATCCACTCTATCAATGGGTCTCATAGCACCCATGTCAGTCAACAACGTGTCCTTGACCAGATCCATAAACTCAGGATGTGTCGTCCACATATTAAGGAACCGAAAAGGAACAAAACCGAATTTTGATTGAGTTGGCATGGAGGCCAATAGCAGAGAGTGATCTGAGAAAGTTCTACTAAGATGTTCCACTTTGGGGCTGCCCAAATCTGTCAACCAAGCTGAATTAGTAAAGATCCTATCCAGTCTGGCCCAAATACGCTCACTACCCCGCCTGTTATTACATCAAGTGAGACGAGAACCCGAGAATCCACAATCAATTAGGCCACTGTTTTCAATATAGTCAGATAAATGTGACATGTTTGCCATGGACGGCTCCACCCCCCCCCCCCCCCCCCCTACTTTCTCTCCAGAATGCAAGTAAGTGTTAAAATCCCCTCTGACCATCCAAGGAATGTCATGGTTTGCAACAAAATTTGTCATATTCAACCATAGATATTTTCTTTCATCCACAGAACATTTAGCATAAACAAAGGAAATTAAAAAAAATCTTGAAGCAGAGTCCGTTACCTGGCAATGAATGATCTGGTCTGACATATCCACCACCGAGAGGGCGAGGGAAGTATTCCAAAGAATCCAAATCTTGCCGCCAACCGTGTCGTTCGAGGCAAAGCCACCCAGTTGGAGTTTGTTGCCAATCTCCGTAGATCTACTAGCAGCAATCATAGGCTCCGCAATCATAAAAATTTTGACTTTATGCTCCACCACCATATTTTTTAACCTCCTCCTCGTGGCCTGATTACCAACCCCACGAGCATTCCAAAACATAAAGTTTTCCATCATCTTAAGCACGATAGGAAGTTTTACCCCTCTTAGTCTTACGACGTTTGCCCGGAAGGGCCGCCGATTTGACTTTGTTCTGATGATCCTTATCAGAGTGTGCCCCCAAATTTAAATCATTAATAGGATGTGATTCTGGTTCCAACTTCGACTCCGATGCAGCCTCGTCACTATCATCTGTGGCGTTATTAAGTGTATTAGTGGAATTTGATTGTTTCTTGCTTCGCAAAACACGGTTCTCCTCAACCAGCTGGACGACGACATCATACAAGCTCCCATCCTCATCGTTTCTGTCCGCCGCAGGCTTTGAAAAATTACCAGTTTCCATGGATTGAGCCCGCTTGGCCATTACTTCTGTCAGCTGTTCCATCACTGTCGGCTTCACTGTGGCAGTTCCTATTTCCTGAGGTAGCACGTCCCCTGGGTTGGGACCGTGAAGAGGTTGGGGCCATGGACTAGCTGAGACCTGTGTACGTGGGCTGGGAGGCCATGGGCAGGTCGTGTTCTGACTGGACGGACTGGGGCAGGCCGTGTTCGGACTGGACGGACTGGGGCCGTGATCAGGCTGGACCCGAGGAGACACGAGAAGCGTGTTCGGGCTGAGTCCTTGAGCTGGAGCAGGACATGGACAGGTGGTGATCGCAGGGCGTGGACTGATCGCATTGCCTGGACTGCTCGCAGACTTTATGATGTCATGAGCTGGCTGGGACAAAAACACTCCTACTTCCCCTACTAATGCAGCTCGTTGCGCTGATCCTGGGCGCCCCAAGTGAGTGCTCCCAATATCATCATGCGACCTTGCCACAATTTGATGTTCCCGACGGATAATGTCATTTGTCATGTCGTCGACAATACCACTCTTGGCCCCTAAGAGTAAGTCATCCGTTGGCTGTGTCGGCTGTTCTTGAATTCCAATAGCATTAGCAATCTTCGAAGTGGTATACCCCGCCTCTAGAAGGCATTCTTCCGTATTTTTTGTAACCTTCTCAGAACTAACATGAACTATAGGCTCACTCTCATCAGCATCAATGTTTTCAGTAAGCGACTCAAATTTGTTTGACAACACCACCTTGACCGGATCCATGGCCACCGGCCTCTTCTCCCCAATGTCCTCATCCATTTCTTCCCCCTGGCTATTCTTTACTCCACTCGGGCCGCTGGATTTTGAATTTTATCTTTTTGAGAACGGGTACATATTGTTGCTTAATAATTTTAGTTTCAACATGCAGCTTTACCGTCTTCTCCGCTTTACTGGAGTCAGGACCTCCCCCACTGCCCTTGAGACCAATTTTTTTCCTGCAAAACTCCTCTTGATGGCCTATCAAATAACAAAAGTCACAGTATTTGAAACCTGGATATTCTATTTTCTGCCAGAAACCCCTGTTATTGGCCTTGTCAATCCAAACTCTATTTGGTAATTTCTCCGCTAAAGACATCTCCACACATACACGGGCAAAGCCCGACCGGGTGAGACAGCGAGTATGATCATCCATCCGCAAATAACCACCAAAAGAATTCACAATAGCCTTTAAAATAGGGGGATGAAAAAAATGCAAATGTAAGTTAGGTAACTCTACCCATAGGGGCACCGAGATTGGGTTTTCCTTCAAACTGAAACCATCTTGCCAACGGAAAGCTTTAAACTGAACTCCTTGAATCAGGAAAGAGTCTCTCGACAGAACCTTCTTTGCTTCTACCTCCGAATGTAGTCGTACTAACACATGTTGTTGATTCAACAAACCCAACGAAAAATCTCCCAAAATTCCCCATGTTCTGTGAATCGAATCGCGGATATCTGTCAAAGTCGGTCAGTAACTAGAAAATTTGAGAACAATGACATGTTTTCCATGAAAGCTTCACCACGGACCTCATCTGATGTCGTGATTCCGATTGCTGGAGCCCCCTCTTTACGGAAACGGGTACCTTCGACCTGAGTCTCTACAATGTCATCGACCAAAATCTTGCCCAAAATCTGGGCGAAAGAGGGCTTAGGGGATCCGGCCGTGGTTCCCCCATGACCAGGACCAATGGGGGAGGAATGGCGGCTGGCGCTGACATCACATCCAGAAAACGTGGAGTCCCAGACCCAAGGAACACGCAAATATGTGTGTCGGATATGTGTATCGGTGGCTGGATCGGATCAGCAGATGTGTCGTAGAGGCGGCCAGATCGGAACGGCGGCACGTAACAGCCCTAAGTTCGTAACGGCAGGTAGTGGCTGATGCGCAATTTCACAGATCCAACCGATCTGAGCACAAAAAGTGTGCCTGTATCGGATACAACAGGCGGCCTGTGGGCGTCTGAACCGTATCGGATTGAGTCCCGAGCGGCTAGATGCCGGCGCGAGATGCCGTATCGGGTTGCAGCAGCTAGGGTTTGCCCTCAAGTGCTATTTATTATAGCCATTACAATTATCCTATGTTCGGCCCGTTCAAACAATGTTCTAAAAATCAGTTTTTAAATTTGATTTATTTTATTTTATTTTATTTTCTGTTTGAAAATAAAATAAAAATTAAGACTATTTAAAAAAAAAACATTTTGCATATGTATCTTGGCATTGAATTGAAAGTAATTTATATGTTATTATGCTTAACTTTTATAAATTATAATAAATAAATAACCGTCTAGTCCTTTGAGCGCTAGTCCCTTGCTAGCACTCACCTATTTTCTAGTGATTTTTAGAACACTGCCTTCAAGTATGTTAACAATTTAGCATAAGCTGTATTTTATTATAAAGATGTGCCAAAAACAATGTTATTGTAAGGAACCCATCTAACTGGCGAGGAAACCAGCGAGGGGAGGGGGGAACCCTCCACCCCCTCGGGATGCATTCCCTCCATCTCCTTTGCGTATTTCGAGGGGGATGGAGGGTTGCACCCCCCTCCCTCGCTGGTTTCCTCGCCAGTTAGAATTTCTGTATTGTAAGATGGTGTTTGTTTATTTAAGTGTTTATGTTCATGCCATCATTTGCTTGCCGTATAAACATTTTCTTTCACTATGGAAATGGGCATTCTCACATTCAAAGCAACCAAGAGCTACTGTGACACTGATTGTATAACATTCCAATCAGGGGCGGACCTATTAAGGGGCGAGGGGGGCAGCTGCCCCCCTCAACTTTTAAAATAATTTTTTTATATACTTAGTCTTTTAATAAATCAATTTATAATGTATAATACAATATGAAAATTATTCATTCAAATATTTTTAATTTTTCTATTGGTGTAGTGGTTGGAAGTTTGTAACTTTTGTAAATAATCTGAGTTCAATACTCTTTGTGCGCATTTCTCTATGAGATTTCGCTACTTTATGATTTCTTTATGTCTATATAATTTTGTCACTATGACATTTCTATACTTTTTTATTTTTAAAATTTTATATGTAATTGCAAGTATTAAATAAATGAATTGCATGTTCACAAGGGGTGTAAAATCTCCAACCAAAAAAATATTTGAAATTAATATCTAAAATAAGAACTATAGAATTTAATGAAAATATATGTCATTAGCCAACTCATACAAAATTTGAGAATCATATAAACCATTTTTCAATGAAATTGTATTAAGATCTTATTATATTTGTAAATTTCCAATTTTTTTTAACTTCAACTAGATACTTATCCTAGTGATTTTAGTTATATATTTCAGTTATTTCGCTAGTTTGCCCTTTGCTAAGGTTATTAATATTGTGACCTTATTTTGGCTTAAAATTGAATTACACTTGATTCAATTTGATATATGCAATATATTTTTATAGTTATATTTTTCTTACTTTACTAGTTTAGGTAAAAAAAAAAAAAAAAAAAAATTTGCTTACCATTTCACCCCCTTTTGACTACAATACTGGGTCCGCCACTGATTCCAATTATCGTGCTTGTTATTAGAGTTGATGCAGGTTTTGATATTTTGAATAATAAAGGTTCATATGGTGCTGCGACTTTTGATGCAATACTCGTTGTTGCAGATCAGGAAGCTCTTTATTGGGTCTAGATAAAGGTTGGAAATCTTTCATATTAGAAATAGATGGAATCGATGTCCTACAAGTTTTTAATCCAGACGGAACACCCACGATTGATGCAGCAGTTATTTTTTGAGATGAAGAGTACACCTGCAGCTACTCTTGGTTAGTCTTGATTTAGTTTAATATGTATTTTCTTGAATTTTAAATAAAATAACCAAAAAAAAAAACCTCCAAATCAAAGCAAGACTACAGTCATTCTTGCATGCACAACCAAAAGCAAAGCAAAATAGGTCATATAACACAAAAACTCAAGTGAAATCGAGAAATTATACAGCACATCCAATTTTTTTTGTTTCTGATTATTATAAATAATTAGAGGGCTTTAAATAAATTATTATATTAGAAACTTAAATATAATTAATCAATGTTCTAGAAAAACTAGTTTTAATTGTAAAAATATAAAATATGAATGGCTAATGGAAAACAAATAAGTTAATTATAAGGTTCTTTTTATAATTTATACATAATTAGGTTGCTTGAAATAAATTATGTTAGGACTTAAATATAATATATTAATATTTAAAAGTAGCTAATTTCGATTGTAAAATTATGAAATGTGGAAGGCAAAATAGAAAAGTTTAAAAGTTGATGTAAGAACTTATTTATAATTTATAAATCATTGGAGGACTTCAAATAAATTATGTTAGGAGATTAAGTATAATTATTGAATATTGAGAAGGATTAGATTTGATTATAAATAATTTGAACTTAAGAGGGCAAACATGTAAAAAGATGTAATAGTATTTTTTTAGCTAAAAGACACAAAATTCATTTGGGAAAAAATCAATATATAATCCAAGCAACAATTCTAGCCAACCATGTTTGTTAGTTGTTTGTTTTTTTTGGGGTTTTACACTTCTACCCATTTTATAGATAATGTTTGTGTTTTAAAGAAAATGTGTAAAAATAAAAAATAAAAATAAAAAAAATTAACAAACATTGCTGACTAAACTTATTCATAATCCAAAATAATCTTAACAATGCCCCTCATTAGGTATAGGTATGCACATTTTACATAAAATATTGGGTACATAGCACATAAAACTGAGAGGGTAAATGGTAACCAGGTGGAAGAGCTAGTATATGCATAACTGTTACAAACACTAACGTTACAATGGCATAAAACATGCATGAAATAAAACGTGCAATCAAACGCGATGGATAATGTCATCAACAGTGTATTGGTTATCAATCAATTATTTTCCAGTACCACATATCCCACTAAAACCAAAAATCCTATATTTCTATGGACCATCTACAGCAGTTCAATTCACAAAACGTGCAAACAAACGTGATGGATAATGTCAATCAATTATTTTCTGGTACCACATATCCCTTAAATTAAAACTAAAAACACTATATTTCTATGGACCATTTACAGTAGTTCAACTCACAAGCGTAATGAGGAGAAGTAAAAATATGCAAGATATCAAGAAATTTCGAGGATGTAAAATTTGGATAAACACGCATAAGCTGGTCATAACAAAAACACACAACCCACATCCAAAGTATCCACCTCAATTCCATCCACACCTTTTCAATTAAATAGTGGTTGAAAAATGTTTTGCAATAGAAAAGAAGGGGATTTTAGTTGATAAACATGGAGAAAGAATGATATTGTTCCTTACTTAGAATTCCTTGTTAGACTTTTAGTTCCCACCTGATTTCTCAATATATCCAAATCCTTTATCTTGGTTTTTATTATCCGAGGAGAACATATTCATTTGTGATCTTGCTGTACCACCACATTACTTTCTTAGCAAATTTTCATTCTTTGTTTCTTGCTGAAATCCATTTCTTAGCGTGAGACTATTTCATGGCAAAGGCATCATAGTTGAACCTTGCAAATAGTGGATCATTCAG
Organism: Berberis thunbergii; assembly: GCA_003290165.1. Lineage (NCBI taxonomy): Eukaryota > Viridiplantae > Streptophyta > Magnoliopsida > Ranunculales > Berberidaceae > Berberis > Berberis thunbergii. The sequence continues at coordinate 46,738 of QNQO01000936.1, read as the reverse complement.
ATGTGATAAATGTATGTTCTGTGGTCACCTTTGTTTTCTCATACTTCATCTCCACCCTTCCAAACTCACAATCTCAAAGAAAATAGTAAATATAGATTTGTATCGATGAGAAATAAATAACAGTGCATAAGTGGTTCAGAAAACAAAAAAATTGAAGTCATTAATCTGCGCATGCAGAGCGCTTCCACCCCTAATGGGATGTACTGGTTGATCGCTAAAAAACAGCAACCACCCCTAATAGAATAATGTGATTTTATTTATTTAGTTATATCCTTAACCCTCCCCACCCCATGCCGTTGTGATTGGGTTTGAACACGTGACATGTGATTTGATTCGCCATACCTCTGCCAATTCTTTGGCATTTATTTATTTATTTACCTATATTAGACACAAGAGGTGGTCTTGTATGTCAGGTTTTCAGAATGATTGTTGCAGAGTGTCTTTTTTTTTTTTTTTGCCATACGATGCTCTTACGAAGCAATCATTTAATGTAAAAATACATAAATGACCGTGAAGGCTTACAATGTCGATCATTCATAGACCACCTGTTCAGTTGTTTGTATCTCATGTTGCAAATCAAATTTATCTATATATTGCTATTGTTGATAATATGGATTAGATCTCTAAATGCTATATATATTGTAGCGCCATATAAAAACATTTCTTATCCTGAAGAATATCATGCCAAACACAAAGGGAAGACAATTTTCTCAAAAACTGATGCGAGGTTTTAGAGATTTGATCATTGTTACAACCAAAATTGTGGAACTAGTATAGGAGAAAAGAACTAAAGAAGAAGGAGAAGAGGAAGAGATCGAGGTGTGTTAATATTCATCAAATTAGAAGATCATAATTCTTGGTATTGAGGTGGGAGCTAGAGGAACGCCACGACAATTGCTGATCTCTAGACTCTTCTGTTCGCATGAACTCCTTTCTCTTCTAGCCTTCGACACCTTATTGGAATTGAAAATGAAAATTTTAAACAAACAATTAACTAACTGTGAGTAAAGTGAAAACATTAAGGAAATAGAAACTGTACAAGTTGGTCAATTAACATGCAAAGTTCCTTTTTTTTTTTGAAAGGCATGCAAAGTTCCCATTAACACCAAAGGTAGAGATAACACTCAAAACAAGCAAAGGCAAAGCAATGGATGATGGGCTCCTCTCCCTGCTTCAATCCTTGAAAAGAAGTGGGAAGTGGGGTTCCATTTACCTTAATTTCAGGTTAAAAAAAACTAAAAGCTCAATTGAAGATGAATCCTCGCAGGCATAGCAGAGGGAGACAACACTGTACTTGTGCAATTGGAGCTCACCCAAACAACTTACCAAAAGAATAAACTATAAACTACATGTTACAGTGCAGTTTGAAAAGAAGGAATAAATTAAGGTATATAGTTTTTGTTGCGCCTAAAGGTGAGTGCCCGTTGCTTCGTGATTATGATAGACAAATCCACTTATTTTACAACTTAATGTGTATTTTGAGCCACATACATGTCAAAACAAGTTAGAACTTTGATACATTGTTTCTGATGTTGGTCTTTAAATTTTCTCTAAATTTTAACTCAAATATATAGTTTTTATTAGTTATGTGTATGTAATATCCTTATTTTCAAAGAAAACTGAAAGAACTCCTAAATTAGTAAAAAAAATATTTTTTCCCCCGGTGTACCAATATCTTTTGAAAATCTCTCCTATCTTGTGTGTTGTAAATGCTTATCACTTCTCCAACATTCAAGTGAAGGAGAGCAAGGAAAGAATAAATGGAATGATTAAGGAGAAATTTGACAAAATCATAAAGCAGAAAGAACAGAGAAAAACCATTCGACCTTGTAATCCAGCAATTTTCACATACGTACGATCCATATTCAATCAAGACCTTCTTTCTAACTAATATTAATGATCAGAAGCAAGACCAAGTTGTTGAAGGTGTTGATGAATGTCTGCTGGATGATCATCGAGTTTAGGCCTTTTGGGTTGAATCCAACGGCCATCGGTGTTCCTCACCATCCCTTTGTTCTCATCTTGCCTCCAGTGAGGAGGCACCAAATGACGATCCTTGAGAAAATCAGCAGCCTTATTTACCAATGCAGGATCCCTTCCACCTGAAAGTGCAAACTTATGGCCCTTTCCATGGTACCATGGGCGGCCCTACTAAGGGGCGAGGGGGGGCAGTTGCCCCCCCTCAACTTTTAAAATATTTTTAGTATATATATTTTAGTCTTAAAAAATCGATTATATAATGTAGAATACAATAGGTTATTTGTTTATGAAAATATTCAAACATGTTTGTGTTGGTGTAGTGGTCGGAGGTTTATCAATTTTAGTAAAAGACCTGAGTTTGATACTCTTTGAGTTCGATACTCTTTAAGTGCATTTTTTATTCTATTTTCAATGCAATTTTATTAGTAATTGCAAACATTAAAAAATGTTTAGTTTAATAAAAATTTATTAACATTAAATAAATGAATTGTTTTTCACAAGTAATATTTAACCCCTAACAAAAAAATATTTAAAATTAATATCTAAAATAATAACGATAGAATTCAATGAAAATATATACCATTAGCCAAATCGTATAAAATTTGAGCCTCATATAAACTATTTTTTCTTTGAAATTGTATTATGATCATATTAGATTCGCAAATTTCAATTTTTTTTTAGCTTCACCTAGAACTTATCCTAATTATTTTGTGATTCTCAATTCTAGACAACCAGGCTTTATAGACACTTTTTGGTCAGGTTTTAAGTTTTTTACATTTCTATCCCTTCTATAGATAACGTTTGTGATTGTATTTTAAAGAGAATGGGTAAAGGTGTAAAAATGCTCTAGCCTGACCAAAAAATGGCTTTAAAGTCTGGCTGCCTAGACAAACTCTTTTGTGATATTAGTTATATATTTTAGTTATTATGCTTGTTTGCTCTTTGCTAAGGTTATCAATAGTGACCTTATTTTGGCTTAAAATTGTATTTTTATAGTTGAATTTTTTTTATTAGTTACTAACTTCGGTAAAAAAAAATTGGTTTTACCATTGATAACTACTATTATCAACTAATAAGTATTTTCCATTTCGCCCCCTCTCGACTAAAATCCTGGGTCCGCCCCTGCATGGTACCTAATTACAGAAGGCAAATTTGTTATATAGAATCAAACAAGTAGGATGTACAAATAATAGATAGAATTCGACTTTAATTTCCATAATATATGCATTTTATCCATATTATTAGGAAATTATGTATCAGTTCCACGCTAAGTCTTATACATTAATAAGAAAAGTCGTCACGCCTTGAAGTATACCTAAAGACTTTCAGCCTAATAAACTATACATCGTCATGGAAGTCTCATAGTTTATTCAGCGAACCATGGAAAGAGCGCAACCACTTAATAAACATATACTATATATGAATGTGACTTGCCTGCCTAAAAAATAAAGGATCTAATCATTGACGAGAAGCTAAATATGATTATTCTTAGTCTGAAAATAAACAATTTTGTCATTTGTTTTCGTAGGCCTCTAGGGATCACCATCGCGCGCGCTCTAGAGTTGACAAAGAAAATGACAATCTAACATTTACCTTGGATGTGAAATCATGTAATTCTCAAAATCTCAGTGACTAATCTAATTTTAGAATATGAAACTTGGAGAATTTGTATACCTAGGATGATCTGAACTTGAAAAGAGTAGAAAGAAAAAGGACTAACCCGTCGAGCAAATGCAAATGAGCTTCCAAGTTATGGAAACATGAAATATCGCTGGTGTCTTTCAAGAACGGGGAGTGTTTGTGATCTAATGCGAGTTCCACTCCTACGTGAGAGTAGTTCCATGGGAGTCCACTGGCTAGCTTCTGCACAAAAGGTGGCATATGTTCATTAAAAATGAGTCCAGGTACTTTAGGCACTGTGTCATGGACATTCACCACCCTTAACACGTTCACTCCGAGCTTCTTCAACCTGTCCTTAAACCTGACATTCCCAACCCGAGGACCCGAAAATGTGAATGCGGATATAGGTATAGCTTGACCGTCATCTAATATATTTAGACCCGTTTCGACTATATCATATGCGCTCAGTATTGCTAGTGCACCACCTAGGCTGTGCCCAGTGATGGTTATGCTCAGTTCTTCATTTGGGTACATTTGTGCTAGGCGTCTGATTTCAGTTAAAATCTGCTCCCTTGCTGAATACTTGCAGAATCGACATGTAGGATCTTTATCAGTGTATAGATCGAGGAAGCCTGATTCGACCTTGACTGTTGGATCAGGACATGGAATTTTATCCGATGAAATTGGCCTTAAGTAATCCATTAAATCCGCGATCCATTCTAGTTGTGTCACCGTGCCCCTCCATGCTATTGTTATGTCCCGTCGGCCTAGTTTGGCTGATGTCTCATCGTTTGATACTGCTATGTATCCAATCCAATTGGCGTTTCGACTCCACACCCTAGACCACGCAGATTTTTTGAAGAAATTTGGGAGATTGTTGTTGGAGGTGGCGTAAAGGTACCTTGATACTTCATAACCCGTGTTCGCCATCCCAAGGCACTCGAAGAATTTGCAACGAATAAACCTACAACTTCCACAGTATTTTGAGAACTGATCATAATCAAATGCATCATAACATGCCTGTGCCATCTCACCATAGCGAATTAACTCAGACCGTAGGAGTGGATCAAATGGATCAAGTAGCCCAACCCAATCATCCTCCCCGTGGATCTCGCGCCATTTGTCACGTAACAACGCCCTCGGTTCGATATCATCATGTATAATTTCTTGTTGTTCTTCTTTTTCGAGTTCGAAAATTGTGGACTGTAAGGATTCATCTCCACTAGAGAACACTCTAGCCTAAAAGTCCTCGACTTTCTGAGCTCCCTCGACAACTTTTGATAAAAAACTGGACTCAATGATCGATGAAAATTTGATTTCGAATATATGATTTTGGATTGGGAAGCATGGAAATTGGGAAAGGCAATAGGAAGAGAGATCGCCATTGAAGGGATCAATAATGGAACTGGGCTGATTAATTAGTTTGATTTGGTGGTAGAGAAGATGGGAAGAATCATATGTACCATAGTATTATATTACGTTATAGGTATTGCCAGCTATGTTAGGCCCTTGAATTTATTTACAGAAGAAATATAATTAAAGAAGACCATATGGTTCACATGTCGACGTAAGTGTTTCATATAATTTTCTTTTCACTAAGCAATTATTGAAGTCACCCTCTCTAAATAATATGGTCTAATTTATACGAAAATGGATAATCACCACCAAGTCAACCATCAAAATTCTGCTCCAGCTAGATAGTGATCATCGCAGGTAATACAAACAATTTTTCTAATTTGCAAGATCACACTCATTGACTAACAAAATCAAAATAACCTTGGTCAATAAAAACAACCATTCTGATCACCAAACCTTCCTCACAAAACCAAAACATGGAAATCAGGACAGGCTATTGTGTGCACTGCACTGCTGCTCCTAGTTTGCCTGATCATGATTAGCGGTTGCTCAGACATGCATGAATGCGCGAGCAGTGTATCATTTGCACAGTGCAGAGCAGCATGGGTGGGATTCTTTGCAGGGTGAATCGCTTCCATTTTGTACAACATGGGATGCAAACCAAGCCTCTTGCATGGCGTAAAAAATATGGATGGGTTGCTTTCTGTGGCCGAATTGGTCCTTCTGGTCAGACTACCTGTGGCAAGTGCGTAAAGGTACATCACGTTACAATTTAATTACAAAACAGAATTGGAAATTTACTGGTTAGCTAAAACACTAGCTGATTAAAACCAATGTAGAGACATGCAGGTTACTTACACTAGCTGATTAAAACCATTGGCCAGGTTACTTACACTAGAATCCAATTAACAGGTAGAATTGTGGATAAGTGCTACAGTAAAGACTATGAACCACCGTAAATATTGCCTTGCCCCTGTGCCATTTTATACCAAATGGATAATCACACCATCTTTGAAAACCCAAAACTTAAGTCAATGCTCTACCTCTTCTAAATAGTCCTCACATATAACAAAGACAATTTTTGTGGTTACAGTCATTTACTCCAAGTGTCTTGTACCAACAAAACAAGAAACCCTCCCTCTCTATAAATCCAATCATTCTCATCCCATCTTCCCCACCAAACCAAAACATGGAAACCGTAAAGCTTTACGCATCCATACTTCTCCTATTTTGCTAAAGTAAAGACTATGAACTGGACGATGGGATACCAGTTCAACGATAGACTTGTTGCAGATGAAATCACGAGTCCAAGGTTCGAACCTTGCTGGAGCATTTGGAGTGGCTGAGAGGGGTGAAGAAATAAAATAAAATAATAATAATAATAATAATAATAATAATAATAAATTTAAAAAAAACCTATGAACCTGGACCCAATTGAAAACAAGATTGGTCATATATCACCATCCCTTACTTAGTAGGTTTGCCCCTGGTAATAACTGTTATTATCACCGTAAATATTGTCTTGCCCCTGGGCCATTTTATACCAAATGGATAATCACACCATCTTTGAAAACCCCAAAAGTGAAGTCAATGCTCCACCTCTTCTAAATAGTCCTCACATATAACACCGACAACATTCATGGTTACAGCCATTTACTCTCAAGTGTCTTGTACCAACAAAAGAACAAACCCTCCCTCTCTATAAATCCAACCCTTCTCATCTTATCTTCTTCACCAAACCAAAACATGGAAACCACAAAGCTTTACGCATCCATACTTCTCCTAGTTTGCTACAGTAAAGACTACGAACTGGCCAATGAGGTACCAGCTCAATGGTACACTTGTGGCAGATAAATCATGAGTTCAAGGTTTGAACCCTGCCAGCAGCATTTGGAGTGGTTAGGAGGGGTTAAGTAATTTAAAAAAAAAAAAAACTATGAACCTGGACCCAATTGAAAACAAGATTGGTCATATATCACCATCCCTTACTTAGTAGGTTTGCCCCTGGTAATAACTGTTATTATCACCGTAAATATTGTCTTGCCCCTGGGCCATTTTATACCAAATGGATAATCACACCATCTTTGAAAACCCCAAAACTGAAGTCAATGCTCCACCTCTTCTAAATAGTCCTCACATATAACACCGACAACATTCATGGTTACAGCCATTTACTCTCAAGTGTCTTGTACCGACAAAAGAACAAACCCTCCCTCTCTATAAATCCAACCCTTCTAATCTCATCTTCCTCACCAAACCAAAACACATGGAAACCACAAAGCTTTACGCATCCATATTTCTCCTAGTTTGCTACAGTAAAGACTATGAACTGGCTAATGGGGTATCTGCTCAACGGTAGACTTGTGATGGATGAAATCATGTGTCCAAAGTTCAAACCTTGCCGACGGCATTTAGAGTGGCTAGGAGGGGTGAAAAAAAAAACTATCAACCTAGACCCAATTGAAAACAAAATTGGTCATGTATCACCATCCCTTACTTAGTAGGTTCGCCCCTGGGTCATATATCCCTGGTAATAATTGCTACTGTCACTGTAAATATTGCCTTGCCCCTGGGCCATTGTATACCAGATGGATAATCACATCAACACACCTTCTTTGAAAACCCCAAAACTGAAGTCAATGCTCCACCTCTTCTAAATAGTCCTACATCGAAAATTCTAAAGTGTAGTGCTCTGTAGTAGTGCTCGTCCTACATATAACACTGACAATTTTCATGGTTACAGTCATTGACTCTCAAGTGTCTTGTACCGACAAAACAACAAACCCTCCCTCTCTATAAATCCAACCCTTCTCATCCCATCTTCCTCGCCAAACTAAAACATGGAAACCACAAAGCTTTACGCATCCATACTTCTCCTAGTTTGCTTAGCAGGAGGCGTAGCTACTCAACAAGCCACAAATGTTCGTGCAACTTACCATTTGTATAATCCTGAGAAGAATGGATGGGATTATATGAAGGTCAGTGCCTTCTGTTCAACATGGGATGCAAACAAGCCTCTTGCATGGCGTAAGAAGTATGGATGGACTGCCTTTTGTCACCCTGCTGGCCCTCGTGGTCAGGCTGCCTGTGGCAAGTGCATAAAGGTAAGAAATGTGTCATAAACTTTCTTTGAGCATTTCCATGTATTTGTGTGTGATGTATTGCTTCAGTACACTAGCTAAAACGAAGCATAATGATGTGCAGGTGACAAACCTTAGCACTGGTACACAAACAATAGCTCGAATTGTGGATCAGTGCGCGAATGGAGGATTGGACTTGGATGAGGCAGTTTTTAAGAAACTTGACACCAATGGACAAGGCAACGCTAAGGGCCATATGATGGTTAAGTACGAGTTTGTCAACTGTGCTGACTGATATGTATGTAATGGTGTTCTACTAATTGGTTCATCACCTTCTGTTGATGAACTCCTCAATGTGTAAACACAAATAAGGAAGTTTTACTCCCAGATGTCTAATAAAAGAGTAATAAAGGATTTGATAGAAGATAGTGAAATCTTGTCGGATCAAGTTCTTTCATGGTATAACTATATCATCTTTTAAAAAACTAAAATTTGCTCAACACGTCATTAAGGGTTTGTGCCAGGAAAAGAAAAAAATTCTCTGGCAAATTAATTTTTCAGGTGTTTGGTTGCGAAACTGGACTTGAAACATTTTGTCAAATCTTTACCCTTTTTCTCACTGTTAGCAAGAAAATTTTGCTTGGCCAGCTCCCCTCAAAGCAAAATTTTCCCGTGCGAATTTTGCCAGCTTTGCAACCAAACATACCCTAAGTGAATTACTAGACTATTGACATGAACCAACATACTGGATAAGGTTTTCGCAAGAAATCTTGCAAAAGACATTAACAATTCAATGTTTGGTGCAAGTCCTTAGCTGCAGTCATACTGTTGAATACTAGAGACAAATTTTAGAATTCGTCCAAAATTTCTAATTTCTACTTATGATCATTGATTCAATGGTTGTTGCACTCTGGTAAGAAATTCAAAACGGTGACGTCCAAGCCTTTGAAAAGCAATCCAAACCTGTCAATTCCTGCTGGTAAACTTTTCTTTGATGCCTGTATGCAAGATTTGGACTTTTCGAACTCATTCTGTCAAGTGTTGGGACTCCTTGCCTGTAAATTTAAAAGATTACCCCTCCCCCAGAATTCAGAATCAGTAGAAGTGAAAGAAAGACTAGCACCGATAATTAAGTCCTTGATGCAAGTATTCTCCACTTAACTTGATCATGGTTTTTGTTGTTCGCATTCCAAATTGCTATATTACAAGGTTTCCTACTTCATAACATTTTTGCCTAAAGGCTGGCCAACTCCTCTTGCATTCCAGAATTCTCCTACGTTAGTTACTACGCTTAACCATGCAATCAAGAAACAGATGTGGGAATTTTCCTAACAGGGTCACAAACATTAGTCACGGCCAAATAGCAATCAAGACTTGTACTCCAATTTGTTATACAACTCCTAAAATGGATGTGCAACTATGCACTTCAACGTCCACCTACTACCTCATTCAACACAGAAATTGGTCTCAAAGTTGTACATGACCATCCATTAACAAGATAATTGTGGATCATAATCCATGTTCAGCACCTAAAACCAAACACTTTCATAATCACAACCAGGTGGCACAAGAATGGTACATTGTTAATTTATATTAACAAACTCTTCCATGTTCTTTCTCTAATAATTTAAAGTATTGAATGTCTTTTGGTATCTTTAGACCTTACACCAATATCTTTATATCACAGGTCAAATACTACCTCTCAAACTTTTGGAACTCCAACTTTCCAATCATGCACCAGCCTCTATTCCCTAGACCTATGGAAGCCTATTCCCGGATTCAGCTAAGTTTGCTCACTCTAGTTGTATATACTAATTTCATCACAGTTTAAAATGTCTACACTCCTCCATCTTAAACCACTACTACCCATTTAACACATGGTTGATTGAAGTTCAGAGCAAGAAGTTTTGTGAACCAGTTTCAAGGTAAAAGGCACAATTACTAAAGCTTAGATGACTGACCACTGTAGTTTCTCATTCATATGAACCAACTCCTAAGAGCGAATACTATGCATGCTCAAACAGTAATAACCCAATCCAAAACCATTAAGAAAAGCTGCAGATTTCAGACTACCAAATTTGGTAAAAGATTGAAGGCAAAAGATATGAACAAATGTGTTTATGTCCCAATTTTTTTCAAACCAAAATGTTTCAGCTCAAGCAAGCTGCTATAAAGAGAATCTTTTACAAGTTTCCTTCTCTATATTATTTCAACAACATAGGTTATAGTTTGGTTTGTGATTTGTGGATGACACTGAAATCAGTTCCACTGCTATCAACACTAACAATGCATGTGGAGTTTTCAGGCATTAGCCCTTCAAATTACACCTACCAATCACTGAAAATGCACAGTACATGAAGCAGGATAAACTTTTCTTCTCTTCTCATCATCAGGTACCTGCAAGTGAAGAGAAAATTTGTGAGACATTTGTTTTCTTCAAAGTACAGTTTCAGTATTATTACATGCGTTCAACCTAGTAATTGCAGGGTACCTGTGTGTTAACAAAGTTTGGCACTCGGATCCTCTTGGAACCATCTGCAGAACGCTTACATGGAAAGTGGTAATCAAAATCGGTTGGATCATGACAAACCTGCATGGATATATGTATTAGCAAATATATAAAGAAATAACAAATGCTACACAACCTTGAGTTCATAAATTGTCCAAAGAATAAAATTCCTAACAAAGATCAAGACCTTTGGAACATAAAAGAAGTTGAATTGGTAATCATTTGTCCCAAAACTAAAATTTTGCATTCGGGAAAATGGATACTGTTCAGTTCACACTTCAGAGAGGGGAAGTTACTCATGTTAAGACGTCACGCAAGGTGAAATAAACTCTAAGCACTAATTGGACGTGAAGGCCATGTGCATTTCAAGATGGTTATAGACCAGAGAGGAAAAAGACTGTAAGCTGAACCTAGTTTAAAACTGGTTGCACAAATTAGTCGTAAAATCTCCTATGGTGAGCTGGATATATCAATACAGTTGGATGGCATCATGTAATCATGTGTTTTGCATATCCTTAACAGGCAAGTAGAAACTCTGTAGGCTTTTCCCATGTGTTTGTATTGGCTAAGTTGAGAATAGATAAAACCGCAACTAAGTTCTTTAGGTCAATATGGTTGAATATTTTAGTCACAAACTGGTGATGTAGATCATTCTATATATACAATCATGATCAGGAGAAAGCGCTCTATGTAAATGCTCTCAAATGAAGAGATGTATTGATGGTAGGTAGACAGAACCTTCAGCACTGTTTAGGGTGATGAAATTATAGAACTATGAGGAAACATCGAAGACATAACTATGTTTGTAGCAGACTCAAGAAATTTGGCAGATCAATGAAGCAGGAAACAACATTTACCTGGCTTTGAATTGCTCTAATCAATTTATCTTGGCACCCTGAGGCATGCACACTTTTCAAGCTAGGACACTGAAGTAGCAACCTTTCTGCGAAATAAAAAAAGATATACCTTGTAAGTTTCTAGGATACATAAAGTCTCCAATAAGCATTTACAACTTAACTAAATTTCAAAAAGATACCTGGGTGCAAATTTGAACAAGTATTTAAATTGAGATCGTTAAGCAGAGGACAGTTCAGATAAATGGCCTGTGTAATGATTGCCATTTAAGAAATTCAGAAACATGAAGAAACTGAAAAACAAACAAGTGATTTGTTTTAGAAAAAAGGAACTTACATCTAAACCAGAACATCCCCACAGACTGAGTTTCTTCAGGCGTGCATGTTTGATGATCAGCTTCTGGTATATGAGATGTAGCTTGCTTTTGGGTGTTCTTTGCAAATTATTGGGTTCACAAGCAGGATTGTCATTGTTGAACTTGTCTTCATTAACATGTTGTGAATCAGGATCACAGATACTCATTCCACAGTCCATGAGTTCTAGAAGCGGCAACTGAGCTGTCGCAAACTGAACGCCACCTAAGAACAAATAGGTAAACAATATAGTAAGAAACCATAAAGTGGCAATAGTAAACAGCATCACATTTAAACAAAAAGAAACTATGAAAATTACTTGAAGTGATATTAGGACAAAGAGCAAGGAGGAGCCTCGTTAGACTTTCAGCTAATTCGTTGCAGATCATTCCAATGCCACTGTCACTGATGCTTGACCTGGAAAATCAGAACAGGCAACATTTAAGAATGCCTATCTTTGCATAGATTAATACGTAGAACAAGGATCATCGTAAGAGTAGCAAAGTGCAATAAAAGGTCAAGAAAACCTACAACAACCAAAAAAAAAAAAGCTGTTTTCAGACAAAATAAATGGCGCGCCATACTTTTTGAGCTTTTCACAATTTAAAATTTTGTTTCAAAAATAAAAGAAACCAAAAGTATATAAAATAAGTCCATATTATCCCATAAACAAAACAAACAATTTCATGAAAGACTCAGTTATCAAACAAATATTACCTACTTCATATGAAGAAGACAAGTACAGAAACGAGAGCAAAAAAACTCAGCCAATGTCAATAGAGTATTTTGAGTCTTGTTTTCTGAAATTTGACTTGAAAGTTTGTGATCTTGGACCAATGAGTATCAGCTTTATTTCAGCAATCGCAAGTCCAAACTAAATCTTAAAATTCTGGCAACAGGCAGAAGTTATATAGCTTGGAAGTTAATTCACAGTTTTAATGGATCCTTAATCAGAGCCAGCATGAAAGAGAAGTCTCTATCATCAAGTTGGGCAACATTACGGATGTCTTCTTCGTGATTTTATCTTCCCATCATTACATTACGGATGTCTTCTTCATGATTTTATCTTCCCATCATACTTTCTCCTCATCATTTCCTAGGCTGCTTACATTCATTGATTTCCTTCCCTCTGACTCAACTTCTTGTTTTCCTCTGACATATATTGTTTTTTCTTCCTTTCTCTAACTCCTTTGTCCCCTGCCCCCAAATGAGGTCTACCAGGCTATACAAATTATAACTGGCCATCCTTAAGAACAATTGAGACTTCAAACCTCTCTAGGTCATCTACTGTGAGTTCAGAAATGGTTGTTTATAAGTTATTAGTTCCTTTTAATGTATAAAGAATCCTTGTGTTGTTACTTCATCATAGTTATCAATTACATGTGATGTACAGATGTCACCGCAGATACCATGCTGGGACCTGCAAACCAGCTCAACTTGGTAGCAACTTCAAGAAATAACTTTAGCTGGCATTTGATAATCGAGACATACCCACTCAGGTCAAGCAATTCTAGGTTAGGGTAGCTGGAAGCAATGGCAGCCACAGACGCATCTGTGATTTCTGAACCAAGCACAAGAGAGAGCATCCGCAGACCACTGAATATGAAAACAAATTAAACATCATTTTATAACCTTCAAATTCCTACACGAAATATGCTTGTAACAAACAATGTAATTATAAGTTCAAAACTCGTTATAAACCTCAGATTTGCATCTGCAAGGGAAAGCACGACAGCATTCGAAAGTCTAATGGATGCAATGTGAATGTTTCTCAACCTCGGACAAGTCCTTCCAAGACCCCCCACCATTGTGGCAAGATCAGTAGAGTCATTTTCTTGGCAAGAAAAATCAAGAGAAATCTCCTTCAAATTGGGACAGTTGAAAACCTAAACCAATAAACAATAGCAAGAGTATAATCAATAACTCGCACACAAACATTAACATTGCGAACAAACGCTTCAAAAGTTAATCTGAAATGAAAGTGTGACTGAATTACCGTCTTAGAAAGTGAATGCAGATCTGAGAGCCAGAGTGTTGATAATGTTGGAGAATTAAGATTGAAATAGCTAAGACTAGAGCATCCCTCAATCTTAAGATTCGAAAGAAAACGTTTATCCGCAACAAGGCGCCCTAACTCCTCACTGCAGAAACATCCAGATAGACCTTACATCTCCAATGTTTGAGAACACACTGTATGAAATGAAACCAATAGATCTAACCAAAACAGAGTGACAAACTGAACAACAATTGGTACAATGCAATTTAGATCAAAACCCAGACACCAAATTGGCCTGAGACCGATCGATCAATTCTACTATCGATTCATTAACGTACCCAGTGATCCATTCACCAAGAAATCTAAGAAAAACCCATTGATCTAATTATCCCTAATTTTGAGCTTTCAATCAATACCAACCATACCCATTGATCCAATATAGACAAGACACAAAGAACGTAAAAAAATCAAGCATACCCAGTTATCCGATTGATGGCCTTATCGAGCATTCGGATCTCCATGGCCTCCAAATTAGGGCAAGAAAACGCAATGCAGGCCAACATCGTTGCATCCATATCACTACACACAACACCACAGATTCAAACACAAATTAGGGTTTATCATTTCTACAAACATTTCGATGAAAACAAAGAAAACCCCCCTAAAAAAAATCCAACCTTTCCATGCTAAGTGATAACCTAACAAGCGAAGAACACTTTTGCAACACAGATCCAACAAACCCAACCTGGGTCTTCACAGGAACCACCAACCTGAGTTCCTCCACTGCCCTCCAGACCTTCTTAGAGCAATCTCGCCACCCCTTACACACCTTCGCCGCCGTCAACAATGACGTCGGAGGAAGTCTCCTGAACACCTCAAACAAGACGGATTCTCCAGAATCCGGGGCGATTTCGATCTCATCTTCGTCGGCGAAGTCGTCGATGTCAGATCCGGCGAAGGCTTCTTCGTCAAACGAGAGAGCTCGGCGGATGTGTGTGGTAGTGTGGTTTCGAGGGGGTGGTGTGGGGAAAGAAATTGAAGCGGTTAGAACATCCGAGGTGTCGATAGTGGTAGTGGTGGTGGTGATGGAGGGGGAGAGGTGGCAGACGTGGCCTTTCTTTGGTTGGCCACATCTGCTGCAGTTGTAGCTTCCACGTTTTTTGCCTCGTTTCATCATCGAGTCGTCTGAGGTGGTGGTTATGGCGAGATGTTCTGAGGTCTGGAGATGGTGGTGGTGGTTGCGATCCATTTTTGCGGGTTGAGAGAGAGAGGGGGAGAAATAAAGAGGAGATACAGTTATCTGATAAGCGGGAGAAAGGAGTGTTTTTGGCGCCTCTGTTTTAAATAAAATTTTGATTACGCGCGTGTTGGGGTGTTAAAATGACGGAATTTGGCTTTACCTATGGGGGATTCTGAGGAGCGAAGAGAGTTGGGGGTTGAGTGATTAGTGATCTGGTGCATACAGCAGCAGGGAGGTTGTTTGGTTGGGTGGGTTGGATGGATGGATGGATGGATGGATGGATGGATGATTGATGAAGCTTTCGGGTTATCGGCTTAAGAGAAATGGATCACTTGGATAGTAAGAGGGAGAGAGCCAATTAAGATTGTTGTGAATGATCTTTCTCTTTGTTCTGATTTCAATCGTGTTGGGCATGAAGAGTTTGTGAGGGAAGGCGAACGAAAATGAGAGCTTTTATGAAAAAAGAACGAGTAAAAGAGGGAGAAAAATACAACAACTTATGAGAATTGGTAGAGGATTGCCTTACGAGTAGTGAGAGGGCAAAAGCCAACTGAAATTGTTGTTGATGTTCTTTGATTTCAATCGCGTTAGCCACAACTAAGAATGAGAGAAGTGATGGCGAAAGTCAATTAAGGTTTGGAAATGAAAACTGGGAGAGTATTTACAACATAAACATGAAATTTGAATTGGTGTGACCACAAAAAAATTACTCATTTGATTCTCACCCATCTTTTATAAGTGTTTTGTGAATAATGAATACAACTTTTTTTAGAAATGAAATAAATAAATAGCAAATTTTTAAATCCATTGTTTACTAAAAAGGGAATGCAGATGAATATTTCATTCCAATATAAAAAAATTTCCATGTGAGACTCTGTGATTCTTAATGTAAGAATTATAAATGTTATAATCTCTCTTAATTATATCAAAAATTATATATATATTTTTTTTGTAGAAGTAAACTATAGTAACTTACAAGGATTTACTGATAATTGATCACAAAGATCTCGTACATGTACCTCAAGATCCTCGATCATTGTACCAATAATACCTATGGAGTCGTGATTTATACACTTCATTTAGATTTGTTTGATCCATGTATAAAGTAAAATGCTTTGGTTGAACATTTTTTATATTTTATATTTTTTGGGACTTTAAAACATCAAAGGAAAGTATTAGTTGGTTCCTTGCATCTGGAGTACAGGATAACATATTGATTTGCAGTTGGTCCCACACAAAGTGACCCCACAAAGGCAGTACAGCACCAATGACGCTCCTCGAGCGACAAACATGTGAGACGAATGACAACAGGCCTGACATTTTAGACTTTTTTTAGGGGTATTCTTGTCTTCCACCTCTATAATTCACTCATCTAATTTTAGACTGATAATTGGCACTTTAAGGGGGGGGTTTACTGACCTTGAAAAAGATCTGGGTTTAATGTCTTGATTTTTGGACAGATTTTATTTTTGTCAAATGTGGCATGAATGTGGGGGTCATGAGCTTATGTGGCAGACACGCTGGAAATTGAATTACTTGGAGTTGACCAAATTTATTTTTAGACCGTTGGAATTAAATTCGGTAATTGGAAATTTAAGGGGAACGTAATTAGAAAAAAAATAATAATAATAAAAACTGATTAAAGGTTGGACTGAATTTACTCAATGTAGTTAAAATTTTGCATTGACTCATAATCTTTATGTGCTTTCCTAATTATAACTTATGTAAATTGAGCATTAACATTCCCCACTTAAAAGGTAAAAAAATTAATAAATAATTGAAATAAAAATCAATGTTGATTCAATTAAGTGAATGTGCACAAAAAATGGGAGCAATATGATCTTGAATGTGAACTTAAACCAAATCAAAGTTTGGTTATGAACCTAACCCTAAACTTACTGCTCGTGTGTACGAGCTTTTTTTCGAGGGTTTTGTTGGCATTGATTCCATCGATTCAATCAAATTCCAAATTCCTCAAGGATACATTTGTATCAAGTTTGAGGAAACAAAATGTGTCATTATAACATTTTTTCACTTACCAAATTATGGAATATTTCCCAGTGTTTGTTTCAGGGTTGTGATAGTTACCAGTCTTTAGGGTGTTGTGCCTCCCACCCACCAATGGATTCTTAATTTTTTATTTTTTTTTTATTTTTTTTTTTTGTTAAAGATGGATTCTCAAGTCTTGGAAAATAGCATATTGTTGTTATCTTCTCTCTTTAATCTATGTTAGAGAAGATGATCATAGTTATTAGTGGTTATTTATCAACAATATTGAAAACTTTAGACTCGTGAAAATTGATTAAAAAATAAAAAAAAAATCCTTGAATATTAACAAAGCTAGGGATGGTAATGGGTCGGATATATTATGTAACACCCACATTTTTCTAAGTATATTTATTTATTTTATAGGTAAATTATTTTATTTCTCTATTACTTAGATTAATGTATTGTTTTTCCTGCATTAAAATTTTAATAAAATAGGGGTTCGTTTGTAAATTAATGTTATTTTTCTTTTGAGCTTGGATTTATTTTTTTATATTTTGGACTTTGACCATTCTTTCATTTAGGTTTCATATTTAGAGAAATAATAATAATAATAATAATAATAAATAAATAAATAAGGTATGGCAATTGGCAGCCAATAGCTTATTGCATTTTTACCTTTTTCTTAAAAACCCTAATTTGTTAGTATGTCTATTCATTTTGTGTGTGACGGCTGGAGAAAAAAAATTTCATTTTCTAATCATTGGACAAAAAAAAATTTAACAAAACAAAACAAGAAGATAGATAATATAGAAACCATGAAAAAGATGAGGGTTTTCATCAAACAAATAGAAAAATAGAGGTTTACAACCAAGTATGTTTGTTCTTCTCTTGGCTTGCGTCTCGCCAATCTTCACAGCTGAATTCATTCACAAGTGAGTTTTCTCCCTCTTAACCCTTATGTTTATAAAAATTTGGTTTGTTGGTGTGTTGGAACCAATCTACAACTATATGTTTGGGGAGAATAACTTTATATTGTAGAAATCTTGATAGTTTTATTTCCTTGTCAGTGAAAATAAAATGTCTTATTGTTTGATAAAAAAAATGTAAACAAGGCTGGAAACATTTTTCAATTATGAGCTAAAATTATTTGTGTATTCCATCAGTCTTGATTCTGTGCAGATTTTTATGCTGGTTTTGATTGGATTTTTATGGTGTACTGTATCATGCTATATTTCAAAAAAAATTTCAATTGGAGTATAGTTTCTAAAGGATTTTACGGTATCACTATCTGAATTTTGTGTGAAAATATATACTTATTTTAGCGACAAGTGGTAAATCTGGACGAATGCTGACAGATAACCTGTTTTGTTTGTAATATCTACAATGTTACTGACATAATCAGGGGGTATGCTTTATATGGTTAGAAACCTCTTTGTGTCTACTTTTTATAGCCATCGACGGTAGTCAACTTGGGGTTCTAATGTGATAATTATGAACATTTGAGTGGTGACTAGTCAAGCTATCCAATTAGGACAATTTGTTCATTTCAGTATTGTTTGGAGGGTTATTTACCCGACTATTTGACGACTAAAACTAGACTAGTTACAACTAAGTTAGGGGCTGTTTAAATTTATTAGAAATTCGAAAGGCTAGGATAAAGTTTGACTAGGTTCTAGTTGGGTAGTGAAACTGTGATTGAATGCTTCAGAGTGTGTGATTTGAATTGTTGCAGCGATTATCTTCCACAACGCTTTCTTGGTGTGGAATGGGTAGTAGAGTTAAGGACTTCAATTGTTCTATGAATAAATTGTTTTGTTTTATTTATTTTCATGGAGTGGTGATGTGAAAAATGTCGAATACTTGATGTATGTTTTCTTCATTACAATAAATATGTGGGAATACAATACTTTTGGTGTAGGAAATATATATTGATTGTGTGTTGGTTCAGAATTTGTATTGTTGTCTTGTTAGCCCGTGACATCATGTAGAATAAATTGTGCAGTTTGGGTTGAACGTGTTATTACTCATGTCCAGATTGTCAACATTCGTTGTATATTATTCGAATTATTTTTCTTTACATATACACGAATAAAGGCAATGACTACTAAAGATTATGGCACTAGTATTGATTGTGTAGTTTGGATTGTTATGCAAATTGACTTGCTAAGAAGTATTCTCGTATTGATTGGGTTTGATCCCTATTGTGTTATGGATAATTTATTTATGAAAAATGCTAGTTTTTCTAAAATAAATGGTGAATATTGTGTTCGATGTGTTTATGGTTAACAAAGTGTCACCATAAAAGAGTTTTGCGTTTTAGTTGATTTTTTATGCCATTTTCCACAACTCCGAAAAAAATGTGATTTTATTTTATTTTAGTATACAAACTTGCTTGTATACATGTAATATAATTTTGGTATGCAGACTTGCTCGGGTACGTTGTTCCATGTGAGTACAGTAGTACGTGTAATATTTAGAAAATGTTTGCCTTGGATCGAACTTCCGGTGAGATGACATGTTACTCGATGTGGCACCCTACTTGAAACATGTACGCTCCGAGTGGTTTTGAAGGCAAGAGATACACACTTGGGTGAGGTGTGTTCGGCACAAGAAGGGTAGTGCGATTGTGGAAAATAAGTGAGATTTTTGTGTATGTGCATAATTGCCTTAAGGGAATAAACTAAATATTCATTCGACCATTGAATGAAAACTATATGTCTTTCTAAAGGTAGAAAATGTGTTTTGTTGATATTTTAATAACAGTCTATTACGACTACGATTTGTATCGTTGTTTGAAAATAAATTTATTTTACGTGGATTGATAACTCATAAAGTCTATTTGTTTGTTTCTAACCATTTCGTGCATGATGGTAAGTCTATTAACAATTTTTGCAGGTCAGACTTACCATGGTCAACCCTCATAGTGTAAGCATTTGAAAAAATAAATATTTACTCTAGGTACGATAAAACTTATTAATATGACAAATTTGCCTCGTTGATAAGCTGCATATTTTTGAATTGTTGCTTTATTGTGTATGTAATTTATTAAACTTAATTGATTTGATAAAGTTGAGATTATTCATACAAGCTACCTCGCTGACCCGAGTAAGTATATGTTTTTTTGGGTACGTTCTTATTGGTACGAAGCCATTTAGCCTTATTTAAGTTATAAAGTTTTGAGGCGACGATATGTGAGGTTTACTTGTGGGACAAAATCTCCAAATAGTTAATCTGGTTATAATTTTTTATTATGTTATTTTTTTAAAATTGAATGTTTCTGTTGTTAAATTTTTCGCTTCTGAAAATTTGGAGAAACGGATAATCCTAATCCCACGTGAATATAGGTCCCTGATATGGTATTGCATATCCAGTCCTCATGACCTACATATATATTGGATTCCCAATTCAAACCTCATTCCATTACTTGTTATAGTTTCTCTTTACTTAATGCCACCCTATTCAAGTCGGGTTGAGTCGATTATCCTACCTAAACAAAGCCCTTGAACACTAAAATTTCATTAATAATTAAATGGAAAAGGCAAGTTTCAATTTTCAAACTAAACAAATCCCCCGAACACTACAGTTTTTCTAGAAAAGCTAGTCAGGTCCAACACCACCAATCATCATCGAGATACGCATATATATGATGATGGATGGTGTTGGGCCTAGTCAAGCTCCTTAGAAAATTTGTGAGCACTAAAATTTCATTAATCATTAAATGGAGAGGCAAGTTTCAGTTTTTTAACTAAGTCGTTGGTGAATGTGATTACTGTTTGGTATTCTTGAAATTTTTTATGTAAGTACAAATTATTCTCTTTAAAAATTTTGTGGACATACAATTTGCATGCAATATGATTCACGAGGCTTACTTGATGACTCGTGAAAATAATTTCTCTCACGACTAGCAACATCATTTAAAATCACCACAAATATTGTCACCGCGATTTAAAATTAGATAGCTAATTTTGTTCCAAATTATTGTCTCTTAAAACTCGAAGCAAATTAGCACTTTTGTTTTGTTTTTTTCTGTTCTTATCAATTAACCTGCAAAATTATGAAAAAATAAAAGATAAAAAAAGTGGTTTGTAGGGGTTATTATCCTACTCACCAAGTTAAAAAGATTCAGGCTTATAATTTCAAAAGCACTTTAGAAAAACCAAACAAAATAAAGGATAGTGGAAAGAATGGAAATAATATAATTAATATTTGGAGAAAAGAAGATAAACTTTTTTTTTAACAAAATTTGATT
The DNA here is from genome assembly GCA_003290165.1 of Berberis thunbergii. Classification (NCBI taxonomy): domain Eukaryota; kingdom Viridiplantae; phylum Streptophyta; class Magnoliopsida; order Ranunculales; family Berberidaceae; genus Berberis; species Berberis thunbergii. The sequence continues at coordinate 25,511 of QNQO01000936.1, read as the reverse complement.
GAAGTTTGAGGACAAAAACTAATAAACAAATTTAACCAATTAAAAGAAATGTCTCAAGGATTGGAAAATCCACACCTTACCTTGTAAAGATTAATATTTTAACGCATTTATTTAACATATTATTTTGAACAGTTGCATAAATTCCTTTACGGGTCTGTTTGGTTGCACTAAAAACATATATGAAAATTTAAACTGTTTCCGTTAATTCAATTCTGAAGCCTACCCCTCATACTAGGATTTTCATGAGCAATAAAAAAAACAGTTAAAAAAAATGATTTTTCAATCAGTAAATAGACAACCAAACAACGAATATCTGCATAACAAAATAAATTGAATTTATTTCCAAAGAAAATTGCTAACCAAACATACCCTAAGTTTTAATTCAAGATCAGTGCTCAAAGAAATTTATTTTTCGTAATAGAATTTCACTTATCTTTTACAATGATAAAAGAAACTCTTTGACCATAATTAATCAACCCCTATTTCGATATCGATTTTTTAATTAATGGTTATAATTTACAAAAAACATGTAAGAACTGTGAAAAACCAGTATAATTATTGTTTTCAAGTCTTTATATTTATTTCACATAATCTTTCATTGTCCATATTTAGATTTGACAACTTTAATTCATTAGTTGAATTTAGGATTGATATAAATTATACAAGTTTCATTATTATTTTGTGTGTTAAAAAAAATCTCTACATCACTCGAGTAGGTTTCATTTTCTCTCACTGAGATAAGAATAACTTTCATAAACTAACTAAATTGTAAAAAAAAAAAAAAAAAAAAAAACACATAAAACAAAGACAGATGAATTAAAAAAAACTAACTTTTATTGAATTCAAAACTAAATTTTTTTACACATAATAATATTGTCTTGAATTAAAACTTTTACAAATGACTGGAAAAAACTAATCAATCCAAGTTATGATATGAGATGAGATGATAGATGTATGAGATGCCATTCTCAAAAAATTTGAGGGCCTATTTATATTGTTATCCTCCAAAGCTGACTATAAATGGGAAGAATCTCTCAAATCCCTTGAGTATGCTCAAAATCACATCATATAAAATCAAATGAGTTGTAACTAGGGAACATAAATCAAGATAGTCATAGTTAAATGTAGACTAGGGATGTATAAATCAAGATAGTCGAGGTAGATACATGCATGCACTGTGAGACAAGACTCAAGGCAATGGAATATACTTTGATTTGATATTTCATTTGCTTTATAATCTGTTTAATTTGATGATTTATCTGCCTTGATGGTTGCATGGTCCAAACCAAAAATCCTTATTTTGAAACTTGTGGCATGCATCCATCATAAGTCACCACCATTTGAAATCAAACATTAACTTCCATGATATGGTTTTCAAATGAAACATTTGATCCACATTTGCCATAAACATGCCTAAATGCCCTGAAATTCATAATTTTTATTGATATATTGCAGAAGCATGAAATCAATCAAATTTAAGTGAAATTTATTATCTAATAATATTAGGGTTGAAAACCGAACCGATGATTTGATTTTTCACCTAAACCGTGAATCGAACCGACTTTGGTCGGTTTCCAAAATTTTAAACCGAACCGACTATTAACAAAATCGATCCAAAACCGAACCGATTATAATTTATGCAAATCATAATCGAACAAAACCGACTAAAATCGAACCAAAACTAAAATAAAACTGAACTGACTGACTATTTTAAACATATTATATTATTTTTGTATATAAATTGTATATTTTATTATATATATTCGGTCAGTTCGGTCGATTAAAATCACATAGAAACCGAAAACCAAACCGACCTTTTCGGTTTTGAATTTTTAAAATCAAAACCGAATCAATCGGTTCGGTCGATTTAATCGGTTTGGTCAGGTTTTGTTCAACCCTAATAAATATTTATAGGGAATAATAAAAGACAAACTGGGGTGAAATTTTAAGGTTTTGGGTGTTTATTAGCTACCATCATTACCACTATCAACACTATCAATAACCACCACGACCACCATCACAACCATTATGGCTACACAAGCATCACCATCAATATTACCGCACTACCATTATAGTGAATCAATTTGGTATTAAACATGCTTAAGTTACGGTTTATGATATAAATTTTGTTCTAGACAAAACACACAATTTTCAATCGATCTAATTAGTTTCTCAAGAAAATTTGTAAATACATTTCTCAAAGCGAGTTACAAGGCTTGATTGGTAACAATTTTGAGTCACGTGACAATAATATCTCTCACCATCACAATCATAACTATCACAACCACCATTTATGTCATCGTCATTACCGTAGACAACTTCCACCAATTTCAACTACACCACCACCACCACCACCACCACCACACACAACCACGTACATACAACACCACCATCATCACCACACTACTACTAAAACCACCATCATCACCAGTGGAGGAGCCGAAATGTTCACAAAGGGGGAGGGGGCAAGAAAAAAATAGCAAAATTCCAAAGGGGCAATTAGTTAAATATACCACAATTACTCACAATTCACTATACTAAATTTGAATTTCAAAAATTTTAGGGGGGACAACTGCCCCCCATGTTTTGTATGTGGCTCCGCCACGTACCATCACAACTACTACCCTCCAACAATGCCCACCACCATTGCTTTCCAATTACATTCCTAGCATTGAATTCAAATTGCATAAATATTTAACTAAAATGGAAGATTTTCAGGAAAGTCCTAATTATTTACATCCTAAGTCCCAACCACTATGAGGGCCACCAACCCCACAAATTTTAATGCGAACACTCACCACTAGGGTTGTCTATTGTCAGGATTTTATCTGAAACTCGCTCCACTCTAATTTGATATGATCCGATCCGATCCGATCCGATCCGATCAAATCAGATGCAATAAAATTGGATTGGATTTGAATTTATTGGGTTTGAGAATTAATTCGGATACTAGAAGTTTGCAAGTTCCCAATTTCCCATCATATTTAAGGACAAAAAAAAAGGGTTTTCAAGTGAGTGTGGAAGGTAATCCTGTGTGTGAAAATAGCTAACCTTAAAAACTTATCTACTGCACACGTGGCGATCAGCGAGACGGGTGTCGTAGTAATTCTCCATTAACTCCCGTTTCAAGTGAGTGTGGAAGGTAATCCTGTGTGTGAAAATAGCTAACCTTAAAAACTTATCTACTGCACACGTGGCGATCAGCGAGACGGGTGTCGTAGTAATTCTCCATTAACTCCCGTTTTCTACGTCTCTGTTTTCTCATAAACCAATCTTCGCGGTTTAGTAACGATTACTCTGTTTCCATTAACAATGGAGGTCTCAGCCTTCTCGACGGCCCTCTGTCCCTCATCAGGTTTATGACCTTTCAATCTCTCCTCATTTTCCGCTAAATAACGTTTTGAATTGCTTCTAATGTTTATGTGATGGATCATCAGGTTCAAGTTCATTGATCAAAAGGGGAACAAGATCACTCTCATCCCACCAATCCCAACTCTTCGTCTCTCCAATCACAACAAAAACGTCACGATCTCTGGTTTATCGAATTCGGGTTCCATTTACAAAACCAAACCGTTTCAAGGTTTGATTTTTTATCTATTCTTCAATTCGTTGTTTGAGTCTTTTAGATACACATTCAATTGTTCTTGTTGTTAATGTTGTGGGTATTGTTTTGATTAGGTTTTATCGCTTCGGAAGAGCGAAACGCCGCCTGTATTAGAAGCCAGGTATGGTATTTATAGTGTTTGCAATTACAAAATTTTACTTGTTATGTAAAGCATTGAGTAGGGATTGCTACGAAAATCTATCTCATCATTAGAAAAGCTAATTATAACCATATTAGTACGATCATTAATTAAAAAATTATAAGTGGCTATGAGATTCTAAACTTTTTAGTCTAAAGCTTTAATCTTGCAAGATTGATTAGAGACAATAGTCTTTCCCTTCCTTAGCAACAACATCAAAGGTTGTAAGCTACTCGTACTCAGAAGCTACTTCTCACTCTCCTCCTTCTCTCTCCCATCCCCTCCCCCACCACCACTTCCACCACCACGTACCAAAAAGATGCCAACTTCCCCCTACCCACCCCACCGTTTTCACTTTTCCTTTGAGCGCGAGGTGATTTCTTATGAGAGTTTAGGATGAGGAGATCTGGTGAAGAGCGGCCGGTGACGTAGATTTGGTGCCCATGCTAGTTGCTCGTGTTGGAGATGTTGGCTCAACATAATCCCACATCGAGTAGTGATAAACATCCTGTGAGGAATATAAGTGATTAGATATGTCTTAATAAGTGACGAGGCCTTTTGGGATCAATTGAATAGTTGAGCTCCGTTCGTAAAAACCCCACACCCGAAGGGAGATGGGTGTCTAAGTTGGAGACAATATCGTTACTTGAGAGTTGAGACGTGTATGTGAAGTGGTTTGGGGCCTCATCACCCCCGGATCCATGAAGGTGGTTCGGGACCTCATCAACCTCTGACCCAACAGCTCGATTTGATGAGGAAAAGCTTGCAGGCAACATCTGGTGAGGAGTAGCCTGCATGCAAGATCTGGATGATTTACAGGCAGTAGGATGTTTTAATATCTCTGACATGGACAGAGGGGGTGGCTCCCTCCCCAACCATGACCTTGTTCGAAGCTCAAATAAGATTGTTGAGGAGTTGAACCAACACCAACAAATAAATGAAGGGGAGAATCCAAGCAGTGCAGCTGGAAACTGGAGAGGATTTTTTGGACAATCAAACAAGAGTAAGGAGGGCCCTTCTTATTGTAGAGAAGCGAGAGTGGAAAATGGAGTTTTCAAGTGCCCGCCAAGTGTTTGTCAATATGGGACTGAAATTTGGAAGAGTTATTTGGTAGGATTCTTTCTGGAGAAAGCTTTACCTTATACTCTAGTGAAGAATGTTATAGAAAGAGTATGGAAGATGAAAGGGAATCTCAAAATCATAGCTGGTGGAGAGTTTTTCGTCTTCAAATTCTCAAAGGAGACAGACAAATGTAAAGCTCTTGATAGAAACTTCATTAAGGTTGGTGGTAAGATGATATCCATAAGGTCTGGGATACGGACTTATAAGGGATGAAGAAGGGTCTAACAACAATTCCAGTGTGGGTTCACTTCTACATTGTGCCAAAGGTGCTATGGAGTAGTGAAGGTCTAAGATTCCTCGCTAGTGCTATTGGTAAACCTATTAAATTTGATACAACAACAGAGGAGAGAAGGAGGTTGGCTTTGCAGCAATCATCATTGAGGTGATACCGAAATCTAACTTGCCAAAGACCATTATGGTAGATACTTGCAGAGCTAATGGGTAATCAGTTATCCATAGAACCCTTGATGTGTGCCTCATGTCATTCCTTTGGCCATGCAAATGGGGAATGCAATAAGAAAAGAGTCTTCAAACCATATTACCAAGGAACCTGAAGCCCCAAGGCAAAATGTTGAGCAACAACAAAATAGGAACGGAAAGAGAATGGATGGGAAGTTGCTGCGGGTAAGGACACCACAAGCACCAAAATATAGTTAGAACGAATGCAAGGACTCATGCAAATACATAAACTAACGAGGGAAAGAATCCCTTTGAGCCCGTGTGTTTAGATACAGAGGTGGAAGAATGCGAGATTGAAGGACATACTAATACAATTCGGGAAGCTGGACAAGGTACTAGTGAAAATGAGGTTGTGGAGAAAACAAACGTCCAAGATATTGAACCCCCAAAAGATGATTCTACATGCTTGGCTAAGCAATATGAAATTCTAAGAGGAGTTAATCTCAACATGAGAGAACTCAGGTTGAACAATACTTGATGATTATAAATGAATACGAAAAGGGTAACAAAGTAAATACTATATTGAAAGAAGGCATTGAGAGAGATTACAGGGATGTAATAAAGGAAGATTTCGCATTGTTAAAGTTTTATGTGAAAAGGAGAACAATTGAACATAAGTTATGTTGAGTCAAGAAAAGTCGGATTCTGAATAAGAACATGAGTCAAGTCCTAGTGAAGATGTTGCAATAGAATTAGCTACAAAGAAGTTTTCAAACGCTTGCAACTAAGATTTAAGCCTTTGTCCTTGAAGATCTACTAGAGCTAAGAAAAAGGAATATAAAGTACAGATGATGAATTGTTTGTCTCCGAATTAACTTATCAATGTTAGTGAATCATGAGATTAGTAAAGACTTGTAGTAGTGTTTCTCTCTCCTGTATTTGAATCTTCTTATTTGTAATTAATATAAAGGTTAAGGGGTCCTTAAAACCTTGCCCTCGTTTCAAAATAAAAAAGGTTAGAGACAATTTGATGTTGCAAGAGCATTAGTCAATATGGTTCAATTCAATCTTGCGACAACGTTTGGGATAGCAATCTCAATGTACATACGAGTGCATAAAGGATTTCTTTGTACATCCCTTCGTCTACTCTAGTACACTGTACCAGGATGTAGATGAGAAGGTAAGAGTTATAGATGCAGGCCACAATTTTCAAATGATGGTATTTTTGTACACAATGAAGGTTGTTGAGCCTGAAATATGTCTTAATTTTGTTGTTGTTTTGCTCTTTGCTGTACACATCCCGAGGCAAGATTGAGCTAATATTGAAGATTCTTTACCAAACTTTCACTTGAATCATAAGTGGATTGTTGTAGAAACCACAAAGCCACTTCAACCATCCACTTAAGTTTATTGATACATCATTTTACGCCTTTTAGAATTAAGTGATGCTCATTCCCCCTCTTATGTTTTTGAGGTTGTTCACCCTTCATGGATTCTTTTAGCTATTATGTACTTTTTACCCTCTTATGGAAAAAAGGTGGTTCTAAGAGAGAGATAACTAGAAGAAGAGTTTTTTTTTTTTTTCACAGTAAGAGCATCTCCTATAGGCCAGCTCAAAAGCCAAATATGATAGTTGTTTGAGCTTTGAGAGTGAATTTTCATGCTCTAGTGGAAAGTGCAAAGCTTGATGGGTTTGAGCTTTCAGTCCAAACCATTACCAGAAGGATCAGACAGATTTGAGCTGAGCAAGACAATCAAAAGTAGGGGTGGGCACGGTCCAGATCGGTTCCAAATTTGGAGGAACCTAACTCGAACCGTTTAAAAATAACGGATCCGGTCCGGTCCGGATCCCCTCATTTTGAACATTGGAACCGAACCTAACTCGAACCGTTTGGAACGGTCCGGTTCCAAACGGTTCCAATGTTCAAAATGAGAGAAATCTTACAAACAACTAAAGACAACAAACCGACGCGAGTTTTTTCCACTGCTGCAACAACTGAGCTGAGCGCATAGATTACAAATTACAATTACATACCTGCTGGCTGCTGCAAGCTGCAACAACTGAACTGAGCTTGACTGCTGAGCTTCGGTTGGCACTCATTTACTTCTAAAAGTAGAAGACAAGGTAATGAAGGAATTGCAATCTTATATGCTGAGTTAATAGAAATTAATGCATTCATAAACTTATGTTGATCTTCAAGGCAGAAACAATACGAAATCCAGTAATCGATATTTGACTTTCAAGCAAAAGTAGTTGAATGGTATGTGATCACTGGTACTTAAAAACAACGATAATTTCTTAACCAATCTCAACTTTCTTGTTAACAAGAAGCACTTCTTGACATTATAACTTATAAGCTCTACTCAGATCAAAGGCAAACCATTACCTCAGAAAAAAAGATACCATATCTGTTTTTACTTCACTGCAAAATCATTGATGATGCTTTACTAAAGAGTTATCGTCCAACTACAATAAACAGAGAAGAGCCCAAGCATACATGGCTTCATACAAGGTAACTGCAAATGTCATAGTGAAACATAATATTTATGTATAGAAGCAGAGACGTCCATACTCTTTTTAGTATTGAAAAGCATGAGAATGGTAAGGAAGGACGTTCAGTTATGAGCAGGAGGGTGTGTCCTGGGTGGAGCATAGTCTATATGAAAGCCTGGATGTCTCCTGCGTCTCTTGTGCATATTAACCGTCACGAGGGAGTCAGTTTGAGCACCAACTGGCGTATTGCCTCTGGATTCTTGACTCTCATTTATGGCAGATGTATAGTTATTCACGCCTTCTACATTTGAGGTTCTTGGATGTTCTTCTTGCAGTTGTTTAGAAAATTGAGATTTCTTCTCCTTCAATGAGGTCATTGAATTGTTCAATATCCTCGGATCCACATTCTGCATAAAAGAATATAAGACAGCACAATCACTTTAGTGGTAGTGATTTTATGCTTCATTGTTTTTTGGCAAACATTATTTGGAAAATGCGATACTAGCACATGTTTGATTTGGCATAGGTAGAAGAACTCTTACTGTGCATCTCCTTGGGTGAAACCAGTGAAAATTCTGCTCGAGGGAATATCTGCTCCTGGAAACAGGAATTCTGTGTTAGCTAATACGCTCATATGTTATGATTGAATGATTAAGATAAATAAGTAAGTCTGACATTCCTATTTGCTGCATAACTGGTTGCTCATATTTATCATTCATATTGTAATACTTACATAGGTGTTCAGCTGTCTAACGAAGCTAGAGAAGTTATTGTGCTTGAAGAATCTAGGAAGGAGATTCATGGAGAACAAGTTGGGATCCCAAACAACAAAACTGTTGCCTTGGGTCCACACAGCTTTATGTACCTGCAAGCAACTGATCCGAATTTAAGATACAATAACAACTGATCATTCATGAAGAAGAGACCGAATCTTGGCTTTTCTTTTTTGTGCTTCAGAACTGATCCGATCCCTCCCTCGCTAAATACAATAACAATAAAGCTAAAAAAGAGCAGCATTATCATTTATCAGTGTCAGGGTTCTTATGCAAATTTAAGATGATTAACCCAGCCTAGATAGCAACCAAACCAAAGTACCAAACCATTTCATTTCTCATTCTCCCTTCATACAAAAAAAATAAAATAAATAATGTCGAGGAGGCAGAGTTCAGACGAACCTGAATGAGCAATCTGAGATCAGTTCCTTCTTCTTCTACAGATCAGATCTTCAAGAAATCAGAGAGGAGACCCCAAGAGGATGCGGGCTACAAAAAATAGAGGGGAATAGAAGAAGACTAGAGAGGAGAGAAAATCAGAACAAAATGTGATTGAGAAATCAGCGAGGAGAAGAAGATCACAATCGACTTACCTTCTTAACTTCTTTAGCGGCCGTTAGCGGAGGATGCGAGAGGGGGAGGCGGCCTGCGGGTGGCGCGGGTGCTCTGCTTAGTGCTCACTGCTCAAGCTTCTCTAAACTCTAGAGGCTTGAAGAGGCAAGCCGCAAGAACTAAGAAGAGGGTATGAGGAGCTTTGCTGCTTTGGCGCTTTGCTAGTTGCTAGTCTTGCGCAACTCCCTCCTTCAAAGTAGAAAAGAACTTGCACATTCCGTTTGCCTTCAAGAATTCGCCTATACAAAAACAATCTCCTCAACCTAATCCGCACACCGAAAAGTCGAAAATCGTCCAGATTCAGTAAGTCACTCTTTATAACAGATCTAAGACGCAACAAACACAGATCACCTGGATTCAAACTCCATAGACCTCATCTACAAAACATTCACACACAAAAACCAAGTTAAATCCCTATACATAACCAATTCACGAAACCTAAAAATTCACACTAGTAATTCATCTAACAGCTCAGAAGCTCGATCTTAACCTTTTTTCTTGAAATAAAACTGAACATAAACAGAGAAATCAATCCTTCATCAAAGATTCAAGAAAAATCAAGAAATAGGGAGAGTTTGAAATGTTTGATGAATTGAGTAAAAGTGAACTAAGCTAGAGAAAAGAACTCACGGAAGAACACACAAAACAGCCATCTGTGTAGGAGCAGCAAGAAAACAAAAACTAGATCGAATCCCTAATAAAAAAATTGGCGAAATAGAAGAAGTTCAATCAAACCATGGTGTGTTGTGCGTGTAGAGATTCTAAGAAAGAAAGAGAGAAGAGAGGAGAGATGGAATAGTTATGGTTATGGTCGGGAACGAGTGCAAAGGTATCGAAGTGAGAGAATGAAAGATATCCAGGTGAGATGAGGCGAAGAGAAGAGAGAATATATTGCTACTTCTACTTGCTAGTTGGCTGCTAGGGTTGAGAATCTTGAGATCGAAAGAGAACTTCTGTAGTTCTGTTAGTCTGTTACTATACTTAGTTCCATAATTAGGATTTTATAACTAAATTGATTTGAAACGGGTCCAATCCGGACCGTTTGGTTTTGAAAATTAGGAACCGGGACCGGACCGTTTTAAAACGGATCCGGACCGATCCGAACCGTTTCTAAAAACATATAATTTAAATCCGGACCGTTTAGAGGAAAACGGTCCGGTTCGAGTTGAATCCGCGGATCGTTGACCCGTTTGCCCACCCCTAATCAAAAGTTTTCTGTGTGTCTAGCTCAAAGGACTACTTTGAGTCTTTGACCTTATTTCCAACATGCAAATAGTATGAAACTGGTTCTTTGACCACCAAAAATACTTTTGATCCACTTTTTTGAGATTTTGTTAAATGACCCATAGAAGTACACCCATCCTCAACCTCATATTGGTCCACCTGTTTGAACTTGAGGTTGAACTCCCCATTGGAGATGCTCTAACAATTTTTATTGACAAACTTGGAATTTTATGGACCTATGTGCAGATGTATTTTAAGACAATATTCAACTGTTAAAGGAATAATCGAGTTTTGAATTTTACATGGGTGGGGTTTAGCTGATATTTCACTACGATGTTAATCTGGAGTTGATAGATTGCTTGCTACATGTTTATTGTTGTTTTGCACAGTTCTCCCATTTTTAATCATCTGTATTATTTTATCCTTACATGTGCCTGAGATTGTTTTATTTTCATCTTGATTATCTTATTTATGAATAACTGAATCTTCCTTTTGTGTGAAGACGCATTGAGGATATCTATGACACTTTAGCAGAACGTCTTCTTTCTGTGGTAACGACACCATCAAATACTAATTCAAAGTAAGTCTTAGCCTACTGTGAACGCAAAGATTTTGAAGTAATTTACCGATCAAATTAAGATTTTCATCCTTTCTCTCTGTTTCTGCTACTGGTTTGCACAATAGTGACATTATTGTTCTTCCCTTTTGCCTCTTATAACGCATGAAATGGGTTACCTGGCCTATCTGGCAGATACATTGTTGGTTTAGCTGGTTCCCCTGGGGCTGGAAAGAGCACTGTAGCATCTGAAGTTACTCGACGTATAAACATGATATGGCCCCAAAAGGCTTCTGGAGTGGATTTGCCACTTGATCCTCCAGACGTTGCTGCTGTCATACCCATGGATGGTTTTCATCTTTATCGTCATCAACTGGATGCCATGCAGGTTAAACTTTGTTTATTTATTTATTTTTAATTATGATTCTATCTTCACTGGCCATTTAAAAGAGACGTCGAAGTTACATGCACCTTAATGCATTTTGAGTTCCTGGATTTAAAATTTTAAATGCTTGGTTCAAACTCTTTTTGGGTCACTAACTCTCCTGATTTCCTTCTTATTTTTTTGATTTATAGAATCCAGAAGAAGCTCATGCAAGGAGAGGAGGTGAGGGTTTCTTTTTTATGTCATCACGCTCTATGGACATTATAAGCTTGTAAATGATTTATTCTGCCATTGATGAAATCAGCACCATGGACATTTGATCCAGCACGGTTACTAGCATGTCTCCAGACTCTCAGGACTGAGGTGATATTTTCTTTGATCTTCCCAACTTTAGCTTTATAACAGCTTGCACATAACTCGTCTTATCTTTAATATGTACTATTTTTTGGAGGATAACCTTTCAAACATACTGAAGCCCTAAATTTTGAAGTATGCTAGTTAGGCTTTAAAATTTTCATTTGTTGTATTCTAATAGACATGACTGGTCCAGGGATCAGTGTATGTGCCATCATTTGATCATGGTGTTGGAGATCCAGTAGAAGATGAAATTTTTGTGACGCTACAGTAAGTTGATCTGAAAGTTTTTCTCTGAGATACAACGTTTTGCAACGAGTTTCTATTCTGGACACTTATAATATTCCTAAGCAGTAATTTGTTCTCCCATAGATGGTCAGCATTTAATCTAGTCTCTGATTATATCTGGATACAGAAAGTATCAGCTTGGTTTTGGTTTTGATGTAGCTTGTGAAACTATAAACTATAAATAGACCGTTCACAGTTACTGGATTTATTCGGATCAAATAAGTATATTTTTGCTTATGTTAATGAACTTTGGTAACTAATGAATCTTGGTTCTTCCTGTGCTATGATTTTGTTAGTGCTATTTTGTTACTATATACAGGCGTGTACTTTTGTACTGGTTTTGTATAGGTGTTGCATTATGCACTTCAGAGAATTTTTAAGGCTTAATGCAATCTGCAGTTTGGTTAATGTATACTTCTGTGTCGTGTTTTTACAGGCACAAAATAGTTATAGTAGAAGGAAATTACTTGCTCTTGGACGACGGGATCTGGAAGGAGGTCTCTTCTGTGTTTGATGAGAAGTGGTAAATCTTCCAGTTCCCTGTTTGGTGCTTCTTCATCATCAGTTCGCTTTAGTTTGAGTCATGATAGTATCTTCTCTGTTTCACCCATGGTGGCTACTTAGCACCTATTAGGTCCATTGTTTAAAAACTGATCTGGTTAGACATTTTTATCGTCTGGGGTAAACCTTTCGATTGTATTGTTGATATATGTTTCTCAATACGTAAAAAAAGTATAGACCAGAAGAGGTGTTTTACAGGTTGTTGGATGGTAGTGTCCATTATAAAAGTAAAGACTTCGGAAGTTAACCAATTTACCTCCAGCCATTGTTGTCCAAGTTGTGGTTTTGCACCTTCACAAACATTTGTTTTGCGTACAGAATTTAGAGAAGTCTTCTAGCCTATTCCACCCAAGTTTCTATTCTTGCCTAAGAGACTTTATGTTGCATTGAATCATGTTGGATTGCTTCTAGCCTATTCACAAACGTTCATGTTCGTGCTTCGGTTGTTTTCAAGTTCTGGGCCGCCTTTTGGCTGCAAATTGCATTGGATCCCAAAATCTTAGGATTAGTAGGATTAATAGTCCTTTTTATTCTGGCTTTTAGCATTTGTCCTTGCCTGGGACTTAAATACTCCTTTTTGTCCATTCCAATAGGATATTCGTTTTTAGGTTCCTATAATTCAAATCAGCTGGAAAAACCCACTCGAGGACACAACACGCCACATACACTACACAGCATACAAACGCCACATACACTACACTGCATGTAAACTAACAGAATATACTGCTGTCTTTTTTTGGTGCCAACTTGTCACATCTGAATATTTCTCCCAACTCTTGTATTCATTGACCTAACTTTGAGACAGACGTTTCACTATGCCATTTGGCAACTTGTAATGCTTCCATACAACCACTCCACCACCACCACAACACTAACCGCCTCCTACCCTACCACTACCACTACCACTCCATTGCCACGACCACAGCCATCACTAGCACCACCATACTACCACCTCCAGCACACCATCCCTTTTAAATACATGGGTGCCAGTGTATTTATTCAGATACCTTCTATTAGTCTTGTCAACTCATATCACAACAACTGAAACTCTTTATGTTAAGGTTGTCTGTAGTGTGCGGTTAACAACTGAAACTCTTTATGTTAAGCGTCTGTAGGGTGTGGTTACAATAAACACACATATTTACCATTGTAAAAACAGGTTATGATAAAGGGCGACTGTTTGTATGGACTTTTGCATATGAGTTAGGGTTTTGGCTAAAACACCCTGTAAACTCATCAGTGGAAAAGTCCGCATGTATATTTTAATATTAAACGCGAGAGAAAATCAATATTACCATTTCAATTAGAGTCTTAACACAACACTCTCACAATAACACATTCTGTTTTGGCAATTAATCCATCTTTGAATATTAGATTTCAGTCTCCTGATATATTCAGTAGCCAGCTTTAATCTTGTCATTGCAGGCTCAACAAAGGCACTTTGAGATAGTAAAATAAAATAAAGATTAACTATTTTTGTTTGGGGAACAGTGAAAAATAATGTTTCGTTACAAGAAACATGAAAGGCAAATAATGCACCTAATAAGCTTCGAAAAGAGGTTTGACTTCTTTTTGTAAAAAAAAAGTGACTGCAGGGACGATTTTAACAATGGGTTGAACTGTTTCCATTTGCAATGATTAGGTGGTGCAAACGAAGTCATTTCGTTTCCTCTAAATCTTGTTTTAGACTGATTGTGTTTTATATGCTATTAGCATATGTTGAATCAAACAAAGTGAGAATCAATGTATCGTGGTTGAGACTTGACAGTGACAGAGAGAAAGAACCGATCTGTTGAGTAAGAGACAGAGAGAGGTCTGGTTTTGTTTCGTCGATAATCTGAAACAGCAATAGTCATTTCGCTAATCTTAAAAATAAACGTGGCAGTCTTTGGTGGACTGCGTCCTTATTTTTAGTCTTTATTTGTTTGACCAGGCATTGTTCTACACAATTTATGGTGTTTTGCCTATTGTTTCTTCCATGCAAGGTTTATTGAAGTTGACATCGAGACAGCAATGCAGCGTGTTCTTAATAGACACATTTCAACAGGTGAGTGCTTTCAGATGATGGAGGACGAAAAAGAAACAGGGGGAAACTCATCCTCGTTTCCTTTGCTTTTCTTTTTCCAGTCTGGAACTCATTGTTCTCGTTTGCTCCCTTTATTAACAGGAAAACCTCCAGATATTGCTAAATGGCGGGTAACTTTCAATTATTAACTTATTTTACTGCTTCATTCAGTTCGCACTGAGCCTTAACTTTTCCTATAAACAGGATTTTACAACAAAGTTGTCTTCTTCTTCTTTTTTTTTTTTTTTTTAACTGCACAGATCGAGTATAATGATCGACCCAATGCAGAACTTGTCAACAAATCAAAGGAGAAAGCAGACCTGGTAATCCGCTCAGTAGATTTCTTGAGGTGACTCCAAATGTTAAAAAAAAAAAAGAAAAAGAGAAAACATCCTTACTTTTTATTCATCATTGCATGTTGGATGTGCCTTAAAAATTCTCTCTTAAATAAAAGGATTCTTTAAATCGTTATTTTTCTGTTCCATGTGTTTTGTGTGGAAAATGGATAAAACTGCTAAACTAAAAAATCTTGAAAACTGAGATTGAACGTATATTGGAACTTGGAGTACATACTCCATTGTTTAGGTCTATCATTGATAATTATAGCCAAATGCAAAATTGTACTACTTCTTGATCATAAAGTAGAAGTATACGCTAGTCACAGTAAAAAAATTGGTAGTTAATGATAAGGTGGCCTTGAGCTCTGCCTTTCTGTCAGTGTCAAGTTCTTGGAACACTCCCTCCTTAAATCAAGTCCTTCATTCCTGCACTGGTCGACAATCCTCAGAGTCGTCTCAGTTCGAAAAATTGGTAGTTAATGATAAGGTGGCCTTGAGCACTGCCTTACCCGTTGGTGTCAAGTTCTTGGACCGCTCCCTCCTCTAAATCAAGTCCTCCATTCCTGCACTGGTCCACTATCCTCACGGTTGTCTCAGTGCCAGTATCAGTGTTTGTTACTGTCATGCACTTGCCACAAGAGTCTTGTCCATGTGGACCGATGAGTCCACAAAAGCTAGTCCATCCATACTCTTTACACCATGCAAGGGGTTTGTCTGCAATCCCAAGTTGCACAAAAAGCACCAACCTTCATCAAGTCCCAATCATTCTAGGCAGGACTGTAGACATTATATGATGCAAGCACATTTGTAGCTGTCTCATCACTATCACTGCCATCGCCATTAGGCCCACAATGGTCATCAGTTGTCCCGCAGAAGCCCCGTGTGTTGCTTGCACATTTGCGGTCACCTGCTTGACTACCACACTTCCGGACGGCTGCAGTGACAATGAGGAACAAGTAAAGATTTGCACTTGCCATTGATTGTGAGGAGAACGGTGGAAGAGAGCTTCTATTTATACTAGTTTGTTTGTATGTTTTTTTTACCTTTGGAAGTCCATGAGATTGACTCTTGTTTCGTTTACTTCCCTTAGGCATTTGTAGTCCTTTCGATATAATATCCCTTCAAGCCCTATTTGCCTTGTAAATTGTGAAAAGAATATTTAAAATAAAAAGAGGATCAATGAACCCTGATACAACTTTATAAAGATGCAACGATTCCTTGGATATGACTGAAGTTGGTTTTTGGATTCAGATGTTAAATTGTTTCAAGTTTGCTAAGTGAAATTGACTGCGCAAATTTGATTAGAAATGAAGTTGTACTGCTGCTACATTTGCTAGCAAGATATGGCATTTGTACATCTGCTACATTTTATTGAAATTTACCAAGTGAAATTGACTGTGCAAGTGAAGTTGTTTCAATACATTTGCTAGCAAGATATGGGCCTGCAATTATCTTCCTTATGTCAATAATGCTTTGGCATATATGTATGTACTGCTGCTACATTTGGTCTTTAATTATCTTTTTCTTATTAGCAAGAAAGGGAAAATAGGCATCCCTTGGCCGGATGCATTAATTTCTGAACATTTCTTGTTTTGCTGTTTGATTAATGAATTACTCATTTCACTGTTTGACTTGAGTGTAGGGCGGGAATACGAGTATATGTTGATTTATCATTGTAAAGTTTCTGATCAGAGAATTCTGAAAGAAATTTAGTAGTCCATTATGATCAGTTAATTTGAATATAGCAGTTATAGATCATGAAACATCCCTTAAAGTGGTGCCCTGAAGTTTCAATCCATACAGTCACGCTTAAATCAAACATACTGTTTAGAAATTAGACCAATCAACATCAACATAGTTTCAAAGTTTGTTGATGCTAAAAGATAAAAGAAAGAGCAAATATTTTGGGTTAGGTAGAAACCTTATCTCTACATACTGTTTAGAACAATCAACATAGTTTATTGATGCTAAAAGATAAAAGAAAGAGCAAATATTCTGGGTTAGGTAGAAACTTATCTCTTTGTTGACCTCGTAGCAAAATTAACAACCGATGACGATTGATGAGTGAGAATCAAAATCTTTAGAATTAATCCCTCGATGGATTGGATTTGGGATTTAGTCTATTAGATCAGTTATCAAATCTAATTTACGATTGATTATCTGTATAAGGAGAGTGCATGCTGATTATTTGGATTGTTATGTTTCTCTGCAAATTGTTTGAACACGATGAAATTGCAAAAGCATAACTGGAATATTGAAAATTGCTAGAACTTGAAAAACATGCTTCCTTATTTATGCTTATATGATATGGAAGCTCCAACTACTTCATCATCTAAATAATAGAGTGCAACTCGTTGCCACAGTCGACAAACTGGTAGTTAACAATGAGGTAGCCCTGAGCATAACCTATTCCACTTGTGTCTATCCGTCGAAACACTCCTTCATCCAAATCAAGTCCTCCGTTGCTGCACTGGTCGACAATCCTAACTGTTTCCTGAGCCCCAGTGTAAGTGTTTGTCACCTGCATATAACGGTAATCTAAGTCAGCTCTTGTTAAACCTATAGAATGCATGCATTTCTGATGTCAAATTAGTAAGTCATTCATAATAATAATTTAGAGGATCATGTTGTTTTGTTTACCCTTAAGCATCTGCCACAAGAGGCCTGGCCACGGGGACCGACGGGGCCACAGAAGGCAGTCCATCCATACTTCTTACGCCAGGCAAGGGGCTTGTTAGCATCCCATGTTGCACAATATGCACTAACTCTGTTCAAATCCCATCCATTCTGCTCAGGATTGTAGAAATGATATGTTGCACGCACATTGGAAGCACCCTCAGCTTCACCCCTACAATTACTCTGGCAGCCTCTAGAGGGTAGGCAGTGATCATCAGTCGTTCCACACCAACCCCATTGACTGCAACACTCGTTGCCTGCACATATTCGCCCCCCAACTTGGCGACCACAGTTCTGTGCTACTGCCCCACCCATAAGAGAAACTAGGAACACTATATAAAGACTTGAACTTGCCATGTTTGTCTGTGAGGAAAATGGTGCAATGGAGCTTGAATTTATAGATGGGGTTCTTGTCTTTTGGTTACTTTGAAACTTGACTTGAGTTTCCTTGAAATAAAAGTCCCCATCTTGTTATTAGTTTAATAGAAGAAACATACAGTGTAGGTTTCTTTTGACCGGCGGCTAAGATTTGAGAAGTAAATTTGTAGGGATTGGATCAACTTCAGTGCAAGGTATGGAACTCAAACTTGCTCTGTTCAGCAATTTGGTGTATTTCTTGATATCTGTTCTGTATCAGGAATTAAAATACCATAGATTGGGAACAGATTCAAAAAAATTGCTCAAATTTTAATTTAAGGGGGGTTTTCCAGATTATCAGGTTATGAGGGTGAGGATGGAAGTGGCCGAGAGAGACGGGTCATTAAAAATGTTGGAATTTCAACCCAAAAACAAAGATGATCAATTTTAATAGGTACATTAGCTGGTAAAATCTGTAACGGGTGGTATTGATGGATATATTTTGAATTTTAGGGTCATTACCACCAAAGACATTTTATGGTCTGTTTGCGACATATAGACGGATATACTATGGATTCCAGCAGTTATTCTTCAGTCTACCACTTGAGTTACTATACGAAGCATATTGGTAACTGGGGTTTCACTTATCTAGAAAATTCGTTTAGGCAGTCTCAGTTTCCATTCGAAAAATATAAACAATTTAAGTGACACACTTGAGCCTTCCTCACTTCTTTTCACTGCTGTAAATCTTTTGTTTTCAGATTGTAAGTTCAATTTATCCTAAAGCTAGACTTCTGTAAAGTTATCGAACCATTGGGAAGTTGCTGTGTTTTTATATTGGGGACTGCATCCATTATGTGGTAGAGGGGTTATGTCCATGACACAATTTAGCCGTATTCCACTTCTCCGAATGGCTCGTAATGCAGAATCTCGTCCGAGACCGGGATTATGCATATATGCTCACTTGTGTTACATTTTGACTGCTTTCTGCTCATTGTTTTATTCTGCAAGTTGAATTTTTATGAGATTCTTACCACTGAGAGCTCAGAAATACTAATCAAACTGTTGCAACCCATGTTTAGAGTTGTAGTTGAAAATCACACAAGCTAGAGGGCCTCATTGAGGTTATGAATTTATTCAATACATAACACCTACAATGTGAGTGACATGGAAATGATTCATCCTTATTTGTGTTGAGTGCTATACTTATTAATTATCACAGTTGAGAAACTGATAGTTAACAATGAGATGACCCTGAGCATTGCCTCTGCCATTGGTGTCCAATTGTCTAAACACTCCTTCCTCCAAGTCCTCCATTGCTGCATTGGTCAACAATCCTGACATTTGTCCGAGTTCCAGTATAAGTGTTTGTAACCCTCAAACACCTACCACAGGAAGCCTGGCCACGAGGACCGACAGGGCCACAGAAGGTGCTCCATTCATACCTTTTTTTTTCTTTTTTTTATTTTTATTTTTTAGAAAGCGAGCGGGGTTATTTAGGATCCCGGAACCTTAGAAATGAAAAAAGAGGATGATACCTTTAGGATCCATACCTTTGACGCCATGCAATGGGCTTGTTAGCGTCCCATGTTGAACAATATGCACTAACACTGTTCAAGTCCCATCCATTATGTGCAGGATTGTAGACAGTGACGGAGCCAGGATTTTTGTCGAGCGGGGCGGAGTGATGTCATAAATTCATAATTAATTAAATATAATATAAAAATTAGTTACTTTAACATGAATTTTTTTAAATCCGAAATTCTTCCTGACCTGAAAAAACCAGTGAGGTTGCTGCCTAGGGAGGTAAAAATACACTTTTGCCCCCTTATTTAACAACCTTTTTGGAAAAGGTGTTTAAAGAAGGGGGCAAAAGTGTATTTTTGCCCCCTAGACAGCAAACCAAGCAGGGGGACTCATGCCCTGTAGAATTACTACTATATTCATTGATTACTACTATAGCAAAAGGGGGAGTACAACAAAGACAGTCGTTGAAGATGATTACTATTATATTCATTGAAGATGATTACTACTTATAGAAACACAACAGAAGAGAAGGGTTTAAATCGTTGATTACTACTACGTGAAGAAAATGAGGAAGAAATTGAGTTGCTTACGATTTTTTTGTGTGGAGATGACCAACACAGTGATTAATGAAGGCACCTGGTACCTAGAAGAAGAAGAATAAGGTGGTTTGGATCCTACTGGATCTTGTGAAGATGAGTTCAAATAACTCAATAGTTATAGATCTTTGAAGATGATGAAATATAGGGGTTTCCCTCATCTTATCCAATCGATGGAGTGTGAAGCAGAAACTGTGGATTTTGATTTCTTTGAGGAGCAATTCTAGCTGGCATGGGAAACCAGCCTGGTCCCTGTCTGGGGGCGAAAATACATTTTGCCCCCCTCTTTAAAACACCTTTTTGGATTATGTGTTTAAAGAGGGGGGCCCCCAGGCAGTGGTTTCCCAGGTCCGCTAGAATTTCTGTTCTTTGAAAGATTTGAGAGATTTAACCTCTATCTCTAACTCTAAAAGTAGAGTTTGAATTTGATATGTACATGATTTGAAGGATGAAGTTCTGATTGAAGTGAAAACTGAGAATAGATGAGCAAATTAAAAACTAATTGAGAGACAAATAAATTATTAAAAAAAAAAAATCTCAAAAGTCAGTGGGGGCAAGTGCTGAATCCGTGCCTGATTGTAGACATGATATATAGCCCATACATTTGTAGCACTCTCATCACCTCCACCGCCGCTACCACCACCACCACCACCACAGTTGTAGAGGGTAGACAGTGGTCATCAGTTGTCCCACAGAAACCCCTTTGGTTGCAGCATATGTTACCCACACACATGCGACCCCCAGCTCAGCAATGAGACAGTTTAGGAACAAGAAGCAAAAACTTGAATAACTTTTCCATTTTTTGTTCGGAGGAAAATGGTGCATGAGAGCCTCGATTTATAGATAGGGGCCGGGCTTGGTGCTTTTCTGACTAAACTTACCCTTCCTGTAACAGATGGATTTTCTTTTTACGTGTACATGTATCCTCGTTGTCCTTTACACTTTTCAAAGTTCAAACTCAGGAAAATCTTTGGTCTAGCAGGGACATTTTATTTAAGTAATTTATATGAAGTTTGAATATGATACAAGTTCTAGAGGTGGGGCTGGAGAAATGAAGATATATAATCAAAAGCCGAGATAATTTTGTTTCAGTGTTGTAACTATAACCTCTTATACAGCTTTGTCTGAAAAGATGGCAACTTCACAACAGAATGTATGGTGAGGAAAAGTGTTGAAACTCAGATTGTGTTCATCAAGGGGGTTGACATGCATACTTGTTTAGACATTTATTTATAATTTCACAAAATTGTGTTCAGGGTATCGAGGCCGGATTATATGTATATGCATTTGAAAATCACCTGCAATATTTATTTGTTAAGTTGAACTGTTTCAAAACTACTGATGCCCAACCCAATGCACATAACCTAGAAGAAGTTTCAACAATGCTGTTAAAATTCATAAAAATACACCCCATATACCCTGTGCTACCCATCTCGTGCCTTGCCCTTTTGAAGGTGTCCGGGACCAAATGATCAGCAGGTTGTGTATGGCTACTCTCTAGCTTCTTCTTCTTTTGGAATAAATCTTTTTTTTTTCAGGGCAAGTAAGCATTTTATTGGATCCTTGAACTATACATTAAATGCCTTTGACAAAGGTTTGAAGTGATACCAACATTTGGCAGATGGACTGGATTCCAACTTCTTCTCTTGCATTTCTTTGTAGTTTTTCTTTCTCAATTCAAGTTTTAACAAATTAAGACTAATAAAAATATCCGGAAGGTACATTTCTTGCGATTTTGCCAAAAAAATCAACACATAGCAGGTGTGAAAAGTGAAAACCCAATGGCTTGAAGCCTTGAAATATGACATCGGTGTCCAGTAGCCATCCACCCAATAAGAAAAAGAGTATTTAACAACTAAAGTAAAATTTCCAATAAATTCATTTATGTGAAATATTCCTCTAAGAGTCTGTTTGGTTGCATAGAAAATAGATATGAAAATTAAAATTATTTCGGAAAATTCGATTCTGAGACCTTCCCCTCAGACTTAGATTTTCATGAGTAGTGGGAAAACAATCTTATTAAAAATCAATTTTCAATAGACAACCAAACAACGAAATCTGCATAAGGGAAACAGATTTCAATTCCCATGTCAAGTAATTTTTCATTGTGTATTTAATGATAGGGTTTTTTATTTGTTTATTTATTATTATTATTGTTATTTTTTTTTTACATGTAATTAGTTTTCCCATCTCTCATGAGAAACCAAAATTTAGGGTGTGTTTGGTTGCATGGAATCCTATATCATGGGAATCCACGAGGGGATCCCTATATTTTAAGTTAAATTGATGTATCACTCCACATCTACCATTTGATTTTGTGATCAATGGTGAGAATGAAAGTTCCATGAACATGAGAATCTCACTCCTTGATCCCTCAAGGCACGTGATTCACATATTTATAGGACTTTCATTCCCACCATTGATCACAAAATCAAATGGTGGATGTGAAGTGATACCTCAAATTAGCCTAAAATGTACGAGTCCCTTCATAAATTTCTATAACATAGTATTTCATGCAACCAAACACACCCTTAGCCTCCTTGTCTCCATCATACCAAATGTACCGTTAATTTGGAAACCTTCATCTCTTCCATGCTTTCCTTCTACCAAGCACTAACAAAGAATCTCAATTTCGGCTTTTCTTCCTTATCTTCAAGAACTTATTTTTTTCTTCCTTCAACTTTCCAACACAACCTTTACAACGAAATCAATGGTTGAAAATAAATCTAAAAACTAGTATTCAACATAGTATATAAGCTAGCTAAACACAAGAATTGTGATTTTGGTTTTCGAGGTAATTCCAGTAAGCTTATTTTAAGAAATATTTCGTTATGTATAGAAAAAATGTAAAAAAATTTGTTGTATTTTTCAATTTATCAAAATAATTTAAGAATTTTAAACAAACAATATATTGCATAAGAATATCAAAAGATTCATAAATGTCATACAAACAAATATATTGCATAAGAATCACCTATATAAAATTTTTTTAATACTAAATTAAGGTTAAAACGGGTTAAAATGTAGAAAAATTAAAATTGGCCTAACGAAAGAAATTAATATTTCGAATTTCGAAATAAATTTTGATAACTAAAAAAAGAGAAATATTCGGTGAAATTTCGACATTTAAAAAAAATCACATTCCTTGCTTACACATTTAAGGCTTGCAAAAAAAATCTGATTCCATGGTGTATCGCGAAACATACCAAATTTTCTAATGATCTTTGATGTTCTAACTGCAAGGATGGGTATCTGCTAGGATCCAACAATCAGAACTATGAGGTTATCAACAAAGTTTGTGTATACTCAAGCCGCCAAGCGCTCTGAGGCGATTCTAAAAGGGCGTTTCTTTTAGCCAAGGGCATCTTGGTCCTTCTTAGGTGTTTTTAATTATCACCATTAGATCTTTATCACTTCTCTAATCTGGACTGTTGGTAATAGGGTTTTCTCTTCTTCTCCATGGCGGCTCCTCAAGCCGCCAAGGGAGGAGAGCCGCCATAAGGGGGTGGAGGTGCTTCAACCGAGGTCAAACATCGAAGTTTCCTCCAAGCTTTGGGGGTTGTGAAGAAACTTACCATTGAAGAAGAACCTATGAAGGGGAATGACTTTCGCAAAGATGGTTGTCCGACACTTTCAATGAATGTTTCTGAATCTAAAAGATGTGAAAGGTATGTCGAAAAGTTTGTTATGGTTCTTAAGTTTTCTAGCTATTGCCCCACCCTTGAGGCTATCCGTGAAACCATCCATAGATCTTGGGGAGTTATGGGTGATTTCACCATGGGTTTGTTAGATCCAAGACATGTGATTGTTAGATTTCAATCGGAAGAGGAAGTTAGCAAGGCTTTGTCGCGGGATTCTTTTATGATCCGAGGGGTTAGATTCAAAGCATTCCGTTGGCATCAAGGTAGGGATGGCAGTGGGGCGGATTTTCACGGATATCCGCCCCACCCAATCCGTTTGGGGCGGTTTTTGGATATGGCTGAATGGGTTTTCGGGCGGTTTTGGATATCCAAAAAATATCCGTTCACTATTCGGGGCGGATACGGATTTCGCCATATCCGCCCCGAAAGTCCCGCGGATATCCGTTTAACCAACAAAGTTACAAAATTGCCCTTCGCCTATATAAAGGATCAACTGTTTTCAGAAATCACAGATTCACAGTCCCCTCATTCGCTCCCTCACACCAATCGCTCCCTCAGCCTCAGCCTCACCTCCTCTCCCTCTCACTGTCTCACAGAGCACCGCTGCACCAGCTCTTCCCTCCCCCAGATCAGATCAGCAGAAAAAGAGGAAGGGAAGGGAAGATCTTCGGTTCAAGGGAAGATCACCGCCCTCCCTCACGTCGCTCGCCCTCCCTCACACCACCGCTCGCCCTCCCTCACGCCGCCGCTCGCCCTCACGCCGCTCGCCCTCCCTCACGCTGCTCGCCCTCCCTCACGCCGCTCGCCCACGACTGATCCCTCACGATCAGATCTTGATCATCCCTCACGATCAGATCTCGATCATCCCTCACGATCAGATCTCGATCATCCGATCAGTTCTGGATCATCAGATCTTGATCATCCGATCAGTTCTGGATCATCCGATCAGTTCTGCATCCGATCAAACAGATCAGATCTTGATCATCCGATCGATCAGATCAGATCTTGATCATCCGATCGAACAGATCAGATCAGATCAGTTCTTGATCATCCGATCGAACAGATCAGATCTTGATCATCAGAATTTTTTTTTTGTATTAAATTTTTTTTTGTACGAATTCAGAATTTTTTGTAATTTTTTTTTGTACGAATTCATTGTAAATTGTAATTCAGAATTTTTGTATTTTTTATTTATTTACGAATTCAGAGATTATTTTTGAATTTTTTGTTATATTTTTTGTGCGGATTTGCGGGGCGGGGCGGATATCCGCGTATCCGCACGGGGCGGTTATGGATATTGATTTAAAATTGCAAACGAATTTGCGGGGCGGATTGGGGATCCGATATTAGTGACGGATCGGGGATGGATTTGCTCAAATCCGCCCCAATCCGCCCCGTTGCCATCCCTGCATCAAGGATTTAGCCTTAGGGAAGATTCGGTGTTAGCCCCTTTGTGGGTGGATCTTCCTAATCTTCCTCTACAATTTTTTCATAATTTGTTTTTAAAAGAAGTTGGTGAAACCATTGGTTCCTTTCTTAGAATTGATGATAGCACTCTTGGTTTCACCCGTCCTAGGGCGGCTAGGATGTGCGTAGAAATGGACCTTTCCGAGGAACTTCCTATTAGAATTTGGTTGGAGTTTTCATGATCCGTCAGATTTTGGCAAAAAATTGTGTATTCGGGCTTTAAATATTGTGAAAATTGTTCTATGATTGGCCACACCTTTGAAACTTGTAGAAAGCGGTTGGGGATCCGAAAGGGTACAAATAAGGAAGAAGATAACATGGGGATTAAATCGA